>VXBU01018923.1:494657-661447 GCA_013400315.1 Bombycilla garrulus | reverse complement strand
GAGAGTCCCGCGCCCGCCGCCCCCATGAGCGAAGCCGGTTAAACAGCGCAAAACGCCTCCAAAATCCCGGGTTCGTGGGATTCGTCGGAAAACACTGCCCAGGGGCCGCTCCAGGGGGACTTCAGGGGGAGAGGGGAAAGGCTGGCTTCGGACCGAGCGGAGGACGAGACATAAAGGAAGTCAGTGAGGGGGGTTTCATCCTAAGAAATCGTGGGTCTCATTTTTGATGCTGCTGAGCAGCACCGAGTGGTTTATGCCCCAACCTCTGAGGGCTCCTCAGATCAGGCGACCCAACCGGAGCGATGATGACTCGCAGAATTGCGCCTTCAGCTCACCTCACAGGAAAAAGAAGAACCCTATGAGTTGCAAAGAAATCACATTACTGAGTAGTTGGCTTGTAAATGCTGAAAAGGGATGGATGGATGGATGGATGGATGGATGGATGGATGGATGGATGGATGGATGGATGGATGGATGGATGGATGGATATATGAATGTGTATCCCCTGTTGTGACAATGCTGCTTCCTCCTGCTGTCCTTCTTTCTACCTCCTTCCCAGGAAATATGTGGAGGCTCCCCCTGGACATCTCAGTGCGATACCTGCTCACTGCTATCTTTGAAAAAGTGCCCCATGGGTGACACATCCTCCCAGCTGTTGGCCCAGTCAGCAGTAATGCAAGCAACTGCAAGTCTCCAAAATGTACAAGAGAATGTTAAAAAAAAAAAAAAAGTGTGTTTTGTTTCATTTTTATTCCTTGCTTTCTTGATTTGCACCTGAAACTTGAATTTTGAGGGCTTTTTCCAAAAACACTCAGGGTACCAGTTTTTCTTTTTGTCCAGAAACTGAATCATGTTGTGTTATCCAAGTTGGAGAAGTTTCATGTTCAGCTGCTGGCTGCCAGCAACACTAACCAACCCCTTTTGTATTCCCTCAGTTAAAAGCTGGCTGACCTGGCACTTTGGCTCAGGCATGACCTACTTAATGGAGGATTCACAAGAGAATTGCTAGTTCCGGATGACATGAACATAAATAGCATTTGCAGGAACAATGGTGGTATGCCCATCACAGCACACTCAAAGGGTTTTTTTGAAGCACACTATGTACTTGGGTTTAAATCAGTGTTTGAATTGCCTTTGGTTCAGATCCATCTTCACGTGCTGACTCCTCTGACACACAGTCACAGTCAGCACTCTAAACTGGTAATTCAGTCCAAAATCATCTTGGTCTGCCAGGTGCCTCTGACTCTACTGGTTCTTCCCTCCTCAAACTCTTCATTGTTTTTGGCTCCTCTAACTTTTTCCTTTCACTGGTATTTTGGGTTTGCTCGCTAACACTTTAGCAGTACTTCCTTCACAAACTTTCATCTTCCTTCTGAAGTGCTCTGTTGCTCTACACTTGGTCCCAGTTCCCTTCCTAATATGTTTCCTGCCTGGTAATCACAAGTCTTCCCACTCTCCCAAGCCGTTTCAGAGAAGTATTTGCCTCCCAGATTCCTTTAACCATAGTCCCTCTAGCCTATTCTGCTTTTGCTGATTCCACTGCTTTGGCATCTGCACACCAAAGCTCAAGTGACAACTGGTGACTCCAGGAAGGAGCTGTTCCTCTTGACATTATTTGATCAGCCAAGTTTTGTGAATCAAGTATGGGTTATTTTTGCTTTCAAATGCAAAGAAAAGCAGAAATACTCATGCCTTTCTCAGCTGCATTGCGCTTTAAGAGTTATGGAATTGAGTCTTTACTGGATACTCAAGCACAATTCCATTTCCTGGAGAGTTCTGAAGATATGCAAGATCATTAGACAAAGTGTGCCATAATCCCTAATCCTGTAGTTGACGGAAGATGTGTCAGACAAATAGTGACAGGTAGCCCATGCTTGGTACAAGTGTAGCATGGCTGGGAGGGCTGGGTGGTACAGGTGAGGCTTGGAGCTGCTGTACCTCATCTCATGGGGTCATGCTCTGTGTGGGCCTTGTATAAACACAGGCTAATTCAGAGCACACCTGCTGGTTTTGCAGATAGGCTGCCCTTTCCAGCAGTTTTCCCCTCCACCCAAGTTGCATAGACAAGCTCGACTTAAATATAAATAGAGTTTAAGTCGTCAACTTTTGATGAAAAGGGGTTTGTTCTGCACTGAAAAAAACCCACTTTAGGGAATACAGTTTACTTGGAAACACTATGTGCACATAGCCACAAAGATACTGAATTCCTAAAATTTCATTTTGTGGTGCATTATGGTGATATTGTGGTGCATTAGAGTCTGGCTGTCTAGAAAATTAAACCAATGCTCTTTGTGTTCTCACCATCAGTTGGGAGGAGTTCAGCAGAAGAGAGGTCAGCCCAAAGTTGTGGTTTATACAAGCCTAAAGTGAAAACCAATGTTTTATCTTCCCTTTGCTCTCAGAGCATTTCTGACATGTTCTCTCAGAGAGAGATCAGAACAGCTGCTGGGGAAGTAATTGTTGTCACTTGCAACGTGGCTCTCATCCAGGGACCAGGCAGAGCACTGTGAGCTCAAAGCTGTGGTAACTTTAGTGTGACATTCACTAGGCAGAATGTGAGGTCCTGTTGCTATAATACACACATATTTTTTACCCGTACTACCGGAGGGAGAGATGGTGAGGCCATGTACTTCAGCAACCATGAGCCAGCACATTGGGAAACTCTATAGATCTGCAGTGTCCTCATTCATCTTCTTCTTGGTGGTGGGTGAGTACTAAACCACCTTCCTTAATTAGAAGAAATAGGTTGTTCTTGGAGCTTGGCTTGAGAAGTTCTCTTTTTTGTTGTTTTTTTTTTCCAAATGTGACTTTCAACTGAGAGCTTCCTCAGGGTGCAGGAAAATTTTATTTAGTGTTGTGCATTGCATTAAAACATACTTTTCTCTTTAGATACATTCCTGTTTATCTAATATAAATTTTCAGAAAGAGTGCATTTCCCTGTCTTTTCCGAGATGTGCATCATCATTATTAGAAGCTTAATTTCTATTTTGTTTCTCTGATGTATTAGCCACCAGTTATTGTTGCAAGGTAGTTATTCATACCCATTTGTGAAAGCCAACCTCAGCCTAGAGTAAAAGTCATATAAATTAAGAGCAGCAATGTGCAGTCATTGATCACTTAATCATAGATGTCTGGATGCAAGCTTGTAAAGCACCTTCATGGCACCAGCATGATATGAGTGTGAAGCTGAGCTCTAAAGCAAACAAAACCATCTGAAAGACAGTCATTTCATCAGGAGAGGATTTTTTTTTGTGGGTTGGAAATTGAGGCTTATTTGCACTCAACCTCTCCTCCAGCTACTGAGTGTGAACAAAGGCGAAGAGGCTAAACTGGAAAGGTAGAATTCTGCACTGACCTCAAGACACCATTTTGATTCCCCCACGCTGTTGGCAGCTGGCAGAAGAAGCTTGCAGGGCTCTTTGGATTTACTCCAGGCACCAAAGACTTAAATGAGGCTCCAGGCAGGAAGACAGTGCAGCTGTATTTTATTCTTTCCTTTTGTCACCCCAGCTCCTCTAGCCTGCCGTGCATATTTCTCACTTACAGGTCTGATACAGCTTTACATGTGGAAGTATCAACCTGCAGATTACATAAAGGGGAGGCTGAGGGCTTTAGTAGGTGCCCTATTAGTACTGCCAAATGTGGAGCACATTGCCACATTACAGGGAGTCCCAGAGAGCTTTCTCCCCTCGTGGCTGAAAACTGGACTTCATATGATAATGTCATATGACAATGACCTATTAGATCATCTAATTGTTTGTCCAGGTCTAGACAAGATGATCCATGCTGTATTTCTCTGTACCCTGTCTAGCTCAAGTGCTTTCACCATAAAGCCTTGCATTCCTCTCCATGGACTTGAGCTCCACAACCTACATGACAAGGGACCCACACATCACTCTGCTAATGAAGCAATTGACTTAAAAAGAGCTTTGAAGCAGAGTCAGTAAAGCATTTGGCATGGTATGCTCCCAGATGCCAAAATGATAAGGGCATTGTGTAACTGAATACCAGTGAACTAGTATGTTCCAGTTCTACAGCCTTAAAAAAAGAAAAAGAAATAAAAGAAAGGGAGAAAAATAGAGGTAGTGTGTGACCCACTCAGTGACACCCTCAAAGAGAGCTGGGAGGAAACACGACAGCCTATTCCTGTTTTAATTTTCCTAATTAAGTTACATGATTTGTATTGAATCAAAGATGTGGAATAAAACAGATGACAAGGCCAGTTATTTCATGATGGGAGATGCGTATAAAACTCATGATGAACAGAGACAACATCAAAGCACGTTGTTCCTACTCAGCTACATTCTCTATGCCACTAAGTGTCTGTGTAAAAAGTATACCTTTTGCATCACCAAAAGAAATAAGAATTACAGTTGTGTTACAGGGGTGCATATGGCAAGACTGGAATACTTGTAGCAGAGAAGAAATTTTGCGGCCATTCCTTGAAAACAAGGTAGCAGTAGCACACACTAGCCAAAGCAGCAGTTATCCAGTGAAGAAAATGGTTAATAAACAGATTTTAAAAGAGCACTCATTATGAAACTGTTCAAATTCACTCTAATAAATAATCAAATAGATCACTTCAGAATATTTGATGCACAAGAAGTGTAATATGTCAAGCTTTGTCAGTTATTTCAATTATACTTTGTGCTTCCTCAAAGTATCTTGTCAAGATACTTCAACTTTTATGACTGCTGTCTTGATACACATATCTAACAGGACAGGGAAGATCTGGGCCTCAGATTTCCCCAAGAAATTCCAGTGGGCTCCTTGTTAAGATTATGTATAAACAGAAGGGTAATACCTCACCCGGTACCTTTAACAAGAACTACTAATTTTAAGGGACCAGATTCAAAACTATATTTGGGTACCTAATTCTCAGGAATCCAATTCCCATGGGTTGGTGTTCCAGTTCTAAGGCAAAAATTTTCACTTTGAGGTAAAGGCACAGCGTGCCTAACAGCTCGTAAGGTGTTTGACATGCTTTGTTGTTGCCTGGTTTCACAGCCAGTTTATAGCTCCTGTATTTTTGCACCCATGAGTTCTCTCCTGTCTCATATTTAAACTGTAAGCTCTATACCCCAGCCTTTTGTAAGGTGCCCAGAACAACAGGCCCTGCTGGCTGACAGAAATCCTCTACTCCCATATGAGTCTTAAATAATAGTAACTATGAATAGAACTGTGATTTTTGTGTACAAGCATGCCTGGAGGAGCCATTCAAGTAACTCTCAAACTGATCATAAAGGGATTTGGTTTTCCATTGCCTCAAGACATTTGTCTCTGAGCAGAGAGTGTCTATTGTCATTGTGATGCTTTACCAGACCCACACAATAACATTTTACACTCTGTGGATGGCAATGAAAGACTCAGGGCAATGGAAAATTAGGACCTTCATTCTGGAATGTCCTGCAGTCCTTAAGAGGACACCAACTAGCTTGAGGGGAGACTGTTTCATTTGGAGAAAATAAAACAACTGAAGAGCCTTTTCCAAAAATTGGTCTGAACTCATTCTTGGCAAAAGCTTGTTTTTAGGTTTGCTTTTTCCTCTTTTTGAGACAACAGCTATTCCTCTCATTTTCTGTGCCCAGGCTTATTTCCAGAAATGAGATGCTCTCACACTACTCTTAGCTCAAGGGTATGATACTGTGATTAGCACCTGAGTATGAGAAGGCAGGTTGAAATGTCTGCTACAGACATGTTCATGTTTTTCTAACAGAAGTCAGCAGGAGAGGGTCTGCTCTTGGAAAATAGCTATCACCCTCAGTATGGGCATAATGCTGATGTTTTGTCCCCCAGACTGCTGATAAAATCTGCTAGTCTCTGGTGATGGAGATTCTTCCCATGATTTCAAGGTTTCCTGTTCTGTAACTGAAAGTGCATGCCAAAAATTCTAAGAAACATATTAGGTTTTGGGATGCAAGCAGTTGCCCACTTATTCACTGTACTTACCATAATAGAAGTGCCAGTGTATAACTGTTTATGCATTTTTTTGCTTTGCCTCAAAGGCTGTCGAGGCAGAAACATCAGGCCCTGAGACCTTTTTGAGATGGGAAGAAAGAGGTTGGTGTTGCAGAACGAAATGGGGCTGACTTGACTCTAAATTTCATCCAAAGCCATTAAGCAATAGCATTAATCTTACTTCTTCTAGTGTGGCAGTAGAAAGGAGCTGATATTCAGGAAAGACCTGTCTGTACACAAGAACAAATCTAAGCAGGAACTAGGAAGAAAATCCCTATCATCATGACAGTGACTGCCCTCACATGTTAATTCCATTCTTTGTGCTGGTTAGAGGTCAGGAGCAGCAGGGACATTTATCATTCTATCACCCTCAGCTGTCCTCTTCTCTCTCTTCTCTGATACAGATGTGGGAGTTGCTGGTGGAGGTGCAAACAAGGAGAACGAAGCAGCTGTAAATGATGTAACAGCTCAGCCTTTGTTGTTGACACCTGAGCCTTGGAACCTTTTGGTGACTCAAACACCAGCCAAGGAGAAAGCCAAAGAGGGTGAAACTGTGGTCTTGAACTGTCATCTTAACAGTCCACAGCATCCCTCCCTGACCGACCTGATGGTGAAGTGGTACAAAGAAGATGAAAAGGGGCAGATGGACCTGCTAGAAAAGAATGTGACCATCTTGCCAAATAACTCCAGGATCTTCATGAGTGGGGAGTTGTCCCAAGGGGATGTTTCCCTGATTATCCTCAATGTGACAACAAGTGACCATGGCATTTATTTCTGTGAGGTTACACTTCCCGACGGGAAGGTGGTGACAGGAGATGGCACAAAGCTCAGGATCAGGAGGGCTCTGGGTAATACTTGGAATTACTTTCTTTCTCCTTGTTTTTCCTCCAAAGCTGGTCTGCATACTTGCAGAAACAGACAAGCTGGCCTGTTTGGCCTCTGGCAATAAGGGTCTGGTGTCATTGAGTGTAAGTGCTCTTTAGGATTTCTCATTATTTTTGTAAGGCCAGCTAAAACACATTAGTTGTCTCTATAAGCAATCACAGGTATTACTATAAGGAGGAGCATTTACACCACAAAAAGAAAGAAAAATTTTATCCATAAAAATAAAGTCATTGCAAGGAATTAAACAGTCAGATAAGTTCCCCTTGTACTCGCAGCTCTGGCAGAACCCCCATGAGTGACAGGTGACAAGGTACCCTCTCAAGGAACAGCTCTAGACCTCTTTTTTTTTTTTTGACATTATTTCTCTCCATCCCACTAACTTGCATAGTCATTCCTTAACTCTGAATGACATAAGTAATCCAATGATAATCACAAGGATCATATAAAATATGATCATTATATAATTTCTGATTAACTTTATTCACATTAAAATAAAAGTAGCATTAAAAGTAGCATGCTATATTTTCTTAGCCTCACAGATAGACACTAGGCATATTAAGTAAAGAGGTAACTTGCTATGTCTGTAACAGCTGGAAATGTCAAACTTTCCTTTTATGTAGGCTAAACAGATTCCAGTCCTAAAAAGTCAACACATTAGAAGGGTTATGATCTTATTATCTAATTAACAAAAAATACCTCCTCCTGTGTCAAGAGTAAATTGTGCAAGTGCCATTTCCCTTTTTTTCATCACCAAAGCTTCTATCTCACCAAGATTCACTAAGCCTTTGGCCTTTTGAGCCTGACTTACTAATTTTTATAACACTACTCAGTTTGAACTATAAGGCAAGCAAACTGTGCCCCTCTGCAAGGGCTTGGTCAAGTGTCTAATGAGGTCTCCTGTTGGCTTGATCTCATAGTCTCAGTAGCACAGGTCGCTCTTGAAATGTCTGTGCTCTGGCCAGCATAATTGCCTTTCTGTGTTCCTGAGATGATGAAATGTATAATTTCAGCACTATGCCATCTCTGTCATGCAACAGTCCCAAGAGCAACCAGTCAAAGAAAGGACTTCAGTGGAGCTCTCTCTGCTCTCTGGTGCTGTCTCCCTTGGAAGTAGATAGGAGACCAATGGCTTTCTCAAAGTTGTCAGAGCAATTTTTTTCCTTACAAAAGTAAAGTACACAGCCTTGAGTTCCCATTAATTCAAGCAGCAGCTCCTTTTGCCATCCTGTAGTGACTAGCTGTTGAGGGAGATTTCTGGGGTGATGGGGCTGCCCTGTCTCTAGAGCATCATAGCATAGCAGCTTAGGAATGCTGCTTAGGAGTTCCTACCTAGGAATGGAAAAAAAACAGTGGCTCTGTAGTGTAAGTCACTTGCCCATGTAGAAGGGATTTCATGTCAGACCATCAGCATGGTCATAGTAAGCACCTTCCTCTGCAGAAAAGACACTGGCTGCTTTGCATATACTTGTCTGGAAAACACCTTATGTTACTCTCTCTGCCTTCTTTTCTCCCCCAGGCTTGTTTGGTATAGAAGAATCCGTTGGAACAATCATTGGGGTTGTGGCAGCTGGTATTGGAGGCATAGTGGTTCTGATCATTGTTTTGACCCCACAGCTGAGAAAGTGCATTCTCTGCATGAGACAAGAGTCTCACCAAAGGTACCTGTGTTTTAACTGAAAGACAAATTATATATTTACTTACCTCTGGTCAGACATGGGATCTGGTTCAGGAAATTAGCTGTGTGAAGGAAACTCTAACAGAGCTGGTTCTATGTTCCATAATTTTTTCAAATAATTTTTTGTTTATGTTGAGTAGAGCTTCACCAATGGGCCTAATGAGTTATTATAAAGATAATAATAGGATATTTTTTTAATTGCCACTTTGGAGTAAGAGTTTTTCAATGAAATGCTGCAGCTTCTTTTAACAAGGACTCATTCAGTTATTTTATGTTTATGCTGAAGGATGGTTCTTCCTCCTGTCAACATCGTGCTTACATCTATATTCTAGCAATGCTTGTGTACAGAAAGCCTATGATGGCTTAGGTGTGCGAGGTGTGGTTTCTAAAGCCCTACTTAAAGATCTCTCTTCTATAAGATCAGCTGATAACGTTGGGAAAACCAGACATTTTCACCACACATGACCCAAACAAATGCCCCAGTAAGAGGCTGATGTATCCAAAAACTCGCCAGCTTTTTTCTGTTCTGTCAACTGGTCTAATTTGAGACTGATACTATGTTTTGAAGCAAATCTAGTTCCCATTTTGAGCAACCTAAGATGTGGTACGCGTTTCAGAGCGAGCTCAGCTCATTGAGGAGACGTGTGATTTGCACCTCTTCTCCTGGTGTTCAAAAATCTTTCTCAGCCTGATGAAAAAAATCCCCTCCCTGAAGGGCTGAAGGAAGAGCTGCTCTTGCCATTCACTGGAGCGCTGCCGCCACCTGATGGACAGTGTGGCGGGGACAGGGACAGACCGGGAGCTCTGCCTCTCTCACTGGGGAGAATCTTCAGCCCTTGCTGAGAAGCGCACTCCCTTCCATAGGCTGATGCTGCCCACACAGCATCATCCCTCTGCAAACGGTCTACATTAAGAGTTCACAACTTGTTCTTTTGCCAGAAAGCCTCGGAGGAGTTTATTGTGTTGTCCTGACTCTGTGTTGCTCACTCATTCTCTCTCCTTTCCTTCTTCCTCAGCATAGCTTGAGGTGCAGCATTACAGGAGTTGCTGGGATATGCAAAGCCTGCAGCTGGAACAACTTCTGATGCCCCATAAGCCAAAAAATGGAGTTCTAGACTGAATAAAAGCCTTGGCCTCTACACGTTGACTTTGCCATTTCTATTTTTGTTTGCAAGCTTCTTTTTTCCTGCAGCTTTGACAGCCACAGTGGCATTCACCATCCTCCTGCAGCAAGAAGCAAAGCAGCTTTTTGTGAAGAAATTTGTATTATCACCTGCCAAAACTCCACTTAGTTTGGCCACATATTTCTGAAAGACTCTGATGAGGCACCCTGGGTCTTTTTGTGCCATTAATTCTTATTTTAAAGGTGCAGTTCAAAGTTTGCCAGCTGAGCTTCAGCAGACAGAAGGAGACCAGCCTACCCAAGTGCTCCAGGTGCCCATGCAGTGCTAGCACTCACCCGAGGAAATCAAAAGCATTGCTTCTGGGGATGCAGGTGTGGCTCCCATCTGTCTGTGCCTCCTGCCAAAGAGGCTCTTGTCCTGCTGGCTTGCTCCAGCATAAACGCTTGCGACAAAGATGCAAAGAAGGCCCAATCATACATAGCTATTCCTGGCTGAAAGAATGGGATTTTGGTTTCTCTTGCCAGAAGGAAACGTAGCATTTGAATATAAGCCTCTAATATCCTTTGAAATTAAAGAAGAGATGAAAGATTTGCTTGACATGACTGATGTTCTCCACAGCCACTATTTCCTGATGTGACATTAATTGATTCCCAGTCAGTCAGTCACTGGGGGACATGCCAGTATAGGAGACCATCTTCTATGTGTATCAGAGAGCAGCATATCAGCTCTGAAGCCTGTGGAGCAGTGAGTATATTCTTTTGAATAGTGTGGGTATGCCTGCTAGTAAGTAGAAGTCGGAAATCCTTGCTGGCCTTGCCACTGCAATAGCCCAGTGTAACTCTGCTTACCCTTGAACGCAGCTCAGAAGAGTCTCTAGTGCTGTGACACAGGAGCATGAGCCATAAGACAACTGGGCTCTAAGCAACCTGATCTGGTTAAAGGTGTCCCTGCTCATTGCACAGGGATTGGAACTAAATGATCTTTAAAGGTTCCTTCCAACCCTATTGAACTAAATGAACAAATACAAACAAACAAACAAACAAAAAACCCCAAAAAATCCAACAACAACAACAACAAAAAAAAAAAAAACAAAAACAAAACCAAAAAACACCCTACCAAAAAATAGCCAACACTATTGGTGACAGCAGATGTGTTCCCACTGTGCCACAGACCAAACCCTCTGTTTCTGCAAAGGCAGATCTTGATCATGATCAGAGAAGGATCTTACCTTAGCTTCAGCATATGTCACCCTGTCACAGAATCACAGACTGGGTAGGTTGGAAGAGGCCACAGTGGAACATCTGGTCCAATCTCCCTGCTCAAGCAGGGTTTTCCCAGAGTACATGGCACAGGATTGTATCCAGACAGGTCTGGAATGGCGCCATGAGGGAGACTCCACAACTTCTCTGAGCAACCTGTTCCAGTGCTCCACCACTGCACAGTAAAGTTCTTCCTCCTGTTCAGGAGGAACTCCTTGTCTATCAGTTTCTACTCAATGCCTTTTTGTCCCATTGCTCGGCACCACTGAGCAGAGCCTGGATCCATCCTCCTGACACCCTCCCTTCAGATATTCATAGGCACTGATGAGGTTCCCTCTCAGACATCTCTTCTCAAGGCTGAACAGACCCAGCTCCCTCAGCCTTTCCTCATAGGAGAGATACTCCAGTCCCTTCATCACTTTTGTCACCTGTTGTTTCTCCAGCGAGTGTCAGAGTGGTTAAAGTCCCTCACCAGAACTGGGGTCTGTGACTGTGTGGCTGCTTCAAGCTGCCTGTAGAAGGCCTCATCCAATTTCTCCTGCTCAGGTGGCCTACAGCAAAGACCCACAACAGTGCTACTCCTAGTAAGTTTGTCCTTTTATCCTAACCCATGAGCTCCTGATTTGCTTGTTGTCCACCCAAAGGCAGAGCTCAGTACATTCCAAGTGTGTCACACAGAGAGGGCAACTCCACCACTACATCTTCCTGGTCTGTCTCTCCTCCCCATAAATCCTGGCCTGATAGAAATTCTCTCACACCATTGTTAGATCTGGAAAATGAGGAAAAAATTTATTCCACCACCTTCAGGTTCAAACTCTTAGAAGAAAGGTATGAAAAAGATTATTCTGGCCCCCCATATCTGACATGGCAAGTGGGATGAGTCTGTCCACATAAAAAGTCTGGCCAGAGGATGAAGTGTGGGTTGTATGGGGCTGCTCCCCAGCACTTGGCTGCTTCTTGGTCACACAGGCACACCATTTTTTCACACCGGTCTGTCAGGTTATCTGCAAAAGAAAATGTGAGCAGAGGATGAGAGATTCTGTGTCAAAGGCAAGAAACAGTTTTAGGAGGAAAAATTCCCTAAAAAAGCAGCCCTTAGGGATCAAAGGCTGTGGCAGCAAGACCAACATGTTGTGTTGTGAGGGGATCTGACTCTCCCCTGCCCTCTCTCTGTCAACAGGTCTGACCTCAGCTGTGACAAACAGCATCAGAAAGTAGCAGCTAAATGTAAATTGACAATGTGACTAAAAATCTGCTCACCACAGAGCACTTCCTGCTTCTAGAACTGTGTGAACTATGAGTGTTTAATTCAGCAGTCAAAGCTAAAAAGGAAAATTATTTTATCTTAGCCTGAGGCAAAAATATTCCACCTTTCCTCAGTCGGTGAATTTCCCGTCTAACTCCTCCCTCTGCAAAACAGACTGATTTCAAAAGAAAAAAAACCACTACTTTGGCAGGAGGAGCCTCCAGAGGGATATTCAGAAACCTGAGGGCATCCTTCACTCTTGCTGTGTCAGTTCCTGTTGTATCTCTCTGATCACAGCAGAGGAGCCAAGGAGCTTTGCAGCACGGCCAGGTACCTGATTTTTATGAGCCAGCAGCTAACAAAGTGATCAAAGTCATACATGGAACTATACAGAATGTAACTATATGACTACATGACCATAAATAACATCAAAACCACTAGCTTAGAAGACTGCATTGCAAATGACTGAGTTTGGGTTAATGAATCTTCTCATCCCTCCTCTAGGTGGTTTAAATGCAGTTGTTGGGTTCATATTATTTCAAAGCACAGTGCCTTATTTATTTGAGGCTGCTACCATGGGTTGTCTAACAGCCACAAACCACTGTATTAGGCAAAGCTTAATGTGCCAGTGCACATGGGCTTCACTCCAAAACCAACTGCAACAAGTATAGGAATTCTTTCAGATTTCACTGGACTTTGACTGATCAACCCTGTATCTGAAAAATAAGAAAAGCCCATGTCTCCTAAGCTGGTCTGAATAATCACACATTTACTGGTAAAAGTGTTTTAAGGGTCAATAAGGACTTAAGGCCACCTTTTTCTTAGCTGGCAGTCTTGCCTGACACTCTCCTTGCCCCTCTGCTCCTTGAGCTCTTCCTATGCTGTGCCAGCAACAGTTCATCAAATATAAGTACAAAAGTCTGGCTTCGTAACACTTCTGTTAGAGAGGAATGATTTTTTTTTGACTAGACCCCACAACTTACAGCCTTTTCTATATTCCAGATATCTGTTGAATAGAATTTACCTACAGGCAATTGCATTTCTAGACTGAAGAATATGGTTTTGCCAGTTTTTTCATTCTACAAACAAAACTACCTAATGGTAGCAAAAAGAGGAGAAATCCCAAGTAAAATGAGTTTCTGTTTATTGTACATGAAAATGTCTGTATTTATGATACAGGGTCGGGCAGCAGGTATCTAATTCCTGTTGCATTGAAATGACAGTGCAAACAGTTCTGCTTCTAACACTTCTGGACATCATTACGCTGAGCTCAGCAAGCATGCCTGGAAATTTAATTCTTCATCTCTTTTGTTTGAATGGGATCAGACGTTATATCTTCACATCCCAGTACGACCTGCCGTGCTGTAGCATGGGGTAGGAAATTTGCCTTCAAAACACATTTCTATTGTCCCTCCTCACCGGGGATATCAGGGGGAGTGAAGCCTGCTGAGGGCTTGTGGAGAACCGCTGATGGATGCATCAGGCCTGGCCTGGACATCAGTTAAGGAATTAAGGAAATTTGTTTAATTCATGCTTGTTGGCCAAGTCAGAGCAACTGCAGCCCGCTGCACTCCTATGTCCACTCCCATGGACTCAATGATACATCTCCTATCTGCAACTTGGATTGTTCCTTCACAGCAAAGAGAAGTAGGACTTTTTTCCTCTAAAATGACTAGCAGAAAATGTCAGTCAACTATGAAAATATGGGTAGGCATGAGGGAGAGCAGTTGTGCATTAAAACAACACATTCCTCTGCCAGCACTTTGAATTTAATAGATTGTTCTGGAACTTGGAAAAGAGCAACTGCAGATGTGTTGTGTCCCATCCCCTATCTGCTGGCAGATCTTCAGCTGCTGGTGAGGCTGAGGATTGTACCAGTGGAATATGGTTTTCTGATAAGGTAGAAATAGTATTTTAATGTTCTAGCAAGTAGCTTTGATGATTATGGGGATAAGTTTTACTATCACAATTTATTTTCAAACTTTCAAACTTCTACAATGGATTATATCACCAGGGGCTTTCTGGAGACTTAGAAATACAAGTGACAAATTCTAAGACTGAAGTCATCTGGTGTATGTCAAAACACTGACGGGCTGTGACTGTGCAATTCAAACCTTCTTGACTGGGTACCAGCTGTAGAGCTGAGCACAGCCCACACTTGCTGTCTGCCTGAAGCACTTGAGAGCATTTGATTCTGCACAGTTCAAAATCCCTGCTGGAACCCCAGGACTTCAGGCAGGAGCCCTACATGGGGCAGAGGTGCAGGCTGGCATCCTATTTAACCTGCCATTGCCTGGCTCTTCTCTAGCAGTGCTTAAAGGAAGTAAAAAGGTGGACAGTCCTGCTGGAGGGAGGGCCAGAATTACAATGGAAGGAGCCCCCCTGAAGACCCACAGGTGTGGGAACAGGCATGCTTAATGCCAGTGAGCAGAAAGTCTCCAGAGAGTCATCTGCATCCCCGCCAAACTAAGATGGCTTGTGAGCTCCACGGCCCCCACTCCTGCTCTTCAGCCTGGGAGATCTCAGATTACCTGGAATGGGCTGTGCTGGGGCTCCAGCTTTCCTCCCAGCTCCAGGCAAGAAATGGGCAGGGAGCTTGGAAGAGAACGGGCATTACCTAAAGCAGCTTTGAAACCAACTCGGCAAACACAAACCTGCCTCTGGGGCCCCCAGAGCTCTTTGGTCAGGCTGGTGGCTGCAGAGGAGGGAGGGGAGGGAGGGGATGGAAGGGAGGGAAACCCAGGCGACAGGAGCCAGTCTTTCCTTACCGCACCGCACGGTGTTTTGTTCACACGCCCACTGGTAGCGCTGCACCTTCGGGTTGCAGCCCTCCTTCTCTGCTGTGTCATAGCAGCAGTCGTGCCTGTGGCAGCACCTGGGAGACATCAAAAGAGAGAGTTTGGGTGTCCTCCTGCATCCTGCCTGTTGGCACGGACTCCAGGAGTGCTGTGCTCACACACAGCTCATGACAGCAGTGTTCACCCCGGCCTGTCAGTAAATCACCTGTTGATGAAGCAAGTATCCTGGCATATCTGGGAAAGCTCACACGTCTCAGGAGCTCATTAAGGCCGTATTTCCTCCCGTGACCACTGTGCTTCTTCCTCTGAGCTTTTGCCCTCATGAAAGCATGTGTGGTCAAGACGTGGGTAATCTGGCTGAAAGGGAGCAGAAGTGTTCCTGTAAATTGTGCTGTTGTGGCTCACTGGCTTAGGCTTAGACCCGTCCGAAAACTTGGAACTGGGATGTTTCTTGCCTTCCTCAGTGTCACCAAGAAGCTTCATCTCTTCAGTTTATCTGGACCTGCATGTGCTCCTTGGCCCATAAAGGTTGTTGAGGGCAGGCTACAAATTAATCAGTCTCAATGGTGAAATTCATATCATTTAACTTAAGAACCTTAAAAAGCCATCTACATCTAAGGCATTCACCTATCTTCCCTCTATGCACATCTGCACCACAGTTCACACGTTCATGCTGCAGAGATCTAACACAGGGTGAAAAGAAACAGATTTGAAAGTGCAGTTGACCATAGTGGGAATGAGGATGAGTAGCTCAGCTGATGACATCTGTCCTTTGGACTAGTCAGTGAGATAATTCTCACTGTCAATTACTTCTGAATTTATAGAAAACTTGACCTCACTTGAATTTTATTCTGGTAGTTTAGGACCTCAAATTCCTCTGAAAAAAAATTCAGTGCTTAGAGACATTCTCTGCTAAATAACTAAGGTTGTTTCAGTAAGGATGCAAGGTCAGAGGCTGGAGCCAGAGAGCAGTGATTTTACATAAAAAACCTGAAGCTCCAGCAAAGCCTAATCCATTCTCAGGGGAATGATAGGTAGCAGAGCAGGCCCATCACTAGTGTCTCATACATGGGACACTGAGCACTGTGGCGAAGAGCCATAAATCAGGCTGAGCTGAGGGGAGTGCCAGCTATAGAAAGCAAAGGTTTGTGAGGTCTGGGGAGGGAGTCAACAGCCAAATTGATAAAGTTGGTGTCACTGATGGGGACATGTGAGGAAGAAGAACAATGTGAAGGTAGACAGGCAAAGGGAGGTGTTAGGAGCCTCTGTGCCAAAGGAAAGAAATTGATCTTTATGGAGAGCCAGAGGGAACAAACAGAAAGACAAGTAGGAGAAGTGAGGACAAATAGGGGGCAAAAGATGTTCTGTGAATCAGGCAAGGACAAGCAAATGAGCACTGAATTTGCACAAGCAAATGGTGTTCTAGCTAGCTGTGACAACTTGCTGCTCCTTATCTGGCTTGACGAAACCAGGGGAAGTTGCCTAAACTCAGCAGAACCTCAGGATTTGGGGCACAATTCTGATTCCCCTTACAGCAGTTCCTCCTGATAATCCCCACAGCTGCAGCAGGGTGACAAGTAGCTTACTCCAACACAAAGCAAGAAGACTTTTGGCTCCTATTTTACAGACATCTGAAAGAATTGCCAAGGAAGACTAAGGAATCCCATTGTTGTCCTTTGCCACCTTCAGATGGTCCCCTCCTGTCTGGAAATGCCCTTTGCTGCACCTGGGTCAGCGTGGTGCTAAGCTTTTAATAACCTGTTAAACATTCGGTTACACCAACACAAACAGAGGCAGCCAACACCATGGCAGAGCGCTGGTCATCAGCGGTGGCAAACAAACACAACTGTGTCACCTGGGCAGTAAACACCCTGCTCATCTCGGCTGGGCTACGAGACAGCCCTAATGGCTACAGACAGCTCCGGATGGTCCGCAGGGATCAGCTGGCCAGACCCCTGCTGTGGAGCAAATGCCAATAAGGTAAGAATTTGTCACTTTGTGTTTGTCACATCAACAGCATCCTCATTCTTGCCGTGTCTTCTCCTTTTGCTTTTAACGCTGTGACGGAGGGAAAATCTTACCCTTCCCTATGAGTTTGACAGGATTTAAGAGTTGGACGAAATGATCTTAGAGATCTTTTCCAGCTTTAATGATCCTGTGACTCATCTGAGTCATAGATGCACCCTGCCTTTCTTGGTGTTGTCAGGGAAGTGCTGAGCACCCTCAGGTCCTACTTTATAACATAGGTGCTGCAGCAATCCAGCGGAACAGAAAGGAGAAGGAGAAACAAATCTATTGACTCCATGTGGAAGAAATGTCATTATGCCTTGAAGTGATGGAACTGTGAGAGCAGAACAAAAGGGAAAAGGTAATTACTGACAACACCACATCAAAGTCAGTATGTGGAATAAACCTTATAAAAGGATTACCCACTCAATGGCTTTTTTTTATCCCTTTGCACATAAAAGAGAGGTGCTTAGAAGCACTCTAGCCCTGTCTAGACAGATTGACTGAATTACACACAAGAAAATTACTCCCTTTGTAAAGGTCTCTGCAACAAGCCTAGAAGGTCAAGGGGGTGAATAATTTCGAACAGTATTTGTCACTTACAGCCAGTAGTTTTGCCACTCTCTCTTTTAGAATGGCAAATATGAAAAATAACGTGGTCACTTTGACAGGTGTGGGGTATTCAACCACATGAATCATTGCAGTAGTTCTTAGCAACAGATATCAATATTTCTCTAGTAAACAGAAAATGGAAATTTTTAGGGCTAAATCTAGTGTGGTATTGCTGATTCTTCCTAGCTAAGAACCTAAATAAAACTTTTAGGGTTTTTTTTACAGCAGCCAAGCATTGCAGCTAGGGAATAAGAATGAATGTACTTAGAGGATCAAGCTTCCTTTTTACAAACCATCTGATATTTTGAGGCATTTCCACTTGCAAAGTCTCATTTTCTGCCTTTAGGATAAAATCCTAAAATACTCTGTGGAATTTAAACAACAGCAGAAACACTAGCTGCTGAACACCTGGCCATATTTTACTCTCTCTTTTTCATGAGTGCTGACTACTTGCATCTCTCAGGGTCACATAAATTTGGATGTCACTCAGCCTCTATGGAAAACAGCTTTTAAGTCAGTCTGCTCAGGCCTTCAATTAAAGCAGTACTCCAAATTAGTAAAGTCATGTTTTACTTTCAAGGCTCCGGTATGAAATTTGTTAAAGGATAACAAAAATAATTAAACACCTTACATACACTGCTGTAGGTAAGCACTGTGATGAGCAGGTCAAGAGATATTACTGTAATTACTCATCATTTGTGAGGCCCATATTGACTGTTTCATACATTAACTATTTTACAGGGACATGGCGAGAGGGCTTTGGGAGTGAAATATCTGGCTGCGCTAATGAAGACAGCTCCATTACTCTTAAGGGACAGAAAACTTCTCTTTCATGTCCAGAGATCTTTAACCTTAACATCTTTTCTTCCTTTCCCCTCCCCTCCCCCACCTTTTTCTGTCATTCTAATTCAGCAAAATCTGGTTTTGTAACAACCTGCAATATCTCCAGCAGCAAGGCATTCTGCAAAGCTCAATGCCTTCACAGTGCGCTTCAGACTACTTTCACCCCAAGCAGAGCTTGCTTGCTAGTAGCACCTGGTCTGATGACTGTAGATAGACTTGTGTGCTTTGACTTTGATATTTCAAACCTGGCAAGACTGCAAATACCAGGCTCAGAGCACACAAGAGTCCACTATCCTCAGCTTTACTGTCATTTACTCTCTTTATGCTCATTGCACAGTACAGGAAATAAGCCTTTAATTGCAATACTTCTGACACCTGTTGGGAATAACAAGCCCAACATCTTCTCCACTAACAAAGAAAAGGGAAAATAACACCATGCTGTCCCTTATTGTTCTGCCTTGATTCAGTGTGGACCAACAGCCAGTGAAGGCAACAGGTTTGATAACTCATTGCAGTGATATGGATTTCTTCAAGAGGATAAGCAGTCATATTTCCATTGCTTCCATTTCAAGGACCTGGGTGAAATAACCCTCCAAATACCTTGGATTATGCCCCCTTTTTCAGGCAGGGTATGATCCCTATGGAAAAAAAATCAGCTATTTCAAGAAATTACATTCTGGTTTCTCCTTTGCCCTCTACCCCACATAGTACAAGGTCTTAAGAGCTTTGGTGTCATCCAGAAGGAGGTTAAGCCTTCCTTCAAATCCCAAGTGATACATGGTCATCACTCACAAATCTCCAGGATGTTCATATATACCAAGTTCCCTGCCCACAAGGCAGCAAATGAGTCAGTGGAGTCACGGTAGTACAAACAGAAAACAGTAGGGAGATCTGCACTGCTTCTGGACACATAGCTGAGATTTCTCTTACCAGTCTGTTTTGTCTTTAGGCCAACCTCGTCCTCCCAGTCCACAGTAGCACCCATAGCCAACATATGCCAAGGGAGACCGTCCTGTGCCACACGTTATGGCTCCAGCCAGTTCAATGATTCCTCGAGTGTGCAGTGAATGGGACTTTCCCAGAGCACCTTTCCAAACTGCAAAGACAGGACATGGTTACAACAAGGATTAGACATACCTGCTACTGATTTTCCTACAGTCCTTAAAGGGAGATGGTTTTGATTTTCACTGGTTGGTTGGGTGCAGCCCCGACGATCTAACTAGTCACAGCACTCAGCTGGTAAAGGGTACTCTGCAGGGAGCTTTGTCTGGGATAATCAACAGAATGCAGAAATACCTAAGCATGCTATTTCTTCCACAGGAGCTGAATTCAAGCAGGACTTACTAGTTCTGGTGTACTAGTGTGTGATTGCAGCTGTATTGCGCCTGGGAGCAGTGTGCCTGGCCTTGCTCACCACGGAGCCCAAGCTGTTAAGCTTTGCAGGGTCTGTGCAGCACCATGCAGGGCCACCTGGGCTTCCCTGCACCCCAGAGCTCCCAAACCTGGGACAGTTTTCCAGCTGTGCTATGGTCCTGACATGAAGCAGCAGAGTACAGCCAGATGACCAGACCTAACCAGGGCTGTGTGGAAAGAAATGAAGTTTCTCTGTTGCTCAAATTTCTTACATTATCCAAGTTTCCCCTAGCATTCAGGATCTTTTAACCCATTTTCCAGGTGGCAAAACATAGTGGTAGTCCAATTAATCTGCATAGAGGGATAGCTACACGTCCCTGAGCCTGTAGAATACATGCTTTGTCAATGACAAAGTGCCTCCATTAGCCAAGATGGATGTATAGCTGCTTTCTCCTGAGACTCTGGAAGTGCTGGCAACACCTGCATCTGCTTCTGTTATTAAGTTCCACCTAAGTCATAACAGGTGGGCCTCACTAATTTGGGGGAAAAAGTAGAAGGGTGCTCTGTGTCAGCTGGAGTGTGTGGATGGCCACCCAAACCAGTCCGGAGATTTTTGAGTCACAAGTCTTTTGAACAGTCTTGTGATTTTGCACGTTAATTTGGAACTTTTTTAGAAACCACAGGCTCAGTCTTGCAGTAACTGTTATGGAAACCAAGAGTTCCCTGCCCCTAATACTCAAAGCACTGTGATGCTCAGTTGCAAACATTGCTGTTTATTGTGCTTTAATGACAGATATGAACATTTCATGCCTGGATTGACTGTGAAGGACCAAATGCACTTTGCACTGCTCTATTGGTGGAATCAAAATCCTCAGCCTGAAAGCCTACCCCGTCTGCTCATCCCACCCATGCACAGACACTCCAAAATCAAACAGGGGGGCTTTCTGGCATGCTTGGATGGAGAGGGAGGTGATGCCTGGGAGCTGGGAAGTGTCCACTGAAGTTGCTTTGCCACCTGCCCCTGGCTATTGCAGCATGCTTGACCTCTTCAAAGAGTTGTGCAAACACTGGCTAATTAATCCCCTAAACCACCCAAGGACTCAATACTATTATTAAAACAGTTGCTTTCCTTTTAAAACCTAGACTCTAATCCCCCTGCTTGGGCCTCTTCCGCATCTCCTGAGCTAGCTTGTCCTCCAAGCCCAATCCAAATGCCAGTGAAGACAAGGAGGGTCTCTCTCCATGAAGGACAAGGCAGGACTTTGCTCCCTCTCCCAGCCTGACCCCCCCAGAAGGAGTGGGTGCCAGCATTTTCACCCCAGGGATCGACACCTCAGGCTGTCCCGACACAGCCTCCGCCTGCTTCCTGGGGCATTCCTCGGGGATTAAAGGCACATTCCTGAAAAAGCAAGCGGCTGCTCACCTAAACACTACTTGAGTGTTAAGGTTTCGTGCTAAAAACACATTGGATGGGGTTTATTGAGAACTAAAGAGACCACTTATTTTCCTTGTCTAAACAGCAAGGCTCCAGAGTTAGAAGGGGGTTTAGCTCTCAAGGGAAATCACAGGTAGTGAGCTGCTTTGGATTTGGGGGTATAAACCATGCTTTTTCAACCTGTTGCAGTTTGCAGACCCTGAAAATGTTCCAGTGGAGACAAAAACTTCTTTGTAGGAATCCCAGCCTTCTGACAAGCAGCTCAGTTTTTTTTTTAGCTGTCTTTCACTGGCCTCTTAAGCCAGGACTGCTGGGCTTGGTCTGTTGGCCACTGGCTGAAAATTATTGAGGCTGGTGTAAGGTAACTGTACCTCACCCAGAAGAAGAAAGGCCATTCTTCTTTTGGGGATATCTCTGGAGATCAAGGTACTGTAATTACAGTGCAGAGCTGCTGTGAAAGTGGAGAGAACGCCCCAAAGGAAATGGAGTCCAAAAGACTCAATTAGTGTGCTTAGGGCTGTGTGTTCTGTATGAGGCATCCAGGCAGCCTCTGATGTTCCTGTTCTTTGAAAGCTGCCTGGGTTTTGAGCCAGCAGCGTGCTGCTGCAGCTGAGAGGTCAGCCCCAGCAAGAACATTTTTAATATTCAGGTGCACAGTTAATAACTTGACCAAGAACTGAAATTGCTTTATCTATGCCAGGCAGCCGAGCCAACACAGCCAGGAAAGCCTTGAAAAAGTCTGAGTCTCCACAGCAGCCTGCTCCTAGCCAAATGTCCCGTTAGCACCATGTCAATTATTTGTTAAACTACTAATGGAGCACCTTGGAGAAGAACATTCCTGCAGAGAGGTGAGCAGAGGTGAATCTGACAACTTAGCACTATTTCCTGCTTAAACGGGCAGCCTTTGCTGTAAATGAAGGCAGGGGGTTGTTCTTTTCTTTTAAAACTCTATTGCAGGTATAACCTCAGACATGCCACTTTAGTGTTTTGTTGCCTCTGTGTGTAGGGGCTTTATGTTAGCAGTCATTTATGGCTTTTACAAACAGAAATTTTAAAAATTAATTTATAATAATTTAAAAAAATAAATTCAGGTGCGTTGAAAGCTGCTCACTCCATGGCCACTGGTATAAAAAGAAGGTATTTCTGTGAAACACGGACACTAACAGCTCTGTAGCAGAAAACTATTAAAAAAAAAAAAAAAGACCTGTGTTTATATGGTTTATGCAAACCATAGCTGGGGTTGGAAAGTGAGGCAGGCAGGCAGCTCACTTACACAGAAGTTGAGAATTGTCGAGTGACACTTTTTTTCCTCTCTTGGCCAAATCCCGCGGAGGTCCTGGCACGAAGCACGCAAAGCTGATGGCAAGGGGAGAGGCTGTCCCTGGGCAGGGGGAGGCATGGCAGGGCACAGGGACCGAGAGGTGGTACTCACCTGCCTGAAGCAGCACCAGAATCAGCAGCGGGCGGGGGCCCATGGGCAGATCGCTCCCGCACTCGGGTGCTCCGGAGTTCAATTGCCGGCGGTCCGGCGGTGCCTCGCCGTGCTGCCAAGTGAACCGAGGTGTGGTTGTGCTAAACAATCCTCCCGGGCTGCTGCCCCAGGCTTTATATACACGTGGCTCTGTGCCCGTCTGAAGTGAAACACCCTCTCCTGCGATGCCCCCGAGCCCCAGTCCGGGTCCGCTCCGTGCCCGCAGAAGGCTCCTGGCTGCTCGGGGAAAGGGCGAGGGCTGGCTCTGTTTGCCCAGCATCGCCTTTGGGAGGGAGGGGCTGCTGCAAGGGCATTAGGCTGGTAGGCTCTGGGACAGCCCAAGACCCAGGCACTAAGCCGGGCTTCTTCTTTAAGCTGTTTGCTTACAGACCCTGGTTAACCTCTGAGAAGCTACGGCAAAGTGAAGCC
This sequence comes from Bombycilla garrulus, assembly GCA_013400315.1. Lineage (NCBI taxonomy): Eukaryota > Metazoa > Chordata > Aves > Passeriformes > Bombycillidae > Bombycilla > Bombycilla garrulus. Next base: position 638,352 of record VXBU01018923.1, on the reverse strand, counting down.
TTCAATCGGGCTTTCTGTGGCATTCCTTTGGCAAAGATTTTCTCCTTTTATAGATCACTTCCCAGGCTATTTTTTAAAATTATTTTATTTTAAGACTGATTATTTTCATGTTTAAAAAAGAAAAGACAAAACTATAAAAATCCAACAGAAAGAATACTGTTAAGTGCAAGTACCTAATTATAAACTGACCAAAACAGCTAATTTGGGTCCACTCATAGGGACAAATACCCTCTTGGCCTGTTGCTGCACCTGACTGACACCAATAGATTTCTTGAAGACTCCTCAGTATGTGGGTACCAGCCACACAGAAGAACAGCAGTTGGGTCCAGCCTGCTAGGGCCCTGGTCACAGCAGGCAGCCAGATCCAGAGGTGTCCGCCCTGTCACACAGCTTGTATGGGGCCACAGGCAATGTGGGCAGGAGGAATGGCCACAGTTATTTTGTCTTTGGGCTTGAAACAGCTTTAAAACTCCTGCCTTCCTTAGTACAGCAGCCATCAGCTTGTTGGGATATGAGCATCTACCCCTTCCCTGGTGTGGGCAGGATGGGCTGGACGGGCTGCTCTGATGGAGTGGAAGAGAAGGGGAAGAGAGATGGGTGTCCCTTCCCAGGCACAGCCCAGGAGTATCCTAGCAGCACCCCCTGCCTGAATTCCCTGTGCTAAAGCTGTGCTTCCCTTCTGAATGGCATGGGTTTAAATATTTGCTTGCTACACATTGGTAGTCGAATCAAAGGTCATCAGCAAGTCATTTATGGGGCTCCCTTCTACAGAGACCTGCCCCAGTGCAGCTGCTGTCACTCTTTGCTAAGCAAGTTTTCAAGATATAGTACATCCTGTGTGCCTGTGATACAGGGCAAATGAGACAGCAGGACTGAGTAAATCTCATTACAATTACCAGCCTGAAATCTCCTGCCTATCACCACCCCAGTGATGGGCCATGTGCTGGGAGTAGGAAAGGGGGGAGGACAACTTGAGCACACCACTCACCCAGCTGGTCCCTGCCCTGCACTACCTCAGAGGGGCTCAGGAGGAGCTGAAAACTTCTGCCCTCTCCAGTTGTCATTCATTTATTCAAGTCATAATGCCAAATCACACAGAATCATAGACTCACAGAATCATGGAATCACGGAATCATAAAATGGTTTGGATTGGGAGGGACCTTCAAAATAATTTGAAACCCCTGCCATGGGCAGGGACACCTTTCACTCAAACAGGTTACTTCAAGGGCCATCCAGTCTCACCTTGAATGCTTCCGTGAATGGGGCATCCACAACATCTCTGGGCAAACCTGTCCCCGTGCCTCAGCACCGTCACACTAAAGGATTTCTTCCTTATATCTAATCCAAACCTACTCTTTTTCCTTTAAAAGCCATTCCCCCTTGTCCTGTTTACAAGCCCTTGTAAAAAGTTCCTTTCTAGTTCTCTTGTAGCCCCCTTTAGGTACTGGAAGGCTGCTATAAGATCTCCCTAGAGCCTTTTTTTCCCCTATGATAAACAGCCCGAGGATTCTGGGGTCATGCTGAGCTTCTCGTCAACCAATGGCCCCAGGTCGTTCTCAGGGCTCCTCCTGATCCATTTTGCACCCAGCCTGAATTTGTGCTCAGGGTTGCTATGTGTGTGAGCTGTTGCTGGCAAGTATTTGCCCTTAAAAATGTAAGTTTGCAGAAAGAGGATGCTGGAGGACAGATGTGGTGTGATCGAAGGCTCTGTGGACACCGGGCCTGTGAGAAGTGCAACAAAGAAGGCAGGCTTTGAAACACCATGTGGGGTCTGGCTGAACTGCACCTTGTTAGAGTAAACCCCACCTCTGACAGGTACCTGGCTGGCCCAGTTCTTAACTGGGGACCAAGAAGGTGTTGTGAGGAACCTCTGCAGATGCTTTACAGGACTCCTGGGGTCCCCAAGTCTGGAAGAACTGTTACCAAAAGTATCTACTCTGATTTGGATTTATCAAAGTAATTTGGATTTGAAAACAGACACTTAATCTTGTTCTTCCAAAGCCTTGCTGATTTATAAATCTAATAAAAAAAGACATTATAAAGTTTCAGCTCACAAATTAAATTTATTCTTCCCATTCTCACAGCACCCCAGATGACAAATTAGTTTTTTGGCCCCCCATTTAGCAACAAATACAAAATAAAGAAATAGAGACTCCTGTTACAGCCAAATGTATCTTCAGTTTTGGGAGAAAACTTCTTCAGGGTATTAGGAAAGGATGCCCAAATTCAACCTTAAAATGCAAAGCAGAGTCAATATATCATATCCTCATGGTTGTTTCACACCACTGACTGGTCAACTTTGTTAATCTGCACAAGTACTCATTACTGTTACCTAAGTTAATCTGCCTATTCATTAAATAGTATTAAATGCTAATCATGTTCTTACTATGTTACAACAAATGCACTGGGATCATGAGGGCATTTCTAGTACTGTTAAGGGAAATAAAATCAATTCTCTGATCCCACCTGTTTATGTGAATTTTAATGTTACCTGTTTGAGCTCCACTCTCACTGGTAGCAAGAGGCAGCTCATGAGAGTCTTGGATGTCATCTCATCAAACTCAGACTCACACTATTTTGTCTGTCCAAAACTGCCGGCAAAATAAATTTGAGTCTCAGGTCACTTGTGTGGGGCAATTGATCTGTACTGTTTGGGGGCTGTTTCTTCAGATAAACTGGCTCTGCTGAAACCAGTTCCCTTGGCAGGTACCGCGAAGGAGCTGGCCCTCAGGAGGGGTAGCACTGCATTTTCTTGGGCTTGTTGAAAAATAGTACTTGGGAAAAGTCTTCGGTTGAAGGGAAGAAGAAATTTGTACGGAATCCACAGTTTTTGACAGGGTTTACCCAATGAAGTTCAAGATGTCAGATCTTGTAGAAGGTGGGCTGTCCTTCATCTCCTAGAGGCTATGCTTCCTCACATGAGATACCCAGCCATCACTGTGGATGTTGCCACAAACCTCAAGAAGAGATCTCTGTTCAGCACCAGCAGAATCAGTGGTGCTTTTGCTGTCCAGGCCAAGGGGTTTTCCTGTGAGAGGCAGATGAAGCTTTCTTGCAATACCATGAGCTTTAGAGATTCCCTAAAGGATCTACCCCTCCAAAGATCAGGAGACTGGAGACTGAAGGATACAGAATGACTGTTTGGGTAGTCAAAATTAGAAGAGAAAATCAGTTCTAAAGAGAAGCAAACTCCACATTACCTGTCTGGAGGAAGAAAAGTAGATCTAAGACTACCACATGATTTCTGATAACATAACCAGTTACAGAGTTAACACAGTAATATAATAAGTAAACAGTTCTTGCTTAATATTGTCTTGCATGGAAGGTCTATACGTATTTTAGTGCTGATAAAGCCCAGTCAGTCTTTAATGAGGAAAGACGACGTTATTGTTACTACTTATTATCATTATTATTATTATTATTATTATTGTTATTATTTCCAGTTTCTAAGTCAGCCCCAAAACGAATTCTAAAAGTTGGTTTGAAGGTGTCTGGTATGTATCTCCTTGAATTTCACTGCTGCTGTGTGGTGGTCTCATCTTGATGGTGGCATTTCTGAATGGTGAAGCTGGATGGCTCCAGCCTGCAGCACCCTCTCAAAGTCAGTGCCTGCTTTTGTCTGTAGTCACACACTCCCCTCAAGTGATAAAGGTGAAAGGCCACCTCTCTCAAGATTTCACTATCACAGTTTTCTCCCAGCAGTCTCAAGGCGCTCTCTCCTGAGCCAACTGTGGGCGACCTTTCCCTCTGAAGTAATTTCTACATATGTTGTTCCCCTTCTGCACTTTTTTTGCACTCCTCCCATGAAGGAGTGGACCTCATGGTCTGCATGTATAACCTGCTGGAGGGAAGGCAGGCAGAGCTGACAGGAGTCAGGAAATGATGGGGAGTTGAAGCAGGAGAGTAATATGAAATGCTGAGGGAGCAGATGCTTCTTCCTTATCAGCATTGCTGAATGTGGGGTAAGCACTGTGGGCTGTGTGCTAGAGAAGAGCTACACCACCCCAGCAGGCTGTCTTGCCACCCTCACAGCTGCCTCCATCCAGCCCTCGTGAAGATCTGTGACCATGCAAGGTCCATTCATTTCACACAAAACCCAGAGTTGCATCCCTTCACACATTCCTTCCACAAGCCATGGAGAGAAGAGATGCAATCCACAGAAGAGAGATGGGGTGCAGGTGTCCCATTGTTGTGCAGACACTGAAGGTGGTGACAGGCCCCAGATGCCTTCTTCTGTTGTCACTGGGAACATAAAGACTTTCCCAGTCTTCTCCCAAGTGTTAGTGACATTCTGATGCTGAGGCCTTCAGAAACACCCATTTCCTTGTTTGTTCTGCCCATTTGCTGTAAAGCAAGCAGCCAGCCACCACCTGAGAGACAAGCTCACTCAGGAACAGAGACGGTCTTGTGTCCTCCAGGAACTGCTGGGCTTCGGTGGAACTCACATAACCCACTGCAACTGTCAGGGCAAGTGGGCCATGACTCCAAAAAGGTTTTCAGGACGGCAGTCAATGTCCTTTTGGCCACAGATAGTCAGAAATCAGAAACACAGCACACTCTGGCAGTGTGAAACCTGCTGCCATCACCACCCAGAGACATTGCTGTTGATACAAACCAGGGACGAGCGCATCTCCTTGGAATCACACTGAGCATTGCCTGTAGCAAAAGCCAGGAATACATGATCAGCTGAGAACCCTGAGACAGCTGGCTTTCAATTTAGAGCCCTGGTGACATTTCCACTTAAAAGATAAAGTAAATGTGTACAGGTTGAATAAAGGTGTCCTCCTTCAATACTGACACCCCCTCAAGCTGCTTTAGCCTGTGGGATCCACCAAGAGGTTTGGCTGCTTCATCCAACAGGAGGCCAGGGAACATGCACACACACAGAGATGAACATACAATCTGGTATCTGAAAAAAGTTCCTGGAATGCCTCTGAGTTCCCTGAAAAAGAATGACTAATATAAATGCTTGTGCTCACTTAACAGGGAACCCCTGTTATGGGCAAAGCTGAAAGACCCATGACATGAATTCATACCAATGACACCAAGATTCATGATATCAACCCAGACTCGTAAACCCACTAAAATACTTGGCTTGATGTGTCAGTGTTTTGAAGTCTGTTTAAATTCATGGGCAGTTCTCAACTGAACAAAATAGTACCTTTTTTTTTTCTTTTGTGGTTGTAAAGTTAATGTCAACAGAGGTGTGTTCGTAGATCCTTCTGGGACACAGAGGAAGGGATGGCCTGGGTGGGGAAGGTGCAATACCAGTCAGCACATAAAATTCTTATTCCACCTCTGCAAGTACCTTTCAACCCTGGCAACTCCAGGCCACTATCCTCATTTAGCTCTGCCAGTATATTCCAGTGCTGCCTATCCACATAGTCTGCTGTGCACTGTCTGCTTTAGTTTCTCGTTTGCCCACTGTTCAGGCTTCATTTTCCTTTTTTTCAATGGCTAAAAGTTTTCCTGCTTCTACTCTTGCTATCTCATATCTCTCGCTTTCTGCCTTTTGTCTCAACCTACCACTTTCACCTGCAATGTCATAAATAGTTTAGAGACATTGGTAACTGCCTCCAGCCTCAGGTAGCAAGAGACACAGCAAAGTGCTTTTTTACTGAAGGCTTCCATTCATAACAGCAGTTGGTCCTGTTTAAATCNCAGGTAGCAAGAGACACAGCAAAGGCTTCCATTCATAACAGTAGTTGGTCCTGTTTAAATTAGGGAGCACTTGGGAGCTTTGAGTCTTCCACTTTTAAGAGCCAGGGCAATTACAGACTTCCTGAAGAAAGGAGAATGTATGTTACACTACCTCTGTTCCATTATTCAGATTGCTAAATTAGGATGCATTGAGTGCACAGACTAATGTCTCCTATATTTGATATCTGATGATATGAGGATTAAAGTCAATAAGGGGATAAATTTTAGGTGGCACTGCTACTCCTACAGGAAATGTGAAATTGTCCCCTGAAGACATGAATATGATGATTTGCTATCAGCTTTCCTGTAGCCCTTCTGAAGGCTGGCCATGAGCTCTAGGTGACTGCTATAGACTTACTAGAAGAAACACTGGCTAGCAAAGGTTTAGCTGCTCTCTTTTCTTGACATCAACCAATGCTGCGTATGGCTAGTGAAACAATGACAGCAAACTTTTAAGCATTCCAGGAATCCCTCTGCAGTTCATCAGACCAAGATTTTGTTAATCTACATGGAGACACACAACTAATCTTACATTGATTAAAGTACCCTAGAAACTCCTCTTCGCTATTTCCACAACCACTGTGTGAATTATCAAGCCTAAGTTCAAATAGTGTACTTCACACAGCGGATATCCTTCCACAGGCTCTTCAAACTCTCTTTCTATAGATATATACACATCTGCACTAACATTCCTATTCACTACTGCTTCCTTGTTTTGTTACTTGACTCATCACTTCTGCTGCATTGGAAATTGTTGCTTTCTGAGTTCCATATTGGGTATATTAAAAGTTTTTTTGGGAAAAAAAAGACAAGGAAAAAACATCAGGACAGGGAAAAGAGCTCCACCCTTCAGGAAGAGGAGAGGAGACAGCTCTGCAATTTGTTCTGCTGGTACACAATGCTCTGTGCAGGTCACTGTGGTCACCTAGAAGTTTTGTGGGCTTTTTCCTGTCTGCCCAGCCCCTAGATGAGGACATGCTGCCTGTATTACATCTCCTCTTCAGGCTTTGTGCCTGTAGAAGGTAAATGACCACATTTGCAGTCCCAGTGCCAGCCCTCTCCTCCCTTACATGACACGGGTTTATAGGATCAAAGCCTGTACCTTTTTGCCCAAGGACAGGTTTGGTGAGGGCTGGCTACTGCTGTGCTCTGAATGCTGGAGAACTTAGTGCCTTGAGACACAGCAAGAACTGCCAACACAGGAAGCCCAGCCCCATGGAGATCTCATTTCTTAGTCAAGCTGCCTCTTTTATGTTCAGCAAATAATTCAACTGAGGCATTTTGATTATCACTTCATGTAGCCTTTTTCTCACAGGTACAGGAAATTTTCAACCTCTACCTTCCTCTCTTGCCTGTTCCTCATACCAGACATAGTACTTACAGAAAATTTAAGACTACACAGTGTATTTATAATTTTAAGTGCTAATGTATGATTAGAATGCTGTTGTTGTGAAGTGGCGGAATGGGATAACAGGCTGTGCCTGATGAAATGTCTTATCACTTCATGGATGCCAGTCATCACTTGGGAGTTCAGGAGTTCACCCAGTTCCCAACACACCAAGAAACTGCCTGCAACAAGAATGTTTGAACAGTTTGCATAAAAAAGATCTGCAGTGATAAATTGGGTGAATTGGTGTAGGGTGTGTGGCCTTCTAGGCTGGGCAGCAAAGAATAGGCCAACTCCGGATAGCCCTAGTTAAAATGGCTATGTTCTACTTCAGTGCATTTTCTTACAGTCTAGACACTCACCCTTCCCACTTTGCTCCATTGCACGTTTGGAACTTGTATATTTTGACTCATTTTGCATCTTGTTCCTATCCAAGTATAACTGACTGGACATCAAGTCCCTGATCTCCATCACTGTCATATTTGCAGCACCCATCTCTGCCTGAAGGCATTCTTCTCATTCTGAACAGCTCTGATGTGTTGCAATCATCTCCTGAACTTTCTGACATAAGACTTACTGAAGGTTTCATTATCTTCAAAAGCAAGGCTATGTTGGATACTCAGTCCATTTGGGATGTGTGAGAAGATGAAGCTTCTCTTTTCCCCTGGCAGAAGAATGAATGTGAACAGTGGTAAAGCTTGTGCCACTTCTTTGCCTACTCACAGTTTCTCTCTGGCTTTTGCCTGGTAATTAGGTCAGGGGCACCTCCATCGATATTTATCCTACTTCTCTTGGATTGAGGACACAGGTTTTTTTGGTTCTCAAACTCATCTGCTGGGCAGGGAGCATAATCCAGTATTATTCCAGTATGACAAGAGCTCCAAACATGGGCTTTTTTTTTGTGGGGACCTTCTGCTCATCACTCCAACCTGTCGAGGTCTGCACAGCCCTCTGGGGTATTCCAGCTTTGTGTGTCAGGGAAATTGCTGAGGCTTCTGTCCCTTCACCCAAGTCATTGATGGAGTAGTTAAACTCCAGTATTGGGGGACACCTCTAGTGATCTCCAATTAGACCCTGTGCCACTGATTAGGACCCTCTGGGACCTGCTGTTCATCCACTTCAACCCACCTCAATCACCTCACTGTGCTCTCATCCAGCCCACACACCCTGAGTTTGCCTATGAGGATGCTCTGGGACACAGTGTCAAAAGCTTTGCTAAGTCAAGGTGGACAATATCCACTGCTTCCCCCTCATCCACCCAGGTGATTGCTTCATTGTAGAACACAATTGGGTTGGTGAAGCATGATTTACCTTTAGTGAATCCATGCTGACCACTCCTCAACTGATCTTCTCTTCATCCACATGAATAGAGATGTCTCCAGAGTGAGGCACTCCATTACCTTGCCAGGGATCAAGGCACTGGTCATTTGGTTCCTTGGCTTTATGTACTTCAGTACAAGGATTCTGTCTATTTGCCAATTTCTTCTATTATTTTGGAAATAAAGCTTATTGTAGGTTTTTTTTTCTTCAAACAGAATTCCATCAAGCTCTGCTGGACTGAGTGACACAAGCAGTCTAATTCTTGGAGTAACTTATCCAGAAGATGTTACTTGTTTTGTTTCCAAAATATTAAATTTTTCTACAGTTTTGCTAGAGAAAAGGCAAAATCACATGCATGCTCTTCCACTAGCAATTGCTTTGTCTGTAGATCTACCGAGGGCATCACTTGCCACTTGTTTAGCAAGTTTAGCTGTAAATATATACATCCATCAATCAAAAAAGATTTCTCAGTAATCACTATATTCCCTGATATTTTAACCTTTATATTTTCCTTGGCATTGCAGTTTGGCTTTCCCTGGCAGACCGATAGCTGGGCCACTGTTTAGTTTAAATTTGGCTTGGCAAGTTTGCTAACCTATCTTGCACAGCACTGAGCATGTCTTCACACATTCCAACCACTGCCAAGTTATGTGTTTGGTGCTTTGTTTACTATTTGTACTGAGTATTTTTTCTGAGACTACTGCTGAATTAATTTTTGTTTATCAGCTTATGTTAATGCCAGATAGGACCAAAATATTCTTTTCTGAGTTACATCTTCTTTTCTTCGAAAAATATTTCTCTCTTCTCTGCAGACCTTTGCTGCCCACAATTGTTGTACTTGGCTAGTAAAAGATTTCTGAATTTGCATTTCTTACTACCTACATGTAGTGAGAAGTGCCAAGACTGATATTTTGCCAGTGGCTGTAACTGGGTACTTGTGCATTTACTTTAACTTGTATATTCAGGGCTCCATTGTGCTATTTGCTCACTTGTCTCCATACCATCCTACAGAGCTTTAACTGGAAGCCTGATATTAACAGGCTTTGTGAAAAAGTAGGGATTGGAAATGTTCAACTGGCTGACAGTTTCCCTTCACCTAATATTTTTGTAGGTCTTCACAGGATAATGCCTCAGACAAAGTAAATTTGTCGACCTTGAAGCAGTCTGACATTCTACAAGACAGCATAATCCTAGAGATTAAAAGTGTTGATGCAGTGATCTCTGGGGACACAGTTCTCTTACTAAGATTTTCTTTGCCTCAAAAACAAGGAAAACCTCAAAGCAAAGCAAACCCCATGAGCTGAAAGCCACAACGTGGTTTCAAAAGAAATTCCCTATACTATAGAGTCTAGGCAAGCAACAAAGTCCCAAAGTCTCTCATTTTTTCCATAAGTGTAGGGCAGTATGTTGAAACAAAATTAACATCTAACACTAAAATCTTAAAATTTTATTTTAAACTCTTAAGTGTACCAGAGTTGAACTCACAGCATTTCCTTCTAAGTTTTGAATACAAGACCTATTACATCAGTTGCACAGACCCAAAATGTGCAATACTTTGTGTCATTAAGATGCCAGAAGCTCTCTTCAAATTTGATTATTTCCAGTTGGACCAGCTCTTCTCTCTATGGGCTTACCTGCTCATGATTTTAATGTTTTCCTCTTGTTTGTTAAATTTTGTCCCTATGAGATTTGTGCAGCTTTCAATAACAGAACAGGAAACAGTTCAAAGAACTCATCTGAGAGAAGTCATTCACACATTAGAAAGAATTTACATTAAAAAATAGAGACACAGAGAACAAAGGGGAGCTCAAGAACGAAGCACACAATGACTTCAGGTAAAGCAGACTCTCCTGTTAGAAGAACAGTAGGATGAGAAACAAGTTATTTCCTATTTGAAAGAGAAGTCTTAGAAGTCTGTGAAAAGGAAGAGAAATCTGTAACAAAGAAATCTTGCTTAAAAACATAATTTTCAGAAGCAAATTCCAAAGTTTGTGGGGAAACAAGTACTTCTGTGTGAACAAACTGAAGAATACCATCTCAGAACAGATATGACTACGTCACTGGTATGAATCTGTCTGCTTTCTGACAAGGCCAGAAGGAATATCAGCTTTATTATTTACAGTTCAGACTTACTTTCCAAATTTTGCCTTTGTCTAGTTCTCTGTCATCTCCAATTTCTGATCCTTTGATCATTTTCAGCCTGACTCAGCATAACAAACATCAAAAAGATATCTCACTGCATATCAAACATCTGCCCTTATTCTGCTATTTATGACAGATTGTAAATGTAACTCCCTATGAACTACTCCAGCAATGTCTAAGGGACAGAGTTCTGGGCTACAAATAACGTGTAGTCTCATTTCAGCCCTACAGAAAGTGCCATAAATGGGACAGGAATATGGTGAGAAATATAATGTAAAGTCAAACAGAGCTGCTTCATTTACAGCAAGTGACAGACTTTCTTAGAATGCTGCACCAAGGTTCCAAACATGTATAAGTTACAGTGAATTTTACAGACCAGATCTGCATGGCATCATTCAAATGTCTGCAGGATCTCAAGGCTAGTCTTGTTTCTTCTAAATCCAGACAGCAAACACCAGTGCATTTCTTTAATGTTTTGCAAAATCACCTGAAAAAGTCTAGATACCTAATACCTCTCATTCGTCAAACAACAGTGACATCAGGGATTAAAAAGGAAGGGTAAGATAACCATGAATTGTCATCTATTATTCTGCTCAGAACATCTTAGTAAGCACTCAGATGCTACCTTCAACAGAGGCACCAACAGTGTCCCTGTCCTCCATGAGGTACCTTTACAAGAAACAGAACCAGTATTTCAGCATCTCTGGCTTGAACTGGCCAATAAATTCTAAAGGGGAAGGAAGGACAACATCATAAATATACAGACATCAGAGTTTCCTCAGTTTGTCTCACTGAGCAACTAGATTAAATATACCCCAAATTAAACATATCTCAAACAATTACCACAAACTAAGATTTTAGAAAACACCTATATAAGTGACTTTTTGGAACACATCTTGACACAGTGTCTCAGGCACAGTAAGTAATTGAATCTTCACCAGATTTGACAACACTCATTTGAGGGTCCATGTTCAAGTAGCGGTTTTGGCATTTGTATTTCACAAATAATTCTGTGACAGAATAAATAAGTCCCACATAAATGGTGTCTTTCTCTCTAACACTCAGTAGATGAGCTCTTGGGTATCACTTGATTCATCTTCCTGAAGATGGCTTGGATGAGAAACAATGTAGGGCTGAAAGGACAAAGAATCATCCACCCAGAACCAAACATGCAGAGACTAAGATTTATTTTTCTTCTGTCCATCAGCTTAGTGCTCCTCTACTACAGGTTACCTCCTGTCCTCTCACCAGTGGATGTAGACAACTACCAGCAATTGTCTGTATCAACTTCCTCTGGAAAAAATGTCACCTGGCCCACCCAAGAAGTCCTTCCTTCCCTATCTTATAGGTTATGGTTTCTAAAAGTTCTAGAGGTGCTGTTCATTCCTCTTAGGATACCTCCAGCTATTTACAGCTTCAACACACAATGCCAGTTAAGGCTGAACAAGTGAAGTTAAGGCTGGTCAAGTGAAGAACAATTATTTCCTGCATCTTTAATGCATATTACAATTTACTATACCCCAGAATAGGAAAACTACAGAAAACATTATCTTTGTCTGAAATTCAACTTCCTGAATTTTCATTTTCAGTCACTTTCTTTGTCCACTTCTCACTGCTTCAGCTAACCCTCATAATTTTTCATTAAGTTGGGGAGCTTGAAATCTGTGATGTATTCGTTGAAAATATTCCTTTCCAATGACAAGGAAAAGGTGACTCCTATATTTTCTAGCAATTCTAGTAGTTGATCTAAAAATTACCTGCAACAGAGGAAAAAACCCAAGCTAAACATATGATACAGCTGCAGAAAAATAGAGGGAAAAAGTCTCTACTATCTTTATCTGTAGACCAGAATCGTTGCATTGTGTATGACACCACCACAGCAATTTTTTCTAGTGCTCCATCAGTTGATCTCTGTTTCCTTGACAGCCTGTTGAACACCAACAATGCCCATGGATCAAGAAGCTATCAGATGCCCGCTGGCATCTCCTGGGTGAAAATGACCCAGGGCAGAGACCAGAACAAAAGCAGAGAGCCCAGACTGTACAATGCAAATCTTTTACTGCAAATTAAGCTCTTATTTCTAATTGTGTAAACACTGGATACAGAGTTTAAACCGTAAACTGAGCATCTGGCAGAGCAGAGCAAACAGCATCCTGACTAGGTTAAACTGAGTGGCAGTGGCTGTAGTTGCCTGACCTAACGTGTCCTTCTGCCTCACATTTCCAGCTAGCTGGTTTTAGGCTTCCAGATGCACTCAGTTGGGTGTGGAGTGGGGATGTGGACGGATTTAAGTCCTCCAAGGCTGGCCCGAAATGCCTCTGAAGTGAGTACTTAGTTTATTTGTTGTGGTGAAAGAGAGAGAACAGAGAGGGGAGAGTCAGTGAGGGGACATTCAAAAGCTGGGACAAGGAAGCAAGGAGGCACAGGAGGGGAATAAGTTTGCCACCAGGATGATGCCACTCCTGGCAGCTCACAAAGGCAGCTGAAGGTAAAGCACACTTATCTGCTGCAAAACAGGTTTTGCTTCCTCTTCCCACAGTGCTGCACACTTCCTTGTGCTCCCGGCAGAGGACTCCCTGGCTGCTCCAGCCTCCCCCTTCAACCCCTGGCGGTCACAGCGGAAATCCCAGAGCGTGCTCCCTGCTGCCCATCCCTCACCCCGCTGATACAGCTGGCCCAGTGCTGCTCCCCAGCAGGTCTGCAGGGGCTCGAGCAGAAGGGTGAACCTGCTCCAGAACCTGGGACGCTCTTCAGGGCTGCTTGTTTCCCATTGCAGCCTGAGCCAGTTCAGCAGCTTCTCCTGCCTCACCTCCCAGTTCTGCACTGGGACACTGGGGTGCCTCTGTCAGCAGCATCAGTGCTGTTGACACTGCTCGTGACACCCTGGTTATCTGTGGATGGGTAACCACTTCCCAGAACTCCAAGACCTTTCGTGAACCCGAGCAGTCCCAGCACTGGGCAGACTCTGCAGTTCTACACCACTGCTGCTGTTGTTTTGCATGGAAATAAACATCAAAAATGCAAATCAAGGCTAGCTGGTTGAAAGGATCACTTCAGCACAAGACAAAAGGCATCTGTTTGCAAAAGAAACTACTGCTACAGCCCCAGAAAGCATTCAGAAAGCAGATGTCATTCGTGGGCAAGAACCCCACCCCTTTCTTAATCAAAGCAATTTTATGAGGGCTGGAGAAATTACTTGAGTAAAGTCACTGGGACCACAGAATCACGCACACAAGCAGTTTGTTTAAATTAGGGAATTAGCAGTGGGTAAGGGAGCACTGTCCAGTGCAGGGCTGACACTCAGGAAGGATTTGGAAAGGCTGTGGAAACAGTTCTCCAGTATCTGCTCTCTAAATCACCAGTATGCAGGAAGGCTCTGGTAGAGTAGAGGCACCACAGAAAATCAGCACCCACTCTGCTCTGCCAATCCAGCACACTCCTGCTCTCACCCAGCCAGTGCTCCAAAACCCACCAACTCGATGATCAACTGGTTGATTCAATCAACAATGAAATGACGTTAGTGTAAACAATTCAGGTGGCCACCTTTGGTGCTCTTATAGGTGTTTGTCCCAGGCAAATCCTCTGAACATGAGAGAAGTTCTTTCACATGTAAACCACTAAATGTAAAAAGGTATCATGGTCACTTAGCGAACCTGGCTCTACAGAGAAACTTCCCAAAAAAATCAAATCACCTAAAGGTGCAAGCAGTACTTGGCCTCAAAGAATGAAAAAAGCCCAACATTCACTGCAGTGCTGACTCTGTAGCTCAGTCCCAGAGTACAAATACTGATGCCATGTGGTGGTTGGACACTGCAGGGCAAGGCTGTCATCACACTCAACTGACACAGAGCAAAGGAAATTCAAAACTAACACAGCCAATGCAACTCCCCACACCTGAGCTTCAAGGGGCAGGAATATATAAAAAATATAATATTCTAAAACACTTTAAAGTAAGATAGACTTCAAAAGAGGCACATGAAAAAAAGTGAGAAAGGGAGAAAAAAACCCCACCATTAAAAAAATCCCAAACTTTTTAAAAATAGGATTCTGATTAAGTAACAACTCTCATTAAACAAAAGCTTCTAGCTTTCCTGAAGATTTCCAATCTTCACCTCAGGAAACCCAATGCAAAAGAGATGCCTGGATCCCCAACAAAAATCAGCCATTATCTTTACCCTTTGTCTGTACACAGAAAACATGGACCAGAGACATCTGACACTCATGGCTCTAACCTGAGGAATAAATAACATACTGACCCCGTGGCTATTTTTAAAAGGGGTAAATTTAGAAGTAGGAGACAAAGGAGTGAAATATATTATTCCTTTCAGGATTTTTTTCAGTGCTCATTGGTTTGTACAAAGGCTGAACATTTATTAGTAGGCAGACAAGTGCTTGTTAAGTGCTAATTTTGCACATGGCTGTTATTGCCATAATCCAGACACCTATACAATCTTCCAGTTATGGAGGATCACTCTTCCAGTGCCATATATCTGAACCACGACCTGAACCACATACCTGGAAATGGTATGTGCCATTTTCCCTGAAGAAAGGCTTCACTTGGCACGCTGTAGTCCTGAAAGCCATGGTTTAAAAACAAAGGGGAATACTCTACAGTAATAAGAAAGTTAAGAGCAAACTTTTGATCCATTCCAATTCAAAATGAGTTTATAAAGTTCTATAGCACAAACTCTAGCTATCCCTGAGGGAATGAGAAAAAAAAAATAGCTTCAAGATGCTACCTCTCAGTTGAGACACACAATCCCCTCAAGCAGGAAATGCACACAAACAGGGGTGGATAGTCAGTCTGAGATGTAATGATAGCAAGCTGCTGACATTCCAGAATTTTCCTTTGAATAACAGGTGCTGGCTGAATACACACAATGCTAGAAAGTGGGAAAGAGCTTTTCAGAAGTCATTGCCTTGAATCACAGAACACTGCAGGAGACTGACTGCAAACTGGCACATAACTTGGTGCCAGCCCTAAGCAGCAAAAACCAGAACAAAAGAAAACAACCCCAACCAAAATCCAAACACCTTTCTTAAGAAAATACTTCAGAATATTTTAGATGAGGAGAGAGGAGACATTCATTCCATAGCAAAAAGACTGCAACAGACCTGCTTTGAGGAAAGGATCACCAGGCCAGCCTGATACAGAAGGAAAACCAGATCAAGACAGTTTCTGCCATGACAAGATTTAGAAAGGCTTCTTGGGTAATCCCAAACTTTCCTACCACTTGCACGCAAAATATATAATTACTTTTGTATGTGGCAAACTGTCCTCCTTATACAACAAACCAGTATTTTGTGTCTGCTCTATACTGCTTTTTATTTCCTTATTTTTTTATTAAAGTTAGAAAATGGGATTGACTATTCTCTTTTCAGCTATCTCTAATACCAGCAGGAGCCATCCTTACAGACACAGTAATAAACTCCCTCTTTGCAGCTTCACTGATCAGTCCCTTCTCAGAACCGCCGGAGCATGAGGACAGAATGGAGAAAACATCCATTTGAAGAAAAAAGTAAGAGGCTGCTACCTAGACTAAAAATTTTATTGATCTGTGAAACTTTCTGCTAGTCGTGTTTTCCCACTTTTCAGAGCTGACAGGAAAACAAACCCAAGCCTGTCAGGAAGAAATAACATCATACAGTGGCATGTTTGAAATGCAGCTTGCTGACCTCGGATTTGGGGGACAGAACCTTTAGGAGCTTCTCATAAGCACAAGAGGATGATTCACCCACTTAAGACCACTGTGACTGAGCTGTGAGTGATGCAGGAGCAGCAGCTGGCCTTTGCTATCCTGGTTACACAATAAATACCACATGGGGAGTTCATGCTGGAGTCCTGGGAGCTTGCTCCCATGTAGTGCCAAGAGTCCTCACTGATGAGGAATGAGTTCTTACACTCATTCCAGATGCCTCCTCTTGTTTCTCCTTCTCCTTTGATATCCCTTCTATTCACTTTCACCAGCCCATACAGTAGTTTTAGAGGTATATGCCATTTTCCCTGGGCACAGACACACAATAGCCCCTTTTTTCACCTATTTTCATCTGACTGTATTTGCCCCATCCCTACCTTCAGCAAACACATTCCATGGTCAGACCATGAAAGACTGAAGAATACAAATACAGCCTTTTCTCCTCTTGAGTTGAAGCAATTCTTGCTTTTTTTTGAGCAAGGGTGTCTGCATCTGCACACATGTATGTGACCACAAACACTCACACATATGTCAAGTTCCTCTTGATTGTGGCTTCTGAACAAGGCATGAGGTTCTGTCAGTGTAAAGGGCCTGGGTGTCATACACTCTGGGTCTCTTGTTATTTGTTAGTTAGTGTGCTTAATCACCTCTTTTACAGAATTACTCCATCCTCAGTATCTCCTCTATTGTTCTGTCCTCCAATGCCATTTACTGGACCCAAGGCAGCAGCCCAAGAACACTTCTTGCTCCCTTTTGCTCACCTTGAGCAAAACACACAGTTCCAAGGCACGACAGCGATACACAGATCTACCACCCCAGAGAGGGCCACCCCTTTCGGGGTGAGATTTGTCTCTCACCAAGATCCACTCTCATGAAGAAATCTTTATATAAGGGCAAAACAGAAAATAACCCCCACCAAATCTGAAAGGCAACCCTCATTTTAGTTAAAATGGTGCAAAGCAAGGCTCAATTAAAGCCTCTTTTCTTCATTTCTGGCAAAAATGAACACAGAGAAAACAACAAACACTTGTCTCAGGCACAGACACGAGCAGACAATCTTAATTTTCTGGTATTTAAAATGATGAAGAAAGAACTGACAGCACCTCTAACATCCCCTTTTCTCCCTGTAACAATTCTTTTGGAAGCAAAAGAACCAACATTTGAAAACGGACATTTACACTTTAGAAAAATAAGTGTCCCATACAAGAGGAGAGAGTGAGGGCATGGGATTTCCATTGCTCAGATTAAAATCACACAATACAATTATTCTGCCAGCTTCTGAAAAAAAAATAGAAAAAAATCCCATAAACTGTACTAGATAAAATCAGCAGCCTTGTTTCCTCTCAAACTGCAGAATAGCAACTTCAGTCCTTTTGACCCAAGCTGAGGCTTGCGTGCCCTAGTAATTCTAGCAAATGAGGAACATGGCAAGCTGAGCAGTTAGGCCTTATCTATCTAAGTCAGGATAATTACTCTGAAAAAGCACCCTATCAGTACAGATCAGGCAGAACAGATTTTCATTTACCCACAGATAATGCACAAAAGTACCACACCCCCTCTCATGAGGTTACAACTGGCCCACACATTGTAAGGAAGGAAAGACACTGTTTAAGGAAGAAAAATTAAAAATTACTCAACAGCAGGAGAAAGAGGATTATCTTGAATGGCCTGCCATTGCTTTTTCAGTGATTCTGGTCTTCATTGTCATCTTAGTTTTACTTTGTAAAGGCTCCAACAATGATAATAAAGGAACCCTATCACACACTTGAGGAAAAAAAAAAATTTACAGTCATACCTGATCTTCAGGGAAATCATGACTAGGGCTGTTTGCTGACCCAGCAAACATAGCTTGGGTAGAAACACCTACCAGGGGAAAAAAAGGCAAAAAGGCACAATAGAAAAAGAGCCATGAGATAAAAATGCCTCTCTCTGTGTCATTCTCATCAACCACTATCCCACAGAATCCTTGCCATCACTCGTTTTGTCAGGAATTATTTCTCCTAAGGCATGCTTCTTTTATTAAGCCTGGACTAAGGAAACAAGGTGAGTTAAGACCTCAGCAATAAACAATTCACTCTTGGAACACTGTTTTCTAGATATGACGTGTCACCCAGTCTGGCTAGAGTTGCAGTGATTTAGAATAAATATAACATTTTAGAACTAATTAGAAATTACGGGATGTTGTCTTCATCTGCCAGCTTCTGGAAAAATTTAGAAGTTAGCAGGAGGTCAAGAACTTAATTTAAAAAATCTGATCTAATGTCATTGTTTCTGGTGACATTTCCCTGAAAACAGAGAGTGACCTAGACACTAGTTCTTCTTTCCCCAAGTAAAATCCACTCTAGATCATTCCCTCACCCTCCCATCCATCAGATTCATGCAATGCTGAAAATTTCTGACTCTTTATTATTACTATTATTATTTAATTTAAACAAAACAGGAAAAGAGCAGCACCTTTTAAAAAAAAACCTGTTGTGTGCTATACAGGATAAACAGGTGAGGTTTTAAAAAAAGTTAAGTTTATATATGTACATATACACACATACACTAAAACCAAATTAAAACCAAAAAACTTGTGAGGAGGTCATTTTCAACAAGAGAGAAGAAAGCCTAATTCCACATCAAGCAAAAGCACCACAAATTAAGATTAGAGTGCACACCCACATGTAGTGCAGATACCAAACTAGCCTGGGTCCTGGGAGCAGTGGAGCTACAGCATGACAGAGCTCCATGAGGGCCATCTTATCCCATTCCTTGGCAGATGCAAATGCAGAGTGTGCCTTCAGGAGGGTGTGCTGTACAGGCACTGCCACAGCTGCCTGCTCTGCCTCCAGCAGTTTTGGCAGATGCCACAAAACACAGCAAACTAGTGACAACAGGAGACCCAGAGCTGAGCTACAGACTGATTTATGTACAGTATTTCCATAACAGAGGTTTCTGAATTCCCTCATGTCTCTTGGGTGCTCCCTGTAGGTACTGCCTGCTTCAGTCACACGGCAGACAGCTTTTGATTATGTATTATTTGTGGACTGAGGTTCCCATTCTTGCATACCTGCACCTTTTCCTATTTCTCTTCCACCCCACAACACCATTTCTATTTCCTCCAGGCTGATAGGGTAATAAACTTAGGAAGGGGCATGTACACCTTACTAAGGGGAACTGTCAACAACCAAATGCAGCTTAAAAAATATTAACAATTTTTAAAAAAACCCAATTAAAAAACCTGTTCAAGTTCTGCAGACTTCTGGCAGGCTTTGGTCATTTAGCCCAGAGGTCTCTGTCTTCAGGGCCTGCAGGCTAAATTGTCTTGACTGGCAAGAAGCATGCAGTACATGATAAAATTCTGACTAAAAGAAAAAAGTAGTAAGGGCTGGGGGAGAAGAGGTTCTAACACAGAAAGCCCAGGCTGCAGTAGCAGCACTTATGCCACACGGTAGGCTTTCAGGAGGGTGAACTCCTTCCTGTTGGTGCGAGCTGCCCAGATGAACAGAGCAGCTGCCATGAACTGCAAAGGTGCTGACACGCAGGCGAGGCAGAAGGACCAGCCGAATTCACCCCTCACATCCTCCGGCAGAGGCAGCTTCCTATGGAGCAGCTCAATCCCAGCTACATAGCAGCCAACGAGGCCCAGCGTACACAGCCCTGGGGAAGGAAGCAGCAAAGCACGGTGAGCTCACGAGGCAGTGGGGGCTCCAGGGGTACTCTTGAGCTTCTGGAGGAGGATGGCAGGACACTTACCTGCTAGGAAATGCAGGACTCCAGTGGCAATGGCTGGATAAAGGCTGCGACAGGCACAAGCACAAAGCCCAATCAGAGCCCCAAAGCACATGAGGCCGATGCTGACAAAGGGCAGGAGAAACTGCAGTCGCCAGAGATCTGCATGTGAAAGAAACACACAAGTAAAGTTTGCTGAGGATGGGCTAGAAAAAGATGTTGTCCCACCATCTTCCATTCCCTTCTACCCTGCTGTTTCTGCTTCATTAGACATTCTACATTCACAGTCAAAAAGGACCAAAGATTCCACTGAAACAGAAAGAACCTAACCTGTTAACTCACAAATCCCTGTACTGCATTCATAGCCAAAACCCTTGCTAACACATCTATGACTTCCTTTTAAACTTTGACCTACTGCCTGTGCAACTGTAGAAAACAATAAATGGTGAGCAAGACCAAGAAAGACAGAAGCTTTCCTCACTAGTGACTGAATTTGAAAAACAACTTTTTTAATTCTACTTGTTTATCTGCCAGAAACGAAGACACTTACAAGTCCGATTCAAATCTGTGCCACTGTTGTGATTTCCAGGCTCTACGTACTTTTCTACAAACTGATCAGAGAGGGAGAAACTGATGCAGTTTGTAGTCATATCAGTTTCTGGGGGTGGAAAAAAAAGAAGAAGTTACTGTTAGGTGTCTTCCCTCAACCCTCCTTCCCCCCTTTCAAACCCTCCTTTCCCAATGATTTGAGCCAGGAAGCTCCTCAGAGTTCCACTGGAAAAAAAACAACCTCTCCAAAGAGATCTGTAGATGCTTTCCTATGCCGTAGCTGGCAAGATGTGTCTGTTAGGAAGTACTGCACTAAGGGATAACATTCCAACATGCAGAATCTCCAAGCTTTCCTGGATTGTCCACAGAGAATTGTGCCATGTGTAACAGACTGGCAAAGTAATGTGGTGGCATATGATGCTCAACTATGTTGTCACATTCTCTTGAGCTCAGGGTGCCTTAACTAAGGTGTGCTTATCTCCATATGCAGAATGTGGTCTCATACTAACAGTTAAATCAAAAATGGCACAGAAGGGCCTATTTAAAGAATGTGAAGGATTTGCTTCTTTATTATAAGTTTCTACCTCAGGTTTTACTTTGAGAATATTCTTGAGCAGAATAATAGGTTTAAGTGTCTTCCAAAATAAATAGTTTCATGAGAGTGGGGAAAAAAAAGGTATTTCACATATATATGTGTTTTTCTCCATAAAAGGTAGTTGAAAGTACATCTTTAAGAGGGTTCAAAATGAACTAGTTCACATATGCAGTAAGTGCCAAAAATCGACCTTCAAGCAATCAAAATAATTGTTCACCACATATTTTATTCCCCAATGATTTAAAAAAAACCCACAAATATTTCAGTCTATATCCATTCAAGGAATCCAAGGTGTGCTGATGCAATGGTGGGATATTTGTGACATGAATAAAATGAATGACTAGCTAAAAGGAATGAGTGCCTCACTGATAAAGTAATGTCTTTATTGCATCGCTGGATCCCAGGATCTGTCCTAAAAAGACAGTAACTGGTAGAGCGACTATAAATGTATCCCCAACTGGATAGCCGAGGCAAAATAAAAATCAAGCTTGTAAGACTAAATTTAGATCAAGTATCATGTGTCAAAACCAGAAACTGCAGCACTGACAGCCACAGACTATTTTGCCCTGTGATTCTTTAAAAATCTGGACTGTCTCCCTTAAAAATCCAACCAACCAAAACAAAAGCTAGAAATAAGTCCTCTGGAGGAAGAAAGTGCCACGAATCTGTTCCGAGGAAGCTAGCACACAGCACCCCAGGGAAGCTAGGGAAGTGATAATTGCTCCAGAGATACCTGGTGGGCTGTACCAGTGCGAGTTTTTGGGTACAGTGATGCACCTCCGCCACAATCCAACCGTGCCGTTGCACCGGAAGAGCGCATCTGTGTACGTCTTCTCATCTGCATCTTTGCTGACAAACTCCTCCCAGATGCTTCTACCAGCCTCACTAACGTTCTCGGCGGGGGACAGGGTGTGGTACTCGTACCAGAAGTCGGTGCCGATGGAGGCAGCCATGTAGATGGTGGAGATGAGGCTGAGCACGCAGGCAATCACCAGCGCTGTGGCAAACCGGTTATCCATCATGGCGCCCTCGGGGGAACACAGAACACTGAGCAAAGCTTCTGCAAGTACAGGGTTAGCCCAGCAGTGACTCCTGACATCAGCCCCCTTCTGCAAGCTCCCCTCAGGATACGCTCGCCTTCCTTTCCCTACCTGGCTAGAATCAAAGGAACACTGAGCAAATCTCCAGTGCTGGAGATCTGCCAGTTCCAACTAGGGATAACATTCTGGAGAGCGTGCTCTCCCAGCCACACTGCACCAGCTGCTCGCCCTGAAACAGCACCTGACAGAACAACACTAACTTGTCCCCAAAGCAGATACAGCTCGCTGCCATTTGTGATCCTGATTGTAGGGAACGTCAGAGGCTCCATCCACAACGTGCAGGAAGAAGACTTAGCTTTCCTTAAGAGATTACCAAGGGTAGAAGTTATTTTTAGCCTGCCACCCCATACGGCTTCCACAGCTTGTGTTTACAGCAAATGTAAGAACCACAGGTATGCCCAAAAAGCCCTTTGAGGCTACTCACAAAGGGCAGCTGTGACAAGGTGCTGGAATGCCTTTGGGAAAGAGAGAAATGTATTTAGGCACTAGAGAGACAGAACACGAAGAAGCACTGCAAGACAAGTTTGGCAATTATGGCAAATGCTGCAATAATGCCACAATACATACCGTGGTATTTTTGAAGACCTAGAACAAAGCAGAGGGGCGCCCTGTTCCATGGGAACAATGTGACAAAACTGAAAGACTTTCACATGCTCCCACAAGGACTTTGCTCTGTGTCCCTTTCTCAGGCGTCATTTATGCTCTCCTTTGTGGGGTTGTGCTCCCAAATGTCATAGATTCAGGCTCAAAGGAGGCATGGGGAAAATACAAATACCACACGGGCTTATGACAATACCATGAGTTTAATATGAGTTTAATGAATAACCAATCAGTAACATAAGAAATGTTTTGTGGCTGCAATATACCAGAGGACTCCTCTCAGATGCCAGTTGTTCTCATGCGCTTTCTGTGCTTGATTAAATTTGTAAATTATTATGAATCAGGCTTGAGGCACTCGCCAGAAAAAAAAAAAAAAAAAATTGAAATTAGTTCAGCAGCTAGAGGGAGGCTGGTGGCAGGAGGTACTATCTAATCAGCTCTTGTCTCCTGCTTGCTCTACCTCCCTTCTCCCACACACTTTGATCAAAATATTTTGGTCTACTTTCTTTGCAACTGAAGGAACCGCAAATGGAAACAGCAAGTGCCTTAAACCTCAACATTCACAAGGAAAAAACACTGAAGTGCCTCAAGTCAGACTTATCACTAAGAAATTATGAACTAAGAAACAAGCTGCAAATTAAAGAAGGGAATTTCAAAGGCATCAATGTTTGCTGTTAACAACACCATTCTTATTTCTTTTCCTCTCCATCTGCTCCTCTACTTGTCTGAAACTGGCTAACAAGGAGGAGAAATTATGTGTTCCCATATAATTCCCTATGCTTCATTTCCATATTAAATGAGGCACACTCTCTGCAAGATCCTTGAACTGCATCCTTAACGATGAGAAAGAATAGAATTGATCTGTGATGAACTGACAAGAGACATCCATTTAAAATACTGCAAAGTTTGCAGTATTATTGTACACCACAACTGTATTGTTGCATACCATAACTGTACTTAAATAATAATCTACAAGCTGTGAATTTTTATAAGATAGTAGAGATATTGAGAGGGAGAACACATCATATCCAGGTTTATTTATGTGGAAAACACAGAATCAAGCCCAGACTTGGAAACAAATTCTCTGTGCAGCGTTAAATTCCTGGTTATGTACTTGCACTCTCCTTTGGTATCCCAGCATCTTGCTCCAGGTACACAGGATATGGGATAGGAAGAGCAAGTTACTGTATAGATGTGACCTCACCATTCAGCCCTACTGAGTTAACTGAGGGATCCCTGCCCCTTCACACACTGCCCCCAAAGCAAACAGGGCAAGTGGCACCTGCAAGGCCAAAGCTCCTGCCCAGCTGAGCTCAGAGCTGAGCAGATCACTCTCAGAGCAAGCAGAACAGGCTGCTGAGCAGGCTGGTCTGGATTTTCCAGTATATTGTAATCACATCTACTGCAAGAGGAACCCTCTCCAATAGACTCCTCTCTTTGGAAAGGGCTCTCTCTGGGTGGAAGGATCACAACCACCCAAAAGCTCCATCCTCAGAGTAGTGTCTGGAGAAAAAGAATGTAACCAGGTCATTATAGGGCCACTGATCTCCTGTCACTACCTTTCAATATAAATGCTGACAATGACAAAGCCCTATCCAATTTATACCTAATACAGACAAAGAAAAGAACTGGCCCAAGAGTCTTACTTTCAGCTACATATCCCTGCTGCCACTGCAGAACACTGCTGCTGGCAGTATCCCTACCAAATGACCATTAAAGAACAACCACACACTTCTGGACCAGCCTTCTATGTGCTGGTGTGCTGTGAACATGGCAGAGTCAATGTCAGCTGGCAACCATGAACAGTTCATAAGCAAAATGAAGGCTTAATCACCAAACAGCAAATTACAGCATTGCCCAGTGTTCATTATCCACTTGGTAAAAGGGACGTGGCAATCTACTGACACTCCCTGTAATGTAACTGCAGGCCCAGGTAGAGAGCAGCCAAGGGGACCACAGACCCCTTGATCCAGTGGGTGGCTTTGTGTGGCATTTGTCCCAAAACGACTTTCAGTATGGACAGGACAGGGACAAGGCAAGAGTGGACTCCCAATTCCTTACAATAAATGTCCCCTCAGTGCTTCTGTTTAACACTTCAACTACTTACAGAAAAGATCAAGAACTCTACAACACCTCATGCAAAGCTTGAACCAGTTTTTCCTGCCAGTGGAGTAGACTTGACTACCCTGCCCGTTCACTGTGTACATCCACTGCATCTTCATGTACAGGAGACACACTCCCCCTTAAATGAAAGTGTCCTTTCAAAAGAGAGAACCATCCTGCCAGCCCCAGGCTGAGCTCAAAGGGAGCAGTGAGCACAGCCAGTAAGAAATAGTTACCAGAGAAGTCCATGAAGAAACACACTGTGTGTTTACGGGATTAATGTCATGCTCAGCAAAAGATTCTGTGCAGAACAATATGTAGGAAGTGCTTTAGAATAAACTCATTTACGAAGAAACAACATTACTACCACCAAAGATGACACTAATTATAAAGACATAAAGATTGATAACAAATAAAAATGCTTTTTATCCACAGGCTGTCAACAAGAGGCCTCATTGTTTTAACAGGTTTCTTCATATAGCCCTGGCAGCACATTTTTGTCTAACAGGAGAAGCTATTTCAGACAAGTTACAGCTGAAACTAAGCTATGCAATGAATTTAAGATTACACTAGGTGGTTGTAAACAGGCAAAAGTGCTTAATGCACTTAATACTGCAATTACATTCATTTTTTAAAAGAAGTGAGACACATAAAAATCTTTACATTTTCAAAAAAGAAAAATTTTTAATAAAGCTTGAAAAGGAGAAGGTAAAGGCCAAACCGGAAGCAATACTCAACAGAATGACTAGATTGCATGCACTACAAAGAAGGGAAAAACAAAGGGGACAAGTCAGTAGAGCTGGGAAAGAAAAAACAGAGATCGGAACAAAAACAAGCATTCTGGCAAAAAATCAACTCCAAGACTGAAGACTGGACAGTCTTTGTGAGAAGTTACTGTACCATGGCAGAAGAGAATACAAAAACACGCATATTTTTATCTTGTTGCTGCAGTCACTCCTTTCAGCCAACAAGGGGTCACCACATTTAAGAAACTCCTTTTACATGACATCACAAAAGAGTCCCTGCTGCATTCGCTGGCATTCTCTCAGGAAACATGCTCACAATCAAAAAGGGATTAGACAGAAGGCCTCCAAGAGAGTGCAAATATGGGGAGAGGGCTGCAAACAGCACCACGCTGCACTGTCCTTTCGATATTCAGGGCAACAAAAGGTTAGGGAAGATTG
The DNA here is from genome assembly GCA_013400315.1 of Bombycilla garrulus. NCBI lineage: Eukaryota > Metazoa > Chordata > Aves > Passeriformes > Bombycillidae > Bombycilla > Bombycilla garrulus. The sequence goes on along the minus strand of VXBU01018923.1, from coordinate 612,262 downwards.
CTACCAAACACTTTTTTACCTTCAGAGATGCTCAGAGTCCCTCAGGACACACAGCTCCGATGATCCCAGGTCTCCTCAGAGGCACAGTGTTGTCTGTATCCTGTAGGCAGCGAAGAGCATGAAACGCAAACTTCCCTTCTGTCCTGACTGTTCCATTCATTCAGCTTCTTCCACACCACCAGTTCACCACAAGTGATCTACAAGCACAGAACAAACCGAATGGCTGGACATCATTATTTTGCTCTGAAATTACTTCACAGAGACATCTCCCACTGCTATCGCTAAGGAAAAAGTAGAAAAGATAAGAAGGAGATGGGAAAATTACTTGAAAAGCCCTCGGGCCAAGAGCTCCTGTCCCTGCAGGACCAGCCCAGCACCGGCCCGGCCCAGCCGAGCATCCCCACGGAGCGCGACCGCCCCCGGGGGTCTCGGGCCTCCCAGGCGTCAGCCCCGCAAGGGGGGCGACAGCCGCGGGCCGACAGCAGACCCGAGGGGAACACCCCGAGCACTCAGCCCCGTCCCCCACCTCACCCCAATACCCCCCTCACCGCCCGCCCGGCCCGGCCCGGCCCGGCCCGGCACCCACCGCCCATCGCCGCCGCCGCCGCCTCGCACCCGGCCCGGCCCCGCTTCCGCCCGCCGCGCCCGCCCGCGCGGGGCACGCTGGGCGATGTAGTCCTGCCGCCCCTTTCCGGACGCGCCGGTCCCAGCACCCCCAGGACAGTGCTTTCCCGGGCGGCCCTTTCCCCGACAGCAGCCCTTGCCTGGATTGCCCTTCCTTTCCAGGGCAGCCCCTTCCAGCTCATCACCCCTCCTGTGGAGAAATCCCTGCTTGTGTCGAGCCTGAGCCCCCCCAGCACTGCATCCTCTCCGGTCGCTGTTTAGCTGGGCAAAGAGGCTGATCCTCACCTGGCTACTCCCTCCTTTCTAGTTCTTTCTGTTTCTCTTGATTGCTTGTAAAAAATGGTGACATGACAGCCTGGCTGAATGACTTGAGAAAACGCCAAGTAAGCGGGGAAAAAAAAATTCAGGAAAAATTGCAAAAATTGGCAACACTGGCTCCATGCCCCAAACTGGCCATTTCCCTTCATCCCTGGTACATAAAACCACAGAAATTACAAGAGGACTCTTAAAAGCGGTTAACAACTCCCTTGGCTGAGACACCAGCCCACCCAGCCTTGGTTTTACAAAACTCCAAACAAGCAAATATTCAGAAAAAAACCCAGAAACATCCGAGGCCTTCAACCCCCTGAGGACTTCTGGGGAATTATCCCGACCAACTCCTCCGCCAAACAGCCAGGAAGCATTTTTGCAGCAAGGTCAGAAACCAGGATGTAAAGGTGAAAGCAGTCACAGAAGAAACTTCTTGGGTTTGATGCAACATTAACTTTTTAATGAAAAAAACACTAGAAATTACATTTAATTTAAGAAATTTCTGTCTGTATGCCCCACTTTCTGGAACGTGGAGCTGTCTCATCACCACCTCATAATGTAACTCTACAAAGACATATTTTGGGGACTGTCTGGGATTTATCCTGGACTCTAAAATACTTGACATCTTTATCGATGGCCTGGCCTATCGAAAGCAGAGTATTGCTGATAAACCTCACAGATGACACGAGGAAAGGGTAAATAATGACATGGAGAAGGCACTGGGACAGGGTGACCTGATCGTGTCACAGTGGGGCAAGCAAACAAGCATTTCAATAAGGTCATTGATGAGCTCATTAATTTAAAAGCAAAGACTGGAGGCTATACTTACCTGACATTAGACTTTAGCGTGGGAAACACAAAATGAAAAGGAAAAAATGTTGGTGAAGTAGCAAGTGCCAAAACATGGCCCCCAGAAAAAACCCAACTTTCCTGTAACTTCAGATGTACAAACTGAGAAATCACAAGGAAGAAAGAAGTGGTATGACATCTAGAATTGCTGCGGGCTCTGAAATAGCATGTCTAGTTTTGATACGTTGGCAAAGTAGAGGTAAACCTGAAAAGAGATATGAAAGTCACTGAGCAATTAGGAAACCTCTCTCAATGAAATATGTCATGGAAGCTCAGTCAATTTTATTTATAGGAGTTTTTTTAAGGAGGTAATTTATTGAATTAAGGACTTGCAAGACTATAAAATACATGTGGTAGCAATAGGGAAGAAAAAATCCGGGACTGCTTTCTGTATACCTGAAAAAGCTATCAAAGGTTGAAGCCAGAAATCATTCAAAAAAAAAAGTCTACAAAACCCCTGTGTATTCTAAGACATGGTAAAAGCAGAATCTGAACCATTTACTGTAAAGTGCAGTGAATTACCTAACACTGGCATATCTTTAGTTTTTCTCGTAGAAGATCTAATTTTGTAAAAATGAAAATTAATTCTGAAAACCTTTGCAACCATTGCTACCTCCATTATTAAATTAGTCTACAATGGCCTCTTCTTTTTCCTAATCTGCCCTGATCAATATGAAGTGTGCAGCTGCTCAAAAGCGTTCCTGAGCAGAGATGCATTTTCATTTTCTTTACATAAAATCAAACTGTCTCTACAGACCTCACCTGGATTTTTTTTTTTCCTGGAAAAATATCCTTCTATATAGTAAGAGTAACCCAATAAAAACATTACAAGTGAATGCACAGGGTCATTCCTTGCCAACGATATTTTTTCTTTTTTCTCTTCTTTTCACACTTCCTCAATGTGCCTCAGCAGAACCACTGGTTGATCAGTTTAGTTACAGAAAGGATCAGCTGGGAAAGTTTTAAAAGTAAAAGTTTGCTTTACTGTGCACAGGAAAGCACAAAGGGAATAATGCTGAGGGCTATAGCATAAATGCTGTTCCTGCTTTTTGCAAAAGTGAAGTTTCGTTGATAGCAGACCTGGATCACTACTGCAGCATTACTAACTTCTCAGGCACTGACAAGAGTTCAGCATTAGAGTTCTGCAAACAAAACCAAAACCCCCGTATGTTGCAAAAATAATTAAATTGCTCAGTACAAAATGTCTGTAATTTTAGTTTTCACAATCTAAGGAAATAAGTAAACGTTTGTAGGAGGTAGCACTGTCTGTATTAAATTAAGCTGATACAGGATGAAAAAAGAAGAAAACCTTCTTCTTATATCACATTCACATCAGGAGTTATTGATTCAGACCTGGAAAAAGTATTCAGAAGCCTGCCCATTTTTTTCCAGAACTACTAGTTAATTTAGAAGATGTCACCTCCCCAACAAATATTCTCTTTGCTATAATAAAAAAGGCAGTTTTAGTTTTAGGCACCATCTATGAGCATTTTACACAGTCTGAGTGAGCAGAAAATCCCTTTGATTCCCCTCAGAACTCTTTATGCAGTTTGCCTGGTTTTATTTCTGCCTTCTTTGTTTTTCTTTAATATTTTTGTGGCACAGGACACAGTAGTATAATTTTCACAGATAGAAAACCTTCTAGATGTACTTCTCTCAAATACCATGAATAGCACTGGGGCATTATAATGATACTCATCCTCTATGTCAGTGGTCTCCAAACCTTTTTATCATGTACCTCGTCAGTAAAAACTTTTTGAGCAGGCACCCTTATTAAATGTAATTATATTTCTAAATGTAATTATTATTCTAGAATTATACACATGTACTACAGCAGCAATAGATAATGTGCATTCTAAAACATACACAAAAATATAAATTAAAAAAGGATAAGATAAACGGCAAGCAACAATAACCAATATTTAAAAATTAAGTGTACAAATATATTTTCTTCCTGCACTGCAGTTTGTAGACAGCTGCTCTCAGCACGAAACTATTTCAGTCTATCCTGATGCATTGTCTCAGTACCCAAAATTTTACCTGAATAGGTTCCACCCTTTCCTCTTTGTTGAAGGATGAAACTTCCCACTGGTTAGTCTTCATGTGGTTGCTTCTGAGCCTGCCTTCAACTAGCCGTGGCATAGTAGAGCAGTTTCAGCCAATTTCATGTGGGTTTTTATTATTTTTTTCTTTTTTAATTACCTTTTTTTTTAAAGCAAAATCATTCAGAAGCTACTACACTTTATTTTACAGCCAAATGAATCTCTGTCCTTCTCAGCATTTATCACTATTAATAATTTACAGATGTGCCGTTTATTTTATCTAGATGCCTGTGGTAATAGAAAAGTGCATGTACAAGCTGGAATAAAAGGACATTTAAGCTATCAGTAAAACAGCGGCTGTAAAACAGCAACAACAAAAAAGAAAAAAAAAAAAAAAAAACCCCAAAAAAAACCCCAAAAACCAAACTGATACCTTGCTACCTGAAATGCTGAAATGCTTCAATTACAGAAATTTTTAAGGGGGAGGTGGTTTGTGTAACAAAGAAGATTAGCAACGCTGCCTACTTCCTGTGCAGATATTTTTCCCACAGAGTACGTGACTACCTGCCATAATACACGTATCACGGGCAGTACAGAACTGTGAACAAAGACATGAAAGCTTATTCCTTACTGCTGTTGGAAATACCTCAGCATTCCTATGAGGAAGATTTAAGGAATGATGCAAACTCTGACCTGGCAGATCTCACAGATGCATTTGAGAGAGGCAGAACCATCAGAGAAACACACAATTGAAAGCAAATCTGGCCAAATGCAGGGCCACCGTCACAGTACCTGCTCTGAATGTCTGATTACAAGAGTTAAGTTGGTTCTCAGGTTCAAAACTACTCAGCACCCAGTAGCTGATTGCTTCAGAAGATAAATTTTTTGGGGAGAAGGGTTTACATGTAGCTGGTGAAGCCTGGGAGGAGAAAAATGCTGTGAAAATTTAGGAGTAGGATGAGGAGAGGATGGAGTCTGTCCTCCTGAGCTTTCTGGAATATCTATGCAGGAGTGTTATGAGAGGAATTTTCACGTACTCCGTATTTTTGATAGCTTATCTCCATCTCAGGAAAGAGCTGTGGGAAGAGTAAGACCCTACATGATACCCTAAGTAAATCACTATCACACAAAAACACCTCTGACTACTGACAAACATTCTTGCTGCTGCTCCACTACGATAATTAGAGATCACTTTATTATTCACGACAATGCTTTAGATTATCTTTGCAAATCTTCTGCCCAGATAAGGAAGTGTCACATGTGGAATATGGCAACATGCAGTGACATCACTAAGTCGGCTTAGAGCATTCAAGAAATACAGAGCAAAATCAGCAGAGCAGAGTTGGTCCCTGTTGGAAAAGGTTTACTGTTTAATTTTTTTATTTTAATGAGTAAGGCTATTAATCTAAAGGGAAACTACATAATGAGGAACCACAAACAGAGGAATACACAGACATAAACTTATTTTAAAGTTACTCACTTTTTTATGCTCTGAGACGGAGAGGGAAGGAGTGAATTTCAAGGAGTATGAAGTAGTGTGCAATGGAGGGAAGAGAAGTTTGTGTCTGATTTCTAAAGCTTGTAACTGGTTGTAAGCTGTTATTTTCTAACTGCAGAGTGAAATAACACATAGATCTACCTTTGCAAGAGAGGCAGAACTAGTGTAGAATTGACTCTAGGGTTCAGCTGATCTCCTGCTCTAGTACTAATGGAAAGAGTTTCCCAGTGCTTCTCGGCAAAAAAACAACCAAGCAAACAAACCACAACAAAACTAAAACACATTCCTTGAAACAGCAATAAGCAAAGATCACACAAAATTTACCTCTGCACTGTATCCATCAAACATAGTTTTTGTAAACTGTAAGCTACTTGGGCACTTTTACACAAATCTTGGATGAAAATTCATTTGTACTCTTCAGACGGTGAGGAGATGATTTTTAGCCTGTGTTTTCTTGCAGGTTTACAGTTGATATGTCCTCAATGCAACCTGATTTTAAGAGTTTTAGGAGTTTGGTTCTGTGCTTCCTTCTCCCAGCTTTGCTAGAGAAGAAATAAGCTGGCACACAAATCCATACTATAAATGACCACTGACAAATCTCTCATAAAGGAAAAGATTTTCAGCAACAGTACCTACTCACTTTAATCACCACAGAAGAGATTTTTACATTTCATTGAAAATAAGAATTTTGTTTTAGGCAATCAGGTGCAGGAGATTACTTCTAGAATAACAATGACACATTTTACAAATCTGTGGTGTTTTTTTACTCTAATTCATAAGTGAACTAACTAAACAGAGTCACTCCCTCTTACGTAGAAGAGAATATAATAATTTCTAGGATGAACGCTTGCAACTCACTTTGAGATGGCAGGAAGATGATTTTTAGCCTTTTATTCGTTACAGGTTCACATTTACATCTGAGGCATACAAATCAATAATCTTAGCCAGGGTGTTTTTATACACCTTAATCCTTTTTCAGAGTTTTTGATGGCTGAATTACACTCACTAGGGTTAAGGATTACACATTCCATTAAAACAATCAGCTAGAGTCCAGTAGGACCCTACAGATAGGAAGGCAGCTGTGTATAAGTGGGTACTTATTAAATATCAGCGTCTCTACACATGAACCTGTGCCTACCTAAATACCCTTCCATCCAGCAGCCAGTCATTTTACAGCAGATTCTGCTTTTCCAGGTGTCTGGAAGTCAACCAGGCACCTGCTGCACAGGATCACATAACCTGAGCACTGGGAGAGTGAATCTAAAGGCATCCAGAGTGCACTGGAGGGACTGGAGTGCACTGTGCAATACAATTTGGAGTTGCTCTTTGCATGTGGAGACACATAAAGATGCAATCTGTCCACCCAAGGACGGAGGGCACCCCAGGAGGCGATTTCCTCAAAGCTTTGAGAATCCTGGAGGCCCACCTGGTCTGTGAACGTGGTGGTGGGAGAAAGAGGAAGGAGAAAATGAATTTATTTTTAGAAGAGAGGAAGGATGATGAAGACCAATAGTGCAGGTTTAAATTCATACGCGCTGACAAAGCTGTAATGAATTCAGTAGTTTTAAAAATGAGAATTTCTGTTTGATTTCTGCAGTGCTGAAAGGGCTGTTTGTAAGGTAAGTCACAGCTGGAGCACTACTGATACTGCAAATGAAAGATGAAGGAAATCAGAGCTTTTTAAGACAAGTGAGTTCTGTATATAAGAACAGCTCAAGAGCCACGCAGGCTGTGCAGCCAGAAGGAGAAGGAAGAAACCACTGCTCTCAGGACTGTGGCTGATAAGGAAGCCTGTGGGGGGGATGAGAGCATCAAGTCAAGTTTCAAATGGCAGAAGAATATACAACACATTTGAAAACTGTTCTCAGAGTTTCTAATACATTCCTAAAGTTGGGTGTGGAGAGTCCAGATCTAGAGGAATTGGCAGGGCTGCAGGGCAGGAGGGAGGCACTGGCAGGGCAACCAAGAATCTGGGACTGATAAAGAGCAACCAGATACAGGGCAGAATGGATATACAAGTTTTTACTGTTTCTCCCTATATGTATTCATATGAGAGAGTTACTTTCAAACAGAAAACAACAATCATAAAAAGTCAGGTAAAGTAAAAACATTCAAGCCTCAGGAAGGTCAGACTTGCCCTGACAAGCAATTTATACAAATTGTTTTGAATATAGATAAAGGTTGGGGTACCTGAATTCACTATTCTTGGGCTTTTTATAAGCTGGTACAATCTCAAATTTCTTCAAACTACCAATATACTTTCCTAAAAAAATTAAGTTCAGAATCTCAAAAACTACCTTTCCTCCACCTAAAAGAAAAACAAAACCTGAAGCCGGAAAATGCAAAATATAGATAGAATCAGTAAAGCTAAACCTGATTTTTAAAAAAGCCACACACATTTATTCCGAAGGCAGGGTTTTAAGTAATCTGATACTCTTGTTCGTTGCCTGTGTATTACCTGCCCACAAAAACCACTTCGACTCCTCCCCCGCCTTGGTGAAATGTTTTTGAGGAAGATCTGGAAGGGAAGGGTAGGGGAAGCTCAGAGCCTCCCTCCGAGAGAGGATGAGGACAGCTGGGCCAGAAATGGAACTCCCCCAGCCGTCATCCATGTCATCCATGGCTACAGTCACCTTCAACTATGACTACTACTACGATGACCAGTGCCAGAACCAGCACCTGGAACATATGTCTGTTTTCCTCCCTGTCCTTTATAGTGCCGTGTTCCTGGTGGGCATAGTTGGCAATTCAATCCTGATAGCAGCCTTGGTCTTCAAGCGACGGGTCCAGAGGCTGATTGACATCTTTATCATCAACCTCGCTGCGTCTGACTTCATCTTCCTCATCACACTGCCTTTCTGGGTGGACATGGAGGTGTCGGACGAGAACTGGAGGGTGGGATCTTTCCTCTGCAAGGCTAGTTCCTATGTCATCTCAGTCAACATGTACTGCAGCATCCTGCTCCTCAGCTGCATGAGTGCGGACCGGTACCTCGCTATCTTGCACCCCTCTGTCGCACGGCGGATCAGGACGAGATCCTATTCCACAGTACTCTGCATCTGTGTCTGGTTATTATCCTGCTGCTTAGGGATCCCAACCCTTTTGTCCAGAGAACTGAAGAAGCAAGATGGAAAGACTTACTGCACAGACAAAGCCGTGACAGAAGTCAAACAGATCATGTCACTGTTGCTTTTAATCCTGGCCTTCTTCCTCCCACTGTTGAGTATCTTAACCTTTTACTGCTCCATCACCAAGAGACTCTGTATGCACTATCAGAAGGCTGGGAAACGTGATAAGAAACTCAGAAAATCCATCAAGGTCGTCTCCATCGTAGTGGCAGCTTTTGTTATCTCCTGGGTTCCCTACAATCTTTTCAAGCTTATGGCCATCCTTTTGCGACTCCTAAAGGAGCCCGACTGTTTTTCTGGCACGGTTGCCCAGCTGGGCATAAAGGTGAGCAGCCCTTTTGCTTTTGCCAATAGCTGTGCCAATCCTTTCATTTACTTCTGCTTTGACAACTACATCCGCAGAGCCATGCTCCAGTGCCTGTGTCCATGGGTGAAAATGAGCAGCAACAGCTCTGATACCCTGGACACACACCTGAGCCATTCCTTATCCAGTTTTGTGGCGGGGGAATATGCCACCAGGAAGAGGAAATGCTCTCTCTCCCTCTGACTGCGAGCCGGGACTGTGGGGAAAGGAACTTCTTCCCCCAAAACGGCAGGAAAAGAAAAAGAGAAATGAGCAACAGGCACAGGTGCAAGTGTAATGCAACCAGTGCTTCAGGTGGGAGGGATGTTGTTTCCTTTTAAATCCAGATAAATGGAGTAGTAAACCTTAACCACAGAATTACTTCACAACGATTGCTGTGATAACACATGGTGTAAATGTGAAACCATCATACCAAGAAATAGTTACAAACGCTTATGCTGGAACCCCAGAACAAGTGCTACAAACTACAGAAAAGACTCTGTGATTCAGTGAAGGCCTCTCCAAGACAAGCTTGGAACTAATGTTTATATAGCTTTTATTCTGTGCAAGAAAAGCAACCTGAATGTTTCTTTTTGGTTCCTAGCTTGCCCACAAATAATTCACAACATCCTCAAACCAACCTGATCAATTCTGGGGTTTTGTACGTTTTTTGAACTTAGAAATACAATATTTGAATGAATTTGTGTGTTACCAGTTCTTATAACTCGAGTCTTGTGCATTTTAAGTCTCAGCTTCCTATTACAGCATTAAATCTTTAGTTTTAATCATAATAATTAAAGTGTTTAGCCCCTCAGATTTCAGGAAAAACCCCAGAACTTGCAGGCAGAGAAACCAGGAGACAAGCAAAACCTGGCATTTAACTTTTCTCTTAAAGAAAAGAAGATCAATAAAAACACACTTGTGCTTTTTAAGACTTTTTTGAGGACCTGACAATTTCTGATTGCTTGGTCAGAACGAAAGAGTCACTGCCTTCTACTAAGGAAAAGGACAGGTGAGTTCTAGAGGGAAAGGTTATACACATGCAAACCTGCTAAAAGGCTTTGAAGGGAAGACAGCTCTGGCAGCTAACACAGCTCATGAAAAATCTGTCTGGACAGCAGAGAAAAAAAAACTGGAGACTGGACGATAGAAGTGGTATTTCCCCGAAGTAACTGCAGTGTGTGTACATTCACTGTGGCTTCTCTTTTCACACCTCTGTATATTCTAAACATCTCTAAACAGGAATAACTTTTTTGAGTGTTGCAAATAAATCCTGGTATTTGCATTTTGTATTGAACCATGTTGAACAGTTTAGCTGTTTAATGTCCTCAGAGAAACAAGAGCAGATCTCACACAAGGGCAGCACAAACCTAGAAACCAAGGTGTGCACATCTTGCCCAGCTCCACACTGGACTGGCTAGCAGAGCAGTGGAGAGCTGGCCCTGCAGGCTCAGGGGAGGCAGAAGTGTCTTTCAGCAATTTCTGGTGACAGGGTGCTCTCTGGCACACAGCAGGATGCTGGGATACACACCTGAGTTAAAATGGGAGTATCACAGAGACGCACACAAGCTTTTTGCTCTCCCCTCCCTTCACTGCAAGTGTTTGTTTCCTCCCTCATTACCTCTTCTAAAAGATTTTATTGTCTCCTCCTGACAGATTTTCCCTCCCACCCCAACCTAACTGCCACACTCCTTTTTCAGGCTTACAGCTGCATGAAGAGCATCAGCTCTTCCCAGACCTGTCACTGTTCGAGAAGGAGGCCAGTGTCAGTTCCAATTTTAAAGTTCTAAAGTTCTAAATTTATTTGCAGTGGCCCTAAGAAACTGCTGTCTCTGCTCAATCTCTTATCTCCTTTCTATCTTTACAAGTGTACAACAAGAGACACATTTTTTTAAGAAAAATAAGCCTAAGATTTGCATTTCAACTAAGATACAATTTTTATTATTGAAAAAAATCAGCAAGTCAGACTTGTTCATTATTTCCTCAATCCCCACCCAAAGCACTACAATACTTCAGAATACATCCAGTCTGCAAGACCTTAAAAATTCTAGTTAGAGCTTCTCTTTCTTTCTTTCTTTCATACCTCAAAATACCAGATCAAATCAGAAAAAATTACTAAGGAACTCCACCAAGATCTCATGCCTAAAGCTTTAGTTTCTGGAAAATAACAAATGAACTTGATAAATATTGCCAGGCTTGAGGAGAATCATGTATAAATGCCACAGCAAATGCTCCACATGAGCAAAGAAATAAACTATACAAGAGGCAACTAATTCAGTAAAGAAAACTCACCAGATTCTTTCAAACTTTCATCTGAATTAGTATAACTTATTTTCTTGTGAACTGCAGGTAATTTGACGCTTTCATGACATGGTTAATGTCATGATATTTTCAATATTTGAAAATAATTTGAGAATTTGAAAAATATTTTCAAATTTTTTTTAAAGAAAAGACAACCTATGCTTGAACAGCTTTACTTCAGGGACTTTTACTATTCCATGTTAACATCTATTTGTTTGTTGGCATTAATATAGCTGAGGATGATACCAAAATTACTGTGATTGAAAGTATTTAATGTGGTAGACTTGCATAATGTAACAGGATGCCTATTTTGTCAGTGTTTAAAGAATTGAATGACAGTAAATTGGTTTGCTATGTAAAATGGAAATAGTGCAATTGTGATATGGCAAAAGGAGGTTGGGGTTTTTTCCTCAGGTGATTGCAGGGCATATTGTAAAAAGAGGTGTCAGCTCATGGGTGGGGACCCTGTTACTACTGGAATACTAATTTGTTATCCCTCTAGATCACTTGCATTCATGAGGTCAACAGGAACTGGTGATCAGATTTGCAAACTGTAAGCACAAATCATTTATGCATCCCAGAATTTCTAACTGAAACACTTGGACTCAATGCCCTTAAAGGTCTTTCCCAATCAAAATGATTCTATGATTCTTCTCTGGCTTACAAGGCTTCACCCAGTTTAGGAGCACATTTCAAAGCAAGTGAAGAACAGAAAGCAGAGACCCACAATACCAGATCAAATCAGACTTCATTTCAGGCTGTTTACCAAATATGTCAATATTTACCAAATATTCTTCATATTTTCAGAGAAAGGGATCAGTTCATGAATAGGAACAAAGAAAGTGCTACCTAAATCCACAGTGGATGGAAACGTGCACTGGAGATGTGTTAAATGGCCTCAGAAGTAATTACAGTGCCACCAAATGTCACACACAGAGGTGGCTGGGAACCCCTAGAAAACCAGAAAAGGCCCATGGTATCTCATCTAACATTTTAATATCGTACCACAAAGCCTGCAATTAGTGCACTCTAGGTCTCAGTAACAACTCAAGCAGCTCTCAGTTTGCAGGTGCAGGTGTTCAGTACTTGGCTGGAGTCTTGCTGCAAGTGACAGGAGGTTTTGGAATAGTCCAGTCTCACTAAATGACAGAGGGGTGTTGGCCCCAGGTGTCTGGGCAGCTAAGACCTGAGTTCATAATGAAGTAAAAGAATGCAAAATATGGGAGATGAGAAAGCAAGTGAATTGGAAACCAACAGCCTTGAAGAAGAAAAGCAGTCTTCCACCTCTGAGCTGGTAAAAAATTCCTGCCAAAGGCCAGGCTGCTTGTGTTGATACTTTTTCTCAAATATGAGTTGAAACATAGGAGTTTTTCTCCCAATTCACCTCACCTATGTTTCTGTAACAGATTGCAGCTTTGGAAATTGAAGCCACTTGTTATGTTTGAGAGCACACATTATCAATATCAATCATCTAAATAATGGATTGCGACCAAAATACATATTTTCAAACTTCAAAACAGTTTCATTATTAGTAAAAAACCACATTCTTAGTCAGAATCTCCCACTAAGTATAGTTAAGTAAACACACATTCTTTATTTCTTGCATCTTCTACAGTACGTGAGATTTAACATGAAGCATCTCAGCAACAGACCTCAAAAAAGAAAAGGCAAATCTTTCTCTTAAAACTTGGACATTTAGCTGCTTGGAGGACTAGAGTAGGTCACAGGGAAGCTAAGGTGAGAACACTATCTCAAAGAAAATGCTTCCCACAAGGTGGATTCAGAGGCTTTCATTTGTATTAGCATCAGATCCTTTGCAAAGCACTGATATCTAGAAAAGGTGAATACTCACTTTTTAACAGCAGATCCTTCAAAAATGAAGTGGATTCAAGAATATCAAGAAATAACTAGATGCATCCAAAAGTTACTAGTCAATTCTGAAAAAAAAAAAAACCAAAACAAACCTCTGACTTTTACTGTGCAATGGAGTCCCCAGAATTCAATGCCCTCTTTCTTTCTACACTACTTTCTAAAACTAGTTAATATGAATATAAAAGAACAGCTGTTTCTCAAATGATGCCCTTTCTTTAACCCTCATTTTGAGGCAAAGAAAACCAGACTGTGAAACTGTGTGGCATCTGCTCAGAGAATGGAACTTGGTCATTGGTTTTAAAATCCATCCAGATTTTCGGTTGAGCTTTAAAACTGTTACACAAAATGTCCAAAAAAGTCAGATTTTAAATGCAAAGAGCAGCTTTTGCACTAAGAAACACCATGTATAAATAAATACAGCACCAGTGTTTCCCACATATAGCGCCATGCACCTGACTTGACCACTCTTCCCTCTTCCACTCTGCTTGAACAACTGTATGAGTACAAACACCATTTCCCCTGTCACCCACTCCTCACCCCCCTCCTCTGAGAACCACAGAAACTTCTACCCGTGCCTTACACAGAGAAAACATGCAAACCATTTAAAAAAAAAAAAACAAAGAAGATTAAAAAAGAAAAGAAAGAGAGAAAAGAAATAGGTTCATATTTGGTTTTGCCTGTGTTTGAACCTGTGGGAGTTACCCACCATGGGTAAAATCACACAGGCTAAAAGGTGTTGCAAATAAGAGTAGAAGCTTGGCAGCTTTTAAGAAACACATATACATCCATAAATTTCTGCTCTCCTTGTAACCAGCCAGGAACCATGGATAGAGAGGTGCTGAGAAGCAGAGAGGACAACAAATGCACTGAAAAGTGCAGTGGCATGTCCAAAACCTCACCTCTAGATAAGGTGTCAGATATCATGAAATCTAGTCAAAGTACATGGTACTTCTGACCACTGAGGAACACACTCAAGTAATTGAAAAGCTTTTTTGAGATATCTCACTGAAAGAGAGAAGAAGGCATTGGAAAAATCTAGAGCTAGAGAAGAGAATAAACCTTGAACAACCCTTATAATTCCCTAGCTTCCAGGACTCATGTTTTGGCAACTGCATTGATGGTGCACTTTTGCACAGACACTTAAGTGGGTGCGACCTTCCTCAGGCTATTCAAAATATCTGAAACCCCTGCTGATTCATAAAAGAGGGGTAACCTTCTTACTTTTCTAATTTTTAAGTACTTGTGCAACTAGACTAATGATGCTTATAGTCCTTATTTCCACTGTTGTCCAAATAAATATTAATTAAAGTCAGTATGGAAACTGCTGGTTTTGTGGAAAATCAACTGGAATTTTATATGACTAAATTCAAGAAAGCTGGGGTTTGGCTGACTGAGAAGACCAAAAGCCTAACACACAGACTACCTACCCAGTAGTGAAAACAGCTGGATTAGTGTGTCTCTTGAAATTCATGGTAATGAGTCATCTCCAAAAGCTTTGAAGAACCATGAAACTCATAATTCTGTGGCCTCACACAGAGAGAGGAGCCATCCAAATAGGTGGTCCCAGCTGTGCTGCTGGCTGCACCTTCCTTAAAGCGCCTTTAAGCAACGTGGACAAAGTGTAGGGCAAGGTAACGGTGATTTAGGCATCTCTGTTCCCTGCTCTTCTCCTGGGGCTGTAAGGACAGGATAAACTAGTGTAAAAACACAATGGCTGAAGTGTCTGCTAGCAGCTGTAGGATAACTACTGGGGTTTGACACAGAGGGTCTCATGTTCATGGAGAGGACAAATAGTGACATGCATCTTCTTCCTTTTTTATCTGAAAAAAGCAAGCCTGTGTTCTGACTCATGCTCTAACAAGTGGCATTACCAGCACAGCTGGAGAAGACTGCAGGCAATCATCTGTTTCACTCAAAGCAAACACTTAACAGATTATTTTTCACATGTATCTGTCTACCAAAAGGGTAGATAGCCATCCTTTATCCCCAGAACCACAAAATTCACTGAAAATTATGAAATGCCATGCAAATCTAATCAGTGGTTCCTTTTACATTCTTTTGAACTTGTAGGTTTACCCTTTAACCACACGCTTTCCTTGCACACACTGGAAGGGAAACAAACATTCCTTTAAAAGGAAAGCTGAAGGGTTTTGAGGCTATAACCACCTGTTAGCATCACACTTAGTCAGTCCACTCAGGAAACAGACAAACTGCCACATACCAATTTAGGTGCTTCAAAACCAGGTTTTTTTATTTACTCAGTTATTTAAGTCAGGTTTGAGCTTTGCTTCATCAAGGGAGTCAGTCATAAACCCTGGCACCCTGTGGGAGCACCTGCATGTCAAGAACTGAAGTATATTCTGCATTCATGCTCCATATTTTGATTTTATGTGTTGTGACATGAGCCTGCAATGTCTGCATTATCTGCCAGCCCTCTGTGGTGGATAGCTGCCAATGAGCTGCCCAAAAAACTTCTAACAGTGCAACTGTTCTTTTGTCTTTTGATACAAGAATTTTTCTCTAGGTTTACAGATGACAATTGCCTGCACCATATTTCTAACACTGCACATGAGCTGGCAAAGGTTACTGACCTATGGTGAGCCAGTTCAACAGAGAAATATTTATTTGCCTCTCTTCTTCACCCCCACAGTGAACCCTCCACAATAATATAAGATGGAGCAAAAGGCGCTTACAATTGAAGTGGAAAATTTTTAAACCTAACTCCTATTACGAAGTCCAAAGAAGAAGAATAGAGTTTATATGAACAAAGGACATTTTTAGAAACACAGCTAATCAGATTAATGACTGTTCTGGATGAAACATTGCTTTGCAATAAATAGTAAAGTATTACATGTCATGTGTACATATGTTGATTGTATCTAATAGCTCATTATTTTTCTGGGGTATCAAAGTACTATTTGGCAAAATAGGTAACTCCAAATAAAATTATAATTTTCTCCCTCCAGAAAAATCTACCAGTTATTTTTACAAAATTGGACTTCTATCAAGTCAACCTTATCATTAGAAAATAAAAGCTCTTTTGAAACCTAAAAACTTGACCAGAAAAGGCTTAATTAGTTACTTAGATTGGCTAAAATAATTGTATGTAGCTCAACTATTTTTGCCACCCAAAAAGAAGAAATAGGAGACTTCCCACTTCCATGCTGAGCAAAGTAGCTCAGAAATATGGGTGACCTAAAAGGCTAAATTAGCCAACAGCCACAGTGACAGTTTAACTGGCAAAAGGCAGAATTAAACTAAGGACAAAACAGCCTGTGGCCATTATCAAGGTTTGATTTATGTGGGTTTATGTGAGTTTCCTTCCTTAAAACAAATAAATAAACATACAAACAACCAAAAATACCCAAGTTAAAAACCAAACAAAAAACCCACCAGCTTTGGATTTAATTGACCACAACTGAAAACAGATTTCTCCTGCAGGTCACACAACCATGCTGGCTGTTTTACAGTTCTGTGCCCTCCAAGTATCAAAGCCTGAACTTTGCATTTGGAAGTCACTGCTGAAGGGAAGGTTACCTGGGAGAGTCTGTGCTCCACTCCAAAGGGAGCAATCCTTCACCAGCAGGACTTTTAACATCAGGCACCCCAGAGAAATGCAGGAGACAATGAGACCTTTGGAAAGAAGAGAAAATGTTACAAACAGGAAAAAATAACCATCTTGAAGTATTTTCTCTGAGTAGGGAACTTAATCCACTTGTTTGCTGACACTAGGTCACTCACACATTTTCCCTCACATCTGAAGTTTTTGTCTCTCATGTGAACAGAGAATAAAACAGCCCCAAAACCAACATCTGAACCCATTTAACAAGGATGCTACAGTAAACCTGGAGATACGAAGCTGTGAATATAAAGGTTAATATAAACAATCTGTGCTCTTCACTGACATTTACAGCAGCTGTACTTGTAAATATTTCTTCTGTTAAGATCCTTGGTAATCAGTACAACTTGGGGTTGATAGCAAATGTTCTTTAAACCATTTCCAGATACACTCCTGTATGGCAGTGAGCAGGTTAATCCTTCTCCCATGGCACAGACTGAGGTGCTCAACTGATGCTGTGGTGCACATCTGAACCACCATCGTGTTATGGCACTGGGAAACTTTAATAAAGCAGTTTTATCACAGCTACTGTCAAAACAGTTAGCTTGGACTTGTGCTGCAATTTTCTAGGTTTTTGAATGGCAAACCCAGAAACACTTCAAGAAACATTTAACAAAGAAACACTTTGAGAAGTGGCCTGGTGGCATATCAACTCCCCAATCTAAACATAAAGAAATCTGCAACATGGGATCATCTAATTTGGCACACCCTTTCCCCCCCCCCCAAAAATAGTGTCTGCAAAGCACGATGTGGTCACTACACACCCAGAAGAAAGAAGCCCCCACCTCTCTGGAGAGCACGCAGGTAAGTGAGCAAACACAAGCGAAAACTTTCTGTGTGATACGGAAACAACATTCAAACCCTCCCCACCCAACACCGGCCCAGCTGCAGCCTCTCAACCCCAACCCGGCCCATGCCGAAAAACGCTTCCCATTCCGCGGGGTCAGGCGGCCAGCAGGAGGGAGTTTACCTGTCCCAGCCTCACCAAAGCGTGGGATTAGAGCTGTAAAACTGCTCCTGCCTTCCTCCAGCCACTCCTGCCCGACTCCCGCCTCCCCGAGCATCCCCTGCTGGGTTGGGGACCCTTCGTCCTCCCCGGGCAGCTCCCGCCGCCCGAGCGAGCCGGCGCTCCCAGGACGCGGGGGATGAGGGGACACGGCGACATCGCGTGAGAAGCGGTGGCGGCGGCAGTGCCGCTCTGAGTCAGCGCCCGCTCTGCGGCCGCCACCGCGGGCGGGGAGCGAAAGGGAGCGGGCGCTGACTGCTCCCGGCTGGCACGCAAGGCTCCCGGGGTCCCGCCGAGCCCCTCCGGAGCCAGCGCTGCCCCGCCGCCACCCGCTGCATCCTTGTGCCGCGTTCGCCTTAGTGACTTCACGTACCCGAGCTCACGAAAGCACTCCGGTTGTGATTCTGGCGTTTACGTTTAAAATCTGGAAAAGCCTCTTCGCCAAAAGTCCGTAGGGAAGGGCAGAACCGTCAGAACGACGGCCGTGTCAGCTTTGCGCCTTAGTGCAGAGCTTAGTCCGGCATCTCAGCCGGCTCCTTTCCCTGGCCGTGCCTGCCCGCACGGCCCTCACCAGAGGACAGAAACCCTGGGATGGAATGTCTGCACGTGTGAATACCGCCCATAAGTTTCAAATATTTTACAAGACTTTTCCCAGTCCTTGCCTTCTCAAACATCCTGTGCTGGACTTTGTGCAGCTGAAGGACTTGGGCTGTTCGTCAGCAAGGGCAACAACCACTGCTCAAAGCAACACAGAGCCTGAGGCCTGGTTTATTGTTTGTTTGTTTTAGTATTTTTTTTGTTTGTTTGTTTTGTTTTGTTTTTTTTTTAAGGAAGGAAAGGAATTAGTGGTGGAAGTAATTCTCTATAAGGACCTTGTTAGCTTCTTTTAGACCTGATAAAAATGAATCAGTGTCTGATTTCTAGTATCGACACATTGTTCGATCAATGAAAAGTTAGAGAATTTGGGATGTGATTTCTGTACATATTTTAGAAAGAAATTACAGATTAACCTGTTTATTTCAATTGAAAATTGAGAATTGATATGAAATATTTTAACATTGAGATATAAAATGTCCCTCTCATTACACATCCCAAGAATTTGCCCCAGGGTCCTTTTTGGGATAAAAATCTTTTTTTCCTCTACCCAATCCCAACTTGAATGCTGTCTCAGCTGCTAGTTTCTGTCTTAAAGGGGTGCCAGTAACCTCAGGGGCAGAAGTGGCAGTGGAAATTTGTCTACTTTGCTCTTCATAAATTGCCCCACATTGTAGATTGTACAAGAGATTAGCTACCTGGAAAGTTTTCTACTTACTTTGTTCGAGTGTAAAAATACATAGATAACTAACTACATGATCAGGAGATTGAGTACAAACAAACACAGAGATCTACAGTCTGATTCTGTTTTGCCCATCTGCTAAAATTAGACATCAAACTGCTAATCAGGATTCTTCTGGCTTGGATTTTCTGGACGTTACATTGCAAAGAAGCAAAAGGATATAATTAAGTGCACTTAAAAATATGTCAATTTTGTTAAGTTTCAGTACATAATTCATACCAGCTACTGTGCTGCTCCAGCTGTGCAGTGGTGCAAAAAAGAAATGCCACTGAGTTGCATTGGAGAAGTCACACAACAGGTTCAAAATGCAACATGAGGATCTATTCTATACTTTCAAAACTTTTTTCTACTCTTTTTGACAGTGCATACAAGTAGATTGAAAAGGCTGAAGCACCGAGTCCTGAAATTCTTAAGAGAATATTCAGGGTCTTTTATATGACTCATGACTTTCACTCTTTCAGAAATACTTTTGAAATGCCAGAAGAATGAGCTCTATTTTGAGAAAGTTCAGAATGCCGAATTATTCTTTGGGATAAGAGAGGATTTAAGTTGCAGGGCTTCTCCTTATAAGTGTTATATTTAGGGGAAAAAAAAAAAGGACTGAACAGACACATGCAAAACAAGCAGGAAGCAAATCATCCCTGTAGCAAAAGACCTAAATGTTCTGGCTTTTTCATGTGGTAAATGCTCTTATGAGCCAAAACTTCTTCTTTTGCTCCTCCTAAATATTGGTGCATTTACATAATACATATGCATGTTCATTCATTGTGGCTGGAAAATAAGCAGCAATGAATAAACCTGCAAAACAGCTGTGCAGAAGTGGTGAAGCCACAGGAGATGGAAGAACTTGCTGCTCTGCATGGGGACCCTTATTTCATTGTGATGGCACACAGTAGAAAGGAGCTGCTAGGACAAAGAAAATGGAAAATGAGGGGATTTTATTCCAGGCAAGAGGTTAAGTGTAAACTTATAGCGGATCTGACTGATAACTAAAGAAACAAAATAAAACAACAAAACAAGGGGCTTGCTTTAGCCTATGTCACAGTCTCTCACTGTGATTTCAGAAAAATTACCTACTTGCTTCTGCTTGCTTAATGAGAAAGAAGAAGGATTTCTTTGTCCCATGTGGGCATCTGGACTGATGCAATTACACAGGACTGATGAGGACCTGGCAGGTCTGGGCATAGGTGTCCCTTTCATAAACTGGTCAAGATAGTGAGAAATTTTCCACTCATGTCTCCTTTGGAAAAGCTCCTTCAGTAGCCTTTCTGTCTGGCCAATGAAACACACTTCCAAAGTCCTGTTTAGGTTGATGGACAGGTCCATTTACTGGCTCTTGTTTTCTCAAATTATCTGAAATCTTCAGACATGATACAGGTGCACCTACTTGCTTCCTGCCTAACCAAGGAGCACAGTCTGTTGCACAATCAATTCTGGCTACTGTGAAAGATGCTCAGGTAGTGCCTCTTCCACCCAAGAAGAATCTGAGCTTAGTTTAAAGTGCCTGAACGCCCAAGTTTTGTTAGCATTGCCTGCGAAAACTTCTTGTGAATCATAGCTACATTCTCAGCAGAATGGGATGCCAAGGTGAATCAGATTCCATAATGGTCAATACAAAAGAAACTTAAGGAAGTGTAACAACCAACTATTTTTTTTTTTTATTAGAGGGGCTATGGCCAAGCCATTCAGGAGGAATTAATTGTCAAGATTTGGCTACAGAAGAACTCTATAATCTCTATATTGCCTTCCCCATGCCCAGCCGCTTGATTTTTTTTTTTTTCCGGGGAGGCTTCAGTAGACGCCTTCAGCAGATGTCTTCCGTCTTTTGGTCTTTGGAGGTGGGTTCCCTCTAGTGGCATTAAGAGGAGCATCGATTCTGTCTTATTGACTGATCTTGGTCCGTAGGAGGAGCATGGGGAAAGGGGATACTGCAGGGTGTTACACACTCACATCATGAAACACTGGCTTGATTTCATTTGGCTAATAGCCTAGGATTCTTGTGTACCACATGTTCTTTATTTTTTCAATCAGCTGTTCAAACATTATACTGACTTTGCTTGCTTCTTTGGCGAATCTCTGTCTGCAAGAGACAACAGATATGTGGTAAGATGCACAAGAATGTGAGGGTAATCTCCATCTGCTGGAGTTACCACTCTGCCTGTCACTGAGAGTGCAGAGCTCCTCAGCAGTCCTAGAGGGGCTTTCCTCAGAAGACAGGAATAGGCAGTACCTGTGTGCCATGAGTTTCATGAAACTGCCTCTAGGGTGATCATGCTTTTCCTTTTGTGAAGAAGCTCATTCCCCTACACATACGCATAGCTAGAGCCAGTTCTGTGATTTGCATCGGGTGATCCTGGCACACTGAGTACTCAGCCCCTCACAGCACTGCAGCACTCTTCCAGAGGAGCTGGCTCCCCACCGGCCAGCAGCCTCCTCTCTCACTACCCGTGGATAAAGAGCAGTACCAGCCATCCCTGTGAACATTGTCTTGTACAATGCACCTCCCTGGGAAGAGCTTGTGCTTTCCCCAGGAGACTGTATCACCTCACCCCACCTTCCAGCACCTCGCTCCCTTGGTATATCAGGCTGTCGTTGCTGATTAATTTCCCCTCAGATCTCCCCATATTAATTAACAGTTGATTAATATGGTCTTTCTCCCACGCTTCCCTCTCCCTTTTCACACATGGCTATAGGAGAGTTAGTAGGAGGAGCTTTCCATACCTGGCCGCAATAACTGTTGGACTCTGGACAGTATCCAACAAGAACTGACTGACTTTAGGGTACACCTTGTTCACAGCTTCATAGAAGTAAGATGCAATAGCCTCGGGGATGGCCAGCAACTCACGACGGTCTTTCTCAAAGATGGATTTTGACTGCACTTCTGAGAAAAAAAGGCAAAACCCCATGAGGCTTCTCATGTCATTTGTGTCTCTGGCATCTTCCCCCAGGTGGAGGGGAAGAGATTTGAAATTCTGAGATTCAGAACCTCTCCCAGAATTTGCTCTACGGCATTTAGCACCCCTTTTCCACCCAGTCATGGGTATCTAAGTCATAGATCTTCCATGGCAGAGTATTTGCACCAAGTATGGGCAGTTGTTCCACACTGACAAGCACTGCGTATTCATGGTCTTCAACTGGATTATTTGGCTTCAGTCCAACTTCACAAGCTGTGAGAACCTGTAGAGCTGAGCTTTGTCTCAGAAAAACATCAAAGCTTTTCAGACTTACCAGGGAGAGTGGTGCTAAGGAGCAGAATCAGAGCTATCGCCAATGCCCTGGATTGCAGCATGGTTTGAGTACCAGTTCTGCTCTTTACACAGAGAGACCTGCAGGAAGCAGCATACAATGTTTGTGTTGTTTTCAAAGAAATAAAACTTGATGTTTAAACACCAGATTTTTGCAACAAACCTAACCAATAAATGAAGACAAGAACAGAAAGATCATGGTGTATTTCCTCTGAAGAAGTGATGAAAAGGTAGTATAAAAATGAAGGTGTCCTTTTCTTTGTTTAATCACAAATATCCACAGCAATACCTTTCAGAGATCAAAGAAATATGGACACTTAAAGCTAGTTCTTTTATATGAGTGCTAAAATCCCTTGCTTCAGCACATAAGAAAACCTCTGCCAGAGGTCAGAATAGGTTTCCTCCATGCTTAAGTACAACTGAAAAACTCAAAGTGGGATTTCTTTATTTGATTTGTTTTGGTAAATTGCTCTAAAGAACATTGTGCTAGTGAGTATGTCACATACAATGAACATCTTAGTGACCAAGTGATCTGATACTTTGTCTTGCTTTAGCTGAGGAAAGTCCCAAGTAGCTAACTAGGTTCCCTTCTCTATTTCACTCTGGGATTAATGCAGCAGACAGTAGCACAAGCAGAACAAGATCCCAAAAGTGAGTGCAAAATTTAGCTATTTCTGACTTCCTTTATTTTTGTCTTTTTAAAAAGTCAGAATTGGAGAATTGAAAATTTGCTGCTAGGTACACTGAGATAGGACATGACATCCAAACAAGCTTTCAAACACACCACACTTAAAAAGGTGTTTAGAAATTAAACCGATTCGTGCCCCCAATTAGAGGGCTGCATCACTCAGAATAACATGAAGAAAATATTGAATATAGGAATTGAAATGGCAAAATAGGCTGAAAATCTATTATATGTGAATGCTTTGCTAAATCCTGTACCAAGTGGTTATAAGTCAATGTTCCGTCTTATTCCACAGTAAGGAGATTTCCATCCATTACCTCCAAAAGCTACCACTCAGTTCACTAGAAGGCTGCACAGTTGCTCCTTCCTTGATTTTTAATCCCAGAGGCAGTTTCTCTCTATGTACACAAAAGGCAGAAATTTGTTTCCCAGGAACATGAACAGGTCTTCTGACCTGCTTTAGAACCTGCAGTCCCTGTGGTGAAGGCACCTGGGAAAAGGTAATGTATCTCCCAACACTGAAATTCTGCAATTCCCACCATGGGCTTGACCCTCCTGTGAGTGTCTTCTGGAGCATCCATCCTTAGCTTCAGAGCAGGTAACCCCAGGTACTCCCACCCTCCTCTATTCCAGCACCATTCCTGGCTATGGAGCATGAGAAGGGCTCACGCTTTGGTTTGCAGTAGGAAATGGGACAAAATAGAAGATTACCTCCACTCACTTGTCTATGATCTAGATAGGCCAGTCACAAAGTCCATGCCACCCAGAACAGAGAGTTCAGCTCTTACCTGTCCTGCTTTCTCTCTTTCTCAGGCCCAAGCTGAGGTAGGTGCTCATCTGAGACCCCGGCATTTATGCAGAGCTAATATAGTGGTATCAAGGGGTCAAAGGTCCTGCTTTGTTTCCCCATTTGCTCTTTTGCAAGCACATCCAGCTCAGTGGGACAGGCAAGAAGCTGTGGAGGACTCTGGACCTGTTGTTGAGATTTAGTAATGGAGGGTCAGTCTGACCCGAGTCCAGGAGATGTGGAAGGCAGCTTCTGGGTCACTGAGTCCCCTACTTTTGCAGGCAACCATGTCATAGAGGCCCCTTTCATAAACTGACCAAATTCCACATTAACAGTAGCTAGAGCTGGGTTAAATTTTGCTCCCACTCTTCCTGTGCTCTACACCCACTGCTCTGACAGTTGGCATTTACCTGCAGCTGCTACACCACTTTCCTCTCCATTTACAGCAAACGCATTAACCAAAACATGCACAGAGGTGTGAACCCCTCTTACACTTCTTTCCTTGTGACCAACTCTTTTTGCACAGACTGACTAGATGAGAATACACCTGAGACAGCTATCAAAATTTACGAGGAGGAACATCCAGCTACAGCATTCCCAGCCCAAGAAACACAGAGCTGTTAGAGCAGATCCAGAGGGGCACAAAAAATGATCTTGGGATTGGAATACTTCTTCCATGGGGAAAGGCTGAAAGAACTGGGGCTGTCCAGCCTGGAGAGAAGGCTCCAGGGAAATCTTATTGCAGCTTTTCGATACTCAAATGGTTCTTTATAAGAAACACCAAGACTTGACCAAGGCTTGTATTGAGAGGAGAAAGGGAAACAGGTTTAAATTGAAAGGGGGCAGATTTAGACTGGATGGAAGGAAGAACTCCTTACTGTGAGGGTAGTGAGACACTGGAGGAGGTTGTTCAGAGAAGCTGTGGACACTGGAAGTATTCAAGGCCAGACTGGATGGGGCTTTGAGCAACCTGGTCTCGTGGAAGGTGTCCCTGCCTAAGGCAGGGGCAGGGTGGATGAGATGATCTTGTAAGGTCCCTCCCAACCAAACCAAGATTCTACAATAATATCTCCCGAGGCTCCCCAGGCCCAGTCAGAAAGTGGCTGCATTACTGCTGCAGAGAATGTTTTCCCATAGGTCATATTCCAGGTGCCCCTTGGGACTTCAGTAGGTCCTGTCACCTGTGGTTGGCACATCCAGACAGGGGCAAGAAACAGAAAGGCTGCAACACTGAACTACAAAAGGCATCAGCTGGGGGAATGGGAGGACAGAAATGAGGCCTACTGTGTAAGACCCAACAGATTTCCATTCTTATGTCAACCACTTATTAGGTGACTCTCACATGTGCAAAGTCTGAAAAGCTCAACCAGTACCTTCATTTATCAACCAAAAAAAGATTTCTAGAGGACTTTTCCTCTCACAGTGCTCCAAGTGCTTTAATACCAAACAGTAAGTGTTCTCATTTTACAGACATGGCAGCCAAGCTACAATGAGTCACATCACTGAAAAGGGCTGCCAGTGGTTTCCAGACATGTTTCCACTCTCCAGGTATTTATCCAAGTGATCTTTTTTCCTTAGAAAAACAAAGCAAAAAAAGTCTCCCAAAATAAGAAAAAAGAAATTCCACATACAAACCATTTTGTATTTTTGTGCAAGAAAATAACAACAGAAGATTCTTAATGATGTGTAAAAAGGTTAACTTGAGAAATAAGAAGAGACTTTTCAGTTCCACTTCTGGTGCAAACACTAAAAAGCAATTTATGGTCTAGGAAGAACACACTAGAGCAACTGGTTGAAAGTTCTCTTATATTTCAATTATACATTTGACAGTCATTGAAGAGAATCTATGCATTTATCATCTTCTTTTACAGCTGTAATAACATTCAGAAGACCAGCACAAAGCACATCATAGGCATTAAACTTAGCAGAAACAGGAATGAGCAGTCATTACTTGGAGGGGTTAAATTAAGATAACCTCAAGTGGCATTTTTTTACTATGTCAGGTCAACAAATGGGAGGCTCTAAGTGGGTGTTTTAAACCGATACGCTGCAGGAGGTAGTAACAGAAGGGACTTAGCTGCCCTGTGTGGTCATTTATACTGCTAAAGAGCTTTGAATTGTGGCTGATACCACACAAGGCAAGTTCCCCAGCCCTGAAGCAAGACTAACTTTAGGCAGTGCTATCCTGAATACAATCCCAGAGATAGTAACTGGGCCTTTCAGCACTTTCTAGTGCCAAACGGGCACTTGCCAAGACCAGATCAATGATTGCACAGAAGCAGCCCTTGGCCCCCATTCCTGGAATGGCATTCCAGAATGGCAGGGCGCTCTGCAAATAAGCAAGAAAGCCAGATATTGCCAAGTACTTTCTTAATCAAAGAACAATGACATGATTCTTTATCTCTCTTATGCACCTCTGGTCTGAGGTAGAAAGCAGCTGACTGTAGCATGGGTGAGCTTATCTGGCCCTGCGAACCATGGTCACTTACTCATTACATTATTTTAAATTGGGGTAACACCAGTGGCTATGAAGGCACTTTATCTGAGACAGAAGATTCATTCTTTGGGGGTAAGGTGTATTCCTTGTTCTTCTGGCAAGAACGGAAGAACAAAAGTCTAGAATAGCGATAACTCCCATATGTGAAATATTCAACTTTTTCTATCACGAATGAGCTGACATATGAACACCAGCTCTCTGGAATGGCTAAAAAATTAAGCGTGAATAAATTGCAATGTAGAAAGAATGAGGCTCGGATATTTCCTACTGTTATTTCTTTCAGTGTGCTGTATTGGAGCTGCTCAGTTATCTCTCTCTCTCTTAAAAAGTCAAAGATCCTGTGATCTTACTGGAAAAGGGTCCACATTGTATTGTGCAATGCTACCACAATGGGTTTCATTTATAGCCAATTAAAATCAGAAATAAGCATCTAAAGCAGAGCCTATTTCCTTCCCGCTTTTTTGTCTGCTTGCAGTTGTAAAGCATGCAAAGACAGATTTCCTTTGTCGTTATTTCACAGCCCACCAACTGGTGCTTTATGAACCACAGTGGTCTGCAGACCAGTAAGCCTGGTATCATTTCTGCTTCCCTGCTGGATCACCCAACCTACTTCTGTCACAATTTAAGAAGTTACAGAATTAACATGGAGATACAATCAATTTTCCCTGAAGAGTTTTGTTTAATGTTTCTATAAACATGAATAAAGTGACTGAAGAGGAAATCAAGTACGATATAGATAAAACCCTTCAGATTTCACAATTTGTGCACTGTGTTCACAAATCTACAATTAGTCACCCTAGCTCAGTTGTGGGGACTACAGGAACAAATAAAGATGGCAGGCTCCTTCAAGGATGGAGATAAAAAAATCACCACCTCAGCTGTTAGTGTGCTCATACTCCAGAGCAGCTCCAACAGCTGCTCCTGTTACAGAGAGAATCATCTCAGTTTTCTTGCAGTGCAAACAGCTTCTTGCTCTTGGGAAAACTTGCTGGGTACATGCTGGCTTGTACACATTTGAATGTGAAGGGAAGTGAACTCCTCCCATGCAACTCTCTTGGCATCTCACCATATGTCTCAAATAGCCTCTACTCTTTGACAGAGAAAGGGGCAGCCCTTTCCTGAAATCTGGACATTCGGGCCAGGACAGGAAAAAGTTCTTGCATGATGTATGAACCTGTTGGAGGCACAAAGAGTCAAATTCCAATTATCAATTCAGCTTCCAAGGGTAGAATTTGCAGGGCCCTGGCTATCTGCTAAAAGTCAGCAGAGGGTAGAGCTAATGTCTAAACTGGTTGCTAGTTTTGGAAGAAGCAGCCCCATATACTTTTCTGTCATTGCAGTCACCATAAATGCCTCTTAACTAATAAAAATAGTCCATCATACAAAAAGGTGGTTCATAAAATCCTAAGCATGTCATAAAATTAGAAAAAAATGATCCACAGGCAGTGGCTGATAGATGGATTCAAGACTGATCCTAGCTTTCCAAGTTCTGTGAACACAATTCCCTGTATTTCAAGTGTGACTCATGGGTCAGTTCACACTGTGCAGTCTGGCTCTAATGCAGACAAGCACTATGCTAGTTACAGCCCTCCTTTCTTGAATTCAAACACTGGAGTTAGTCTTTTAGCTCTTTTTTTGTTGTTTTCGTGATAGCCATCAACTGTGGGAAAGAGACCCTCTGTCTTCAAAAAGTAGGCCTCCAGTGCTGAAACAAAGTCAACCAGAGAAGCTCCTTGGTCCTTCTGCTTTATATCCACAGGCAGGAATTACAAATAAGCATGTTTAGCCAAGAAACTAAGTAGGAAGATAAGCACTCTGGAGTAGCCCTAGGTTGGCCAGCAACTGCACTGGATATCCAACTAGGACCATTTGTTCCAAGTGTGCTGTTTCCCATCATTGTCCAAAGAAAAGGAAAAAAAAAAAAAAGAGGTAGACAAAGTGAAAATCTCTCCAAGTCTTCCAGGGAAAAGCAAAAGCACATCAGTAATTAGGACATTAAAGAACAAACAGTAGCAAGTATCCCACGTGGCACTGACTGGAAAATAAGCTAGGCAAGACAGTCATTGGTATCGGTCAATCTCCAGTGCCTCTGGATTACAAAATAATTCACAAGATTCTCCAAAAGCTCCTTGACAACCGTGGAGTCTCTTAAATCCAAGAAGTGCCTCTGGTAAGACAGTTTCTCGTGGAAGCAGCCAGCATCCACAGAGCTTCTCCAGCACATTTTAAATTAAAACAGTGGATTAATCTCATCAAGGAGCAATGACAAGTTCTCCTTCAAAACTGGTCTCTCAACGTATAGAGAAATTCTGTATTCTAATGGCAGGGTGAGAACTGAGGAAGCCCTACAATCCAGCTCCAGATCAGATGCACCACACAAGCGGAGCTGGTGTAAGGGTCAGGGTAAAGATCAAGGACAGTAGTAAAAATGTTGACTATAAGACTTCTTCAGAGTCCTCTATCCCACCCCATGTATATGATACATGGCATGGAAAGGAAAGGGAGAATATAAAATGTATGGAAAAGAGTACACGGCTTAGGCAAAATATATTCACCAAAACCATGCTTCCTTGAGCTGAAGGAAATTCTAGTCCATGGTGTAAAGGAGAGTAGTCATATTTTGCTCAGTATTTGTAAGGATGGAAAAAACTTGGAAAATTTAGCCCTTTAAGTTTACTAATAAATTCAAGTCTGGATAGAAGGCTCGAACAAGTATCTTTTAAGGCACTAAGGTCTAAGCTCAAAGTAAAGCAAGTTGTTTCTGTCAGTGAAGAAGAGAAGAGCTGGCAATTTGCAGACATGCTGGTAAGACCTCATTAAGGCACTCAACGTTCTTCCAACACTGTGATCCTCCTGTTTGTAAGACAGGCTTAGTGGGGATAAAAGGAAGCAACTGTCCCAGCTATGCTGAGCAGCCAGGCAGAAGCAACAAACATTACATATTCTGAAGCACAACAAAGGGCCTTAGAGAGATGTTGTGCTTCCCCCAACAAAGCTCCCGGGGACTGGATCAGATGACCTCCAGAGAACTCTTCCAGTCTAAATTATTCTACTGTCTTGTGACTTTACAACTCCGTGAACACTGGAACCTTTCTGCAGTAACTGGTGTGCAAAGCGTCAGTATTCTACAGACTGGGCTCCTTGCAGTACCATGATACTTAATAAAGAAAACTGGTATTTCTCTTTAAAGATTGAGAATACACTGTTTCCTTAAAAAATCTGCTGTTTCTACTGGAATGTTTTCAACAAACCTCAGCCCATTAAAATAGCCCAACCTAAGTTTCCAAATCACAGAAATAAAAACAGGTTATGGCTTTGATGGCACTAGACTTATATTCTTCAGAGTTGAAAGTCAAAGGGGAAGCTGCTTCATCTGTTTTACTGCTGTTTGTCTGTTCAATCTAAAGCAGCCATCCCAACCTAAATAGTAGAAAAACTAGGAGGAGTCCAGCGGGAATCTTAGTTCTTCCAGTACTGACATTAAATGACTATGCTTCTTCCACTGTAGGAACTTCCTTTGTCCTGCAAGAGGAAATAAAAGATTTAGGAACAAGGAATGATGACTGAAAATCCTATGTCTTCCTACCTTCTCTGAGCACCATAGTAAAAACCATTCACACATATACATATTCCAGCATTCCAGCTGGAACTAGAATTGCACTTCTTTCCACAACGCAGAAGGGAAAATGTTAATGTGCAAGGTACAGATTTTCAAAATACTTGCACCTGGTAAAATTCTGAATATGTCTGATAAGGAGCACTTAACATTTTTTGAGTTAAAAGAATTTTCACTTTTTCAGGGGGAATACAATACACTGTCTAATTTGGAGATTAGCAATTGGATATGAAGCTTTTCACACTTAGGTTGCTACTCAAAGTCTAATTCCACTGAAAACTGACAAGTAGAGCTGTGAACAGTAGCTTCACTGCTCACTTAATGTATGTTCAGTTCTCAGGAGTCCCAACAAGGGAGTAATCCTCTTCCACCTGGCCTGGAGAACATATTTTTCATCCATTCCACCCATGGCCTTAAGCCTATTTCATGTAGCTTTAGCCATCTTACTAGATGTTTTCCCATATGCGCCATCTCAAAAATATCATGCACATTTTGAAAGAAATCAGAAGTAAACCAACACCAGAGATGGTTACAGAGGGATGGATGTTGCTGCCTAATCTGGAAGTGCTTTCTCCCAGTCAGTACCAGAACAGCTATTTTAACATCAATATATACACAAAATCCCAAAAGCCTCTGGATGGGGCCAGGAATATAACATGTCACCCTGTAGGGGACTTAATTTATTTCAGAATTACAGCATCATAACATGGCTTGATTGGTAGAAACCTTAAAGATCACTTGGTTCCAATTCCCTTAACCCTGGGCAGGGACACCTCCCACTAGACCAGGTTGCTCAGGGCCCCATCCAACCTGGCATGGAACACTTCCAGGGATTTCACTTTTTACTTTGCCCCTGAACACGCTACATCATCCAGGCAATGCCTGTCGAAAGGCAGCAGCCTCTTCATGGCCATGCTGTGAAAGCACAGAGGCAGCAGACTCACCGAGCGGGTCGCTGCACTGCCTTTGTGCTTCTTGTCCTGGGCTGGGATGATTTCTAAGGAGCGATAACTGGGGGGTTTCTCTTCTGGCCACTCCTGGGACTTGCGGTTCTTCCGCTTGCGATTTGACACGGGGACACGGACTTGATCTTCTGAGGAGCTCCACGAACCCCTGTGAGAAGAAGGGGGGGAGTAACTGTGCCGCCTCTGGCCAGAGTAATTGCTCCTCCCAACATGCTGCTCGTTCTCTCGCCTTCCCCCGGGCTCCTGCCTCCCACCACGATGGTGGCCAGAGCGCTCCTTGATCTCCTCTGGATAGAAACTGTTGCTGCTCCTGCCCCTCTCAGCTTGGCGTGGGGGTGACACATCCCGTCTGGAGTGCTGGGGCCTGCCATTGTAGCCACCTGTCCTCTGCCTCTGAGGATGATCCTCTCGCTGCCTGTCCCAGGGCTCCTGACTGTAGCTGGAATGAGAATCCCCACTGGAAGGCAAGGGCCACCTCCGGTTTTCCCTTCTGTCCTCTGCTGCAGAGTCCCAGGGCCTGGGGGTGCGGGCAGCTCTTTGTGGCCGTGAGGAGTTGCTGCTCCCGTGGCTGGAGGAGACGTGGTCGGCAAGAGGAGGCGGCAGGATGTCAGAGCCCAGTGAGGACAGCAGGCTGGGCTGCACGGCCTGCCGCTGGTGGGAGGGTGGCCGCAGCTGGGACATGTTCAGGTTTTGGATTTCAGACTCCAGATAGTCCAAAACACCATTGTTATGAGAAAGCTGGGCTTGTGGCTGCACCAGTGGAAGACTGTTCTGCAAAGATACATCTAAGGATAAAAGCACAGGAGAACACAGCAAGTCAAGAGGTAACACTGAAGAGAAGGCCCTCCTGAACTCATGATCCTGGCTGAGTTGCTTCTCTTCTCCTGCTCCACCTCACTGCAAGAGCTTCACAAGTCTCGGGCATCACAACCAGCACATCCAGACCAAATGAGGTATGGTGCAAAGAGTAGTAACTAATAAGCTCCAGCATGCTCTAACATGCTTTAGGAGTACAGAGGTAAGAAGTCCAGCATACCTGGAAATATAGTCTGTGTATTTAGAGGAACATTTTTTTTCCTACAGCACTGATACTGTATTTTATTTACAAATAATCAGAGAAAGACCATAGTGTTTCCTTTTGCATTTCATTGAACCGGAAGAAATACTGCAAAATAAAATGAAAATAAAAAAAGAAAATTTTTATACATATGCACACACACACATGTATGTACAGATATAAGGAACAAATGAAGAAGACAATTCTTCCTGCTTCATTAAAGAGTTCTTCATTTTTTGCCACATGCAGGCTAGATCTGTTGCACAGAAGGCAGTCTGCCCTTAATCATTTGAAGACTAGACATTTGATAAGAACTCAAACAAATTGCACCTCACTTGTCATGTCAGTTTTGGCTATAAGGAGTTGACCGTGACCAGCACAGCAGGACAAAGAGACAGTACCCTCCTCTGCCACACAAAGCAAGATAAGCTGGGTATATTTACCCTGCAGTTGCTGGTGGGCAGCACAGATACACCTCAGTGTTAAACTGCTTCACACAGCACTGAGCCCAGCAAGACACTTCAGGCTGTTTTTATGCACCCAGACAAGTTTATGGTGCACTGCAGATGTGGCAGAGCTGTCATTCTAGGACATGCAGTCATGCTAGGAACATCTTTCTCTCTTTTCTGGTAGAGAGGCTAAAGCCTCAATGCTGAACTTCCCAAATAAGTTTCTCATCCTGACTTCCCTCTGAAATGATGCCCATGGTCTCACCTTGTTGCAGCAGAGGGTTCAGCTGGTAAGAGGAAAGTCTTGAGTTTCTGTCACCAGCTCCATAGAACAAGTTGGGTGACAACCAAGGTGCAAGTGCCTGAGCCCGCTTCATGAACTGGTGTCGTTCCAGTACTGTGAAAGAAACAGCAAGCTTACCGAGGGCACAGCTTGCAGATCCCATATGATTTTGCTTCACAGGCTATAGCCTTTGGATACAGGCAAAATTATAATGCAAAATTAAAATCTCTTTTCACCCTATGACAAAGGCAAAACAGAGCACAGGAAATTCCAATACAAAGTTGTACTTCTTCAAAGAAATGACTAAAACAGAAGAAAAGCTTTACTGCCTAACATTCTGATTCCAGTCTCAGCAACTGGGAACAAATAACAATGTTATTAAGTATGTAGCACATAACTAAGTTAAGACTTCTACTTGCCCTGTCATTGTAGAGTAGAGCTGCAGAAAGGTGGGAAATAAAGTTTCACACATCAAAACATGCAACAGTATTCTCTCTCTCAAAATTCTTTCAGCTCATCACTGATCCTTTCCCCTTTTGGCTTTGATTTCCTGCTAAATGAGACCTTCCCCTGCCACCATTATGTGAGTTCTGTCCAGATCCTATTTTCCACTCTACACTCCATCATTTTTTCTCTGTTTCACAAAGAGGGCACATGGTGGTGCTCTGTCTAGCTTCTCCCTTTCTAGTCTTTTGACCACTCTTTTTATCGCTCCCTAATTCACCTTAGAACGACTGCTAAAATTAAATTGTCTAAGAAAGTGTGGTCAAAGTGGTGAACAAACTAAATTTCCTGTTCTCAACAGCAATGTCCAGTGTGCCAAAAGAGCAAACAGTGGAAATTTCTCTCTTTCACAGGGTTTCCACTGCTGCTAATTCCAGACCCCTATTTGTGGGGTGAGACTCCAATTTCACTTCTCTTTTTCAGTATTTCTATCTCACCTCCTCAACACAGATAAACTCACTTGTGTTCAAACCATAGCTCATTGCTGCTGCTTTTGGGGGAATACCTACAAATATCTTACAGAAACTTATTTCTTCTACCACAAACAATCAAAACTTAAGTTTACAAAATTCTGCAGGTCCCTAACCTTACAAAGCCTGGTTTGTCTGTTATTACTGACTGAAGCTTTTCAGCAACAGCAAAATTTCTCTTTTACCGTTTTCCTGGAGTTACAGAAATGACAGAC
This sequence comes from Bombycilla garrulus, assembly GCA_013400315.1. Lineage (NCBI taxonomy): Eukaryota > Metazoa > Chordata > Aves > Passeriformes > Bombycillidae > Bombycilla > Bombycilla garrulus. The sequence continues at coordinate 578,562 of VXBU01018923.1, read as the reverse complement.
TTTTACTGCAGCCTCTTGTCTGGTCAGGCATGAACAAAACATTACAGTTCAAGAAACAGATAGGAACATAATTGCCTTTGAGACTTTTACCCCTCTGATCAATCTGGCTGAAGCTGGCTGATGAAATTAAAAGCTATTGGAGGGAAAGAGACAAGGGATAGACAGACAAGTTGACTGCATAAGATTTGCTTCTTTAAGAAACCAGGCTACAGCTAAGCTCCAATTAATTCTGTCCCCTGGGTTCACCGCAATAGGCAGCATTTAGACTGCAAGCTCTTTGGGACTGAGCTCTCCACTTCAGGTAGCACTCCAGTTATTAAACATGTCCTCTTTCAGCTGTTTCACTGGATTTATCCAGAGCACCACTTGCAGCAAAAGAGGGACTGACCATGCCTCTCAACACATCCTTCCTTTTCTCCACACTTCATGCAGCTCCCCTTAATTCTCCACTGCAAACTCCCTTCCCCTCCCCAGTCTGGCTTCAACCACAGGGAACTACAAAGCTGGAAACTTCAGGGAGTTTAATCCTAATAATCTGGTATCCTCAAAGCTGTGTGGTCTGAGGTAGCAGCTTCCAAGAGCTTTATGTCAAACTTGATTCTTTTTTTTTTTTGTCATAAGGGATATCCTTCCCGTTTACATTTCAAATTTAGAGGATGAGAGAAAGAATACAAAGAAAAGGGATAAACAGAAGGGAAAGGCCTTCTCTCCCATTCTTCCACTTATTACCTTGAGAATGGCCTAGAGCATGCTGAGTGCATGTCCTGGGGTTTTGACCTTGGTCTTTGCCTGAGGAGTAAGAGGTCCAGCACCTGTGGGCATACCTGCTTAGCATTCTCCTCTTGAGGTAGGAAGGATGTCACTAGGACCAAAGTCATCCTGCCCCTGTCATTTTCTGATCTCTCCCTACAGCTGAACAAATCCAGAATTAGCCCAGGTCTTCCTTCATTACCATCAGCCCTTCTTCCTTCCCTAGATACTCTGTCTTCCAGTTTCAATCCATTATATACTCCAATTCCCCATCTACAAAAGAGAAGTTACAGATCTTCTTAAAGTTAATGTATTTATCTGAAGAAGGTCAGATTCACCCTAATTCCAAAATTCCTACCCTGCTTTGCCAGAAAGTTGTGTTGCTCCCTCCACTTACTCTCTGTTGGAAAAAATCTGTTTTTACAGACCTTAACAGCTGCTGGGCCAATTCTAAAAATAAAATATTTTGCAACTTAGTGAGACCCAGGTGCAAGCATATCCTATTTTTCCCTGATTCATTACCTGAAGACGTCCACAGCAGAAAACGAACAAATAGGAACAGAAGGAGGTAATACGTATATTTACTCTGATGGGCTTTTCTCAGAGCTTTCCACAGTGAATGTAATTGGCTTGCTCCTGGGGAGCATCTAATATTTCTGTACATCAATACCGAATTACTCAAACAATGCACTCCTTTTATTGCTCGGTTCAAACCCATGCTCGTTAATGGCGTGATTCACAGCTCCCAGGATTATCCCGCCTCTCTGGCACCTGCGACTGTTCGGCAGATCCACGCTGTCCTCTAGTGGCCAACGACGGGGAAGGAAGCACCCGCACTCAGCCTGCGATCGTACACAGGTGAGGATTCCTGCCTTCCCTGCAGCTGTGCCGAATGTTATTCCTCAGCACTGTTTTCAGATGTCCCCTGAATCTATCTTCTTGCGTTTTTTAAGGCCTCCAGTTCATTTCTTGGAGTGCCAAAAAAGTAAGTCAGGGGCAGGATGAAGTAAAGAGAAGGTGTATTAGCAGGGAGGAGGAGGCACATGGATCCCTTGCAAAGTGGATAAAGAGGGCAGGCAGCTTGGATGGAATTACAGACACAGAATCCAGCCTCCAGTCAAGGAGGCTGGACTTGTCTGTACCTTCTCTCTGAACATGAAGAGGTTTAGAGAACCCTGCAAGAATCCCTCCTCTTTAACAGGGGGCAGGAAATAGCAGCAGCAGTCTGGAGTGAGCTATAATCTGCAGCACAGAAGAACAGAAAGGAGCTCACACAAACTCTGTATCTTTTTTGCTGAGAACTAGGAATTCTGGAGGTGTGAGTCTCTCACCTCCATCACCTCTCTCGCCCTTCACAGAAACTGATTTTTCTGCCAGATTTCCACAGCCTCCTCAACACTACACATTTTACATGGCAACTTGTAAAGCCTCCAATGTTTAGTTTTGGTTTTAGCAATAAAAGGGATGTTCTGTTCACTCTTTGCAAGGGCTAAGCAAATTAAGCTTAAATCTAAATCGCTCAAAGCTTACTAACACCCAAGCTATACTAAACGGTGTTTTGAAGGTAAATGTAAACCTGAAAGAGAGCTCCTTGTTCATAAATCCTCTCCTTAGTAGCATCTGGGGAAAAACCTGGTGATTTCAATGATAAATAAACTTACTTGTTGTGTTTTGTTACTATCAGACTGTGCAAGCTTTAGCGGGACTAATCTGCTTGTTGCTAACCAAATTCCAGTTACAGGAATGAAGAGGTTATATGAACTTAACAGCCAAATTCAAACAGTACTTATTAAAAAAAGAGTCTGGCTGCAGAAACTTTATTACTAATAAAAGCAAACAAAACAATGTTTCTTTTGACCCTCAAAACTTCAGAATGAACTTGCAAGGCTGACCAGCAAGAGAGACCATCTTCACTTTCTTCTCACCTCCTTTCCCAAAGAAAACAAAACAAAACCTCTTTCTAGTAGAAGGAACAGCTCTGAAAAAAACATGCAGACAAAAAAATTTCCATTTTTATGTAATTATTCTCAGAGCAACATACTTGAAAGTGAGGCTAGTTTGGAGACTAGTACCAAGATATTTGCTTGCCTTCCTCACATGCACCAGGCATATGAACCACAAAACAGGACACAAAAGTCCTGAGCTACGCAGACAAGAGAACTGATTATGCCCTGGATGGTGAGAGAAGCTGGTAACAAGGTGTGAGTGAGGAGAAACTTCTGATAGTTGGACACAGAGGAGCAAGATAGACTCCATGTATCCAAGATCCCCTCCTCTAATTTCAGATTAGCTGGTCATGGAGGTCACAGTGGCCAAATAAATGTCTCAGTTTATATGGATGCTAAACAAAAGGGAGAAAGTGAAGCTCAGCAAGCTCCCAGCCAAGCTTTTGTCTTGACAGAAACTATAAATGGATGCACATTTGCTTGAATCTCACCTTTCTGATTACAGCAGCACCGTGTTGGACAGCAGCCACACTGGATGTGGCAGCAGCAGTACTGGGGGCAGCACTGGCACCAGCATATCGCCATTAGCAGAAGGAGAAGGAGGCCACCAAGAACGATGAGGAGTACTGTGAGCCAGTCTGTGGGAAAAAACAAGAGAGAAGAAGAATTAATCCTGATGTATCTAGCCATGGACATGCAGACAGCACTTCTCCACTGTTGGAGATGTCTTGGGATGGTGGAGAACAGGAGGAGATATTTTGGCAACAAAGCACAGGCACTTACGGAGCACAATCAGCTTAACTTCTTTGTCCGCATCACCTGAGGTATCTCCTGGTGCTTCCACAGTGCAGTAGTACACGCCATGGTCCCACCACATGACCTCACTGATGACAAGGTCTGCTCCTGTGGGAGAGGGACTGAGAAGTCAGCGGGCTATTTGTGACAGATAGACACTACTTTCAGGCTCCAACTGAGAAGAGTCCTCTGCCTGCAGGAGACATGGAGTACTGCATTTCCCCTCTTCCCAAGCAGAGCCATCACCTTCAAACAATCTCATTTGCGTCCACTGAGAACTCCTACAAACAGCATTTCACTGCCAGTTCATGTTTTCTCTGTTAATGGAAGCCAACCCTGCTGGTTTTGGAACACAGAATCACTGTCCCTCTTAGGTTAGCAATCCCAATGGCTCTTCTGGCAGGAGCAATATCTATTGTTCCATGGACAGCAGGGAGCATATAAACACACCTAGACAATTATGCAGTACTTGGAAGAATGAACTGTTTTCTAGCATCCTCAGCTCAGCCTGAGGTTGTAGTGCCTCCAACACCCTCATGCCAGCTGGGGACAGGGCCTTTCACTGCTCTTATTCCATTACCATGTGCAGTATACAAGCTACAGATGACATTAGCCACATTTATACTTCTCTTCACTGAGCAGACCCAGATATTGGACAGTTCCTGAGTTCACTGCCTGCCTGGGAGGTCACTCACGGTTCTGGATGGTGATCTTTCGCTGCTGGTAGTCGATGCCCAGCACAGGGTCCTTCTGCCCGTACTTCTGGATGACAATGCGCACCTTCCGCTGGCTGTCATTGCAGTCATTAGAGGGGTCCTGGCCAAGGGCTAGACCAGCCTGGTATGCTGCAAACACACATCATCAGAGATGCCAAAAGTTATTTCAGAAGACCAATTTCTATTCTCTTGTAAGCAGTAGAGAAATTCTTGAGTATATTGTGTGCAACTGGTTTGGTTTAGCAATATAAACCATGGCTTCAAACCAGTAAGTTACTTAGGATTACTTAAAAACAAGCAGAGGTAGAGCCACATAAATGGCAGAGATTTTGAGAAATGCAGGAGCTGCAGAGGAGATGCCTCCTGTATTTGCAACTGAAAGAACAGCAGGAAAAAGAAGCTAATGCTGGTAGTTTGGAAAGCAGCTCCCCATATGAAGCTGGAAGAAGGAAAGCCATAAAACACCCAGGAGTACTAGAACTGAAACAAGAGGGTGTTTATCTACCAAGCAACATCTCCAGACATACATGAACTGCTCTATGGATTGTCTCTCTTTCCTTCCTGTATCCCATTACATGTTGTGGAGCTCATAAAGACAGAAAATAACCCATCATCTGATTCCAGGTAAGGTTTAAATGTAAAGGCACACAAGAGAATTAGTGGAGGACTAGAGGCAAATTCTGTACAATACTCTTCTGACAGACTCACATCACAAGCTAACATTAAACATTCTAAGTATTTAGGAGCTGAGATTTGGGGAAATGGCTGATTCAGTCAGCATTTTCTGTAATGAGCTCACAGTGAAGAGAGATGGGGACAAAGCTTGTCAAAGCCTCCTTCACAGCTATACCTAAAATGGAGCATGACGTTCCTTTTGGGGGCTATTAGCTTAAGCCTGGGCTAAAAGCACTCATATTCTGCTGGGATCAGCTGAGCCAAGGACCCACCTGCTTGGGGACTAGGCTTTAGAGCACTTGGTAACATGCCTACCCAACCCATCCAGATTGCATAAAGGAGAATTTGGGCACCAAGTATCCATTGTGAGCTCAGTTCTAAATGCACTGTTATGCTATGGCTGGCTACCTAAACCTTCTGCAGGGCTTACAAACAATAGAACAGAGCAGAACAGTTCAATTGGCACAGACATACAAAGGTTATCTAGTCCAACTGTCTTGATCACTTCAGGAATGACTAAAATGTAAAGTAGTATACTACTGATGTAGTACTGAGCCATGCCCACACATCCTATCATTGGATACCAGGGAGAGGAGATCAGCACCTCCCTCTTCACTTCCCCTTCTCAAGAAGCTGTAGAGAGCAATGAGGTCACTCCTCAGTCTGCTTTTTCCTGAACAAGCCCAAAGTTCTTAGCTGCTCCTCACAGGATGTGTCTTCCAGGTCTTTTATCGGCTTTGTTGCCCTTTTCTGGATGCATTCAAGTACCTTAATATCCTTAAATCCTGGGACCCAGAACCACAGATAATATTTCAGGTGAGACCACACCAACCCTAAACATAGAGGGATCATCACCTTTTTGGACCAAGTGGTTATCCTGGGATGCAGTTTGTGTACCTTATTAAAATACCCCTGAATTAAGGCTGCTTGCACCAGAATGACTGCACATGAAGTGCTCCCACCACTACTAAATGCTATTACTTAGAAGTCTTCATGCCCTTCAAAATGCATGTGCTTCTTCTAATTTCCTAAAATCAGTAACATCTGATCACAGGCATCCAGCTCCAATCACAGGTCCCCCATGGAATCCTAAAGCCCACTTGTTGCAGGGCCCTTGCTTTCAAACATGCTGAAGGATAAGATGGGGCTGCCAAGACTGACTTGTGTCAACCACAGCTGAACTGCCCTGTATACTGAGTCGATGATAAGGAGGACAAAAGAGCTGCTTTGGATGGGATTTCTATGATCTCATAAGGCCTTGACATTTCAAAGGAAATCACAGATATGACATGTATTTCCTTGGAGTGCAGAGAAATGCCACCACCTGGTTTTTGAATCTGACAGGGTCAATAGCCTGTACTACCCCAGTGAATCTACCTTCCCCTTTCTTCCCACTTGAAGGGGGATTCCTTGGAAGGTGAGCCTGACACTTACAGGCTGAGTAGTAGTCAAAGATGGGGTCCTTGCAGAAGGATTTGTAGCGCCAGGTCACCACCACGTCCTGCAGCTGTGCCGAGGTGCTGTAGTCACATTTGAGGATGACAGTGGCAAATAAGGTTGTGTAACGCTCAGCATCCTGCACTGTCACCAGGAGTGAGAGGCAACCTGCAAACAAGAACACAGGAGGCCATCAGCCCACAGACCCCTCAGGCCTCTCATCTGCACCAGACCAACAACCCAAGTACATCTCCTTTGGCCCCATCCAGGACTTGCACCTAGAGACCTCTCAGCCCCTCCAGTGAAGTCACTCAGGGTTACAAACCCTGGTTAGAATGTGAGCCCCATCTCTCCCTGACAGAAGAAAGCTTCAATAGCCCACTTTATGGATTGAAATATTTTCTACAAAGCATGAGTAGCCATTATGCAGCACATCACTCTGTGTTCCTCTACATGGCGAAAACTGTCCCAGAAGCACATGTGGATGGGAATCCCTTGGTTTTTAATTCTAATCAGGAAACCTCTGCGGCACCATATGTTTGCATAAACACCAAATTAATTTTATCAAGGTCTTGCTCAGACACTCATTAGAATGTTGTCTAGTGGTGACCAGGATTAAGACAATAGAACTTGCAGGCTGAAGCACTGCTGTTAATTGTTTATCACCACTTCAGAACAGCACACATCAATTACCCTCTTTTGTCTTTCTAAATTAAGATATTATTATGTATTTGTTATGTAGTTGTCCTAACAACCTCCACAGCACTTTCCATCCAAGCAGCTGCACACACTCAGGGAGGTTTTACAAAGTTTCATAAGCTATGCTTGTAGTTCAGCTTTACTCCAGAAACATCTCTATCTTATTTAAACTTTGATAGTACAGTAAGTTGTGCTTGTCATTAACAACAGCAAAGTTATCACCAGGTGCCTTTGATAAGGGAATACAAACAGTGCAGGGCAAGTGTGGGATGCCCTGTTTGGAATACATGCCAAAGAACCAGGCACAGATTGCAGGGCTGTACTAGTTGCTTCTTAACTGCAGAACATGACAGCAGGAAAGGCAGGAAGGAAAGTGGGATGTTTGAAGATACCAGCTGTACAGGTCTCCACAAACCAATACTCAATTTTTATCATATACTCAAATCTTGTTTCAGCTTTCATTGTGAAATAGCTGACTCTGGGGTCTTAATGCAGAAAATCACAAGAAACCAATTCAAACTCTCAAGACTGGCAAAACCTTGATCTCAGTGTCAATTACATGAAACCCCACATGAGTTCTGACTTGTCAAGGTTCATGGGAACAGAACTTTTTCCATGGATTTCCTACAACAGCATCTCTCTGTCAAGAACAAAACATTCAAAATCACTGTGTGCTTTTTTTACTAACAAAACCCACATCTCCTTATGGAAGGGATGCTTTCTCATTACCTCTGTTCTACAAAACAGCCAGAGTTGATGGGTAAGTTCCTTATTTTCTAAAGAGGTTGAAAACTACTGTTCCTCCCCACTGAATGGTCAGATTTTGCTGCATGTCCAATGTTTCTCATTAACCTCCTCCAAGAAAAGTGAAAAATTGAGAAATTAACGCTGGTTTCTAAACCTGCACTGCATTACTCCACTGAAGTATGCTGTCTTTGTTATCCTGGTCAGAGAGAACAAATATGGACACCACCAATCTAGTAAGTTGTGGCTACATCTATGGCTTTGCAGTGAAGACATGAACCTCTGGAGCCAGCGTTGCCAAGTTTTGGCTAGAGCATCTCCCAGGAACACAGCTGTCAAGCTGACAATAAACAAGCATACCCTCCATACATTTTTGCTTCCTTCACTGGCTCTCGGTGAAAAACAAATCTTCAGTACTTAAAGCCAGATCATCAGCCAAGACCAAGGCATCCAAGAAGTGAAATGGTCACTTTATTTCCAAGAGGAGGTTAGAAACTGTCAGGCAACCCATAAAGCTTGGCAGAGAGAACTCAGCTGGCTGAAGGATGCCCGTGGGCAGGGATGTGAGCTCCTGCTCCCCATACGAGCAGGTGCCCAGCAGGTGCAGGAGCCCTGTAGCTACCCCAGAAATCCCCAAAAGCTTGAGGCTACTAAGCCAGCAGCAAAAGCTCGGGTGGGCGCTTGCGAGAGGCCAAAGGGGATTGCCCCCATGTCCGCGCCCAGCGCCCAGCTCCCAGTCCAGCTGGCCGCACGCGACCGATACTGGAAGCTGCCAGGAAGCAGAGGCCACTTCCTCCTGGGAGAGAGGGCAGCCGCACCTTTGGGGCGCGAAACTCGGCACCGCACGGCTTCGTACGGAGCTCGGGAGAGCCCCGAGGGCGGGAAAGGGCACTGCCGGGGGGGGGGAACAGCGCCCGACCGGACAGGGCCGCGCCTTCCCCTCACCGAGGGGCCGCCGCCGCTGCCCCGACCCCGCACCACCTTAAACCCGGGCGAAACTCGAGGGCGCCTCCCGAGTCCCGGCCCCTGCGCCGCGGGAATGTCCCGGGGCACGGCGGGCCGAGGCCCCGGAGGGGCCGTAAGCCCCGGGCCGCACTCACCGGCTGGCAGCCAGGCCAGCAGCAGCGCCCACCGGCAGCGCCCGCGCGGGGCCATGGCGCGCTCTCCTCCCCCTCCTCCTCCTCCGCACGGGGACGTCGCGCCCACTGTCCCTCCCCTTCCGTGGCACCTGTCCCTGGGCCGGGCGCTGCCGCCGGAGGCAGTCCCCTCCCTCTGTACCTGCACCCTCCACCGCAGCGCCACACAAGATACCTGCCGGCGGCTTCAAGAGCTGCTTTTAATACATTTATGTTAAATGAAAAATACATATTTAAAAACGTGTATTTATTGTATCAATATAAAGGTTATATATATATATAAATGTCCTGAGCACACAGGTGTATGGGAAGTTACCCGAGCTGCGCCGCCCGGGGCGGCCCCAAGCGAGGGGCGCACGGGAGTGCACGCTAAAGACTGCGGGCGGGAAGAACATCTGGGGAATTCACGGAATCACAGAATCGGTTCGGCTGGAAAACACTTGCGAGATCGTCCAGTCCAGCCTGTAACCGAACACCGTCGTATCCAATAGGCCAGGGCACTGAGTGCCTCGTCCAGTCTTTCCTTAAACACCTCCGGGGACGGTGACCCCATCAACTCCCTGCGCAGCCCATTCCAATATCCAGTCATCCGTTCCGTGAAGAAATTCTTCCTAATGTCCAACCTACACCTCCTCAGGCGCAGCTCAAGACTGTCTCCTCTAGACCCGTCGGTAATTTAATTTTCTCGCTGAGTTCTGGAAGGACCACAACCGTGGCCGAAGCAGAGGTTACTTTAAAGGAAAACCCTAACAACCCAAAGTAAAACAACCACCAGCCCCTGCAATTGGCCCGGTAGCGCCGCGGACCCGCCCGCTGGCTCCGCTCCCGGGGCGCTGCGCCGCCGCCGCGGTTGCCTGGTGACGGGAGGTACGGGGGCTGTGGAGAGGTCGCGGCCGCTCCGGCCCAGGTAGCGGGGCTGTGGGGAGGCCGCGGTCGCTCTGGGCTCAGGTACCGGGGCTGTGGGGAGGGCACAGCCGCCCTCGGCGAGCCCGCGGGTTGTTCCCGGTAGCCCCGCTCCTCACGCCCCCCCGGACCCCTCTGTGCTCGCACCCTCCCCATGGCCCCGCTGAGGCTCCCTCCCTTGCCCGCCATGCGGAGCGCCAGGTGTCCCTTGCTCGCCCTCTGCCATCCCCGCTAGTCTTGTTCCGTGAAGATGCAGCACGGTTAGACCGTCCCATGCTTCATCTGAAGTGTAGGACTTGTTGGGTTTTCTTCACCATGTGTGAGGCACTTAATTTTATTGCCTGATGCATTTGTGGTACTCCTCTCATACTCATTTTTATGATTTTTTTCTTTACGCTGTAAGTTAATAAGTAACTGGTGATGTCACCTCCTCTTATTTCTGCTCAGTGAAACCTGGTCACATTTATTCACGGGGCAGGCTTTAATAGACTTGAAACTTTTGCTTGCATGTGGCAGAGCTAGGATATGTGGATGATACAGAGGGCTACTTTATGTGTAAGACTGTAAATTAGAGTTAGATTTATTTCTCCTAATGAAATAGGAAAATACTTTGCATGTATGCAACATAGTACTAGTGAGGAGAACAATAGCAGGGCTCTAGTCCATATCTTTTCACTCTCTGATGAAGGAGAAGAGAGAGAATGGGGCCATGATAATGTGTCCAGATCCTGCTTTGTAGCTTTATCCTTGCTGTCTCAGTCTCAGTAAATAATTTATATACTTAACTGCTGTGAGAATTGATATCTTCTGTTATTCTCCTTGCTCTCAAAGTTGTAAGAGCAGCCATATTCTCTAGAACTTTTTGTTTTCCCCTTGGGATCTTAGGTTGATTGCCTAAACTGAGTTTTATTACTAATTTTCTAGTGCTGATGGATAATGATATACAGACAGCACTGGTTTCTGTGTCTGATCTACATTTGGATATTTTTATTTCTGTAAATAAACACTGTAAGACTTTATTTTTTTTTAACGAAAGTAAGTTTGGCAAGACTCTCCTGTTTTCCCATTTTTGCACTCATCAGTGGCCCAGTAAATTGCTGGTGTACTCTGATGTGCTCTGAGGGCAAGAAGGGGTGCTGAGAGAGATGTTCGATGGTCTGCTGTTTTTCAAAATTAAATGAAAGATTCAGAAAAAAGTGTTGAGGAGACCGTGTTTGAAAGTGCGTTAAAGAAACAGGACTTGGCAGATGGGAAGAAACCTGACACATCCAAAGCAGAGCTAGACTTGAAGAAGATGCCTCACCCTGGAAGAGATGATCAGTATGGAATTGCTTGTGGCAGACACTCTTCATGATACCCGAATGCTGCAGCTGTGTTTTAGACCAGTGCTACCTCTACATCAGAAAGAGCTGAGTGCAGCCTGGAGGGCTCACAGTTCAGTGCTAAGAAGAGTCATGATGGGAAGTTCTGGGATAAACTGAGTTTCTTCATGTGGAATGAAAACAACTAAAGGAATAACACATTCTCTCCTGAAAGACCAAATGTCCTTTTTTTTTTTTTTTCTTTTTTTTTTCCCAAAGCCCACCAGTGGATAAAGCTTTTCCACAAAAAAAAAAAATTAATTAATTTTGGAATGAACCAAAAAAATAAAATCCTGCAGAAGTAGAACAATGTAGGGATAATTTTTTAGTCTTTTGCTTATTGCTGGTACTAATAGTACTGCAGTTTTATTCTGCAGTAATAGTTCCCTATTTCTACATAAACTGAATTAGTGGTCAGAACTGATGATCACTCTTCTGTGGATGTAAAAGCTGATAGGTGATGTAATTTAAGCACATTTAAACAGAGATATGTTCTGTTTTCTAAAGTAAAACTGTAGGCTGCATTTTGATCATTATTTAATTTCATGTATTTTATGCAGTTGAAGTGTCAGTCAGGGTTTATGAAGGGAAGAACTGCATTTATGAGGCTTACACATTTAAACATCTATTTTCTGGAAAGAAGAAAAATGTAGGATGACAAAATAGAAAGAAAGTGGTGTCATCTCACTGAATTTGTTTATGTGTTAGTAAATAAACACTCATTTGATTTAATTATGCTGTATTTTGAATAAATGAGACAATTGTCTGAGATGAGAAATCATTTAATGTCCAAATTTACTGAGAATTTTTGAGAGGCTTCCATATATAAAGATACTGTGTGAGCAGCAAAATTGACAAAAACCATTTTAGTTTTGAAATAACTGAAGTAACATACTTGAATGGACACATTTCGTCATTCTGTGGATTTTGGGAACATACCTAAGAAAAATGCAATTTGAAAGAAAATGGAACTGAAATTCCCAGCTTGTAGCACTGTTCACTGAAACAAGGATAACCTGAATTCAGTCCTGACTTGGAATGAGTTCCTGAGTTCCTGGAAATGATGAAACTGATGTGGATCTGGTACAGTATTTCGATTTACTAGGACTGGGAGGAAAATATACTGCCCTGGTCAGGAATTGGTGGAAAAATGATGATTGCTAACTTGTTTATTTTTTTCTTGCTAGACCAGTTCTACTTGTCATATCTCAGTTTTCAGTAGCAAAAGGTTTAAATCTTTCTGATTTAGGAAATCTGTTGCAAAAAATCTTGCCAATTCTTCCCAGGAAAAAAAAAAATCAGCCTTCAGAGAGATGCATGCCTTTGTCATTGTGAGCCTGCACAAGAGTTTTCTGGATCAGCCAACTCATGAAACCCAGAATCTGCAGCCAAAGTAGACATGTTACCCCCCTGAGCCTCTTCAAAGTTCTTAAATTCATAATTTGCTTTGGCACAGTGCTTGAATGCCCTCACAAAAATGTGCACAGTGGACATTGCAGTATCTTTCTTTAACCAGAACCCAGATATCAACGCAAGCAGAAATGTTCATATCCTCTTTCAGCCTAAAGCATGTTCCAGATAGGAATTAATTTATAATGAAAACTATGATAGTCTTAATTTTTAGAAGATAAATGATTGCTAATTAGTTACAATAATTTGAAATCTTATAGCTCTTTTCTCTATGGATATCAAAACACTTTGCTAAGATGGGTAAGTATTATTATCTAATTTTTCACAGAAGATAACTGAGACAGCCAGAGGTGAAATGGCTGATACAAACATTACACGTCATTACTGGGTTTGGAATTAGAATTCAGGTCTCTGAACATTCCTCTATCTATTTATGCAAATAGTCTGTAACTATTTCTTCAACTTTAGTGATATCAGTTGTGTTACCCCATTAAAAACTCATGAATTTCATTTAAATATATTGAGATATATTGCAATTGTTTTCCTTTGTTTTCTAAATGTAAAACTTTCTGCTTGTCTATTTTCAAGTTTTTCTCAGCACTCCGAAGGGATAAAAGCTCATTTGTAATTCTTATGTGAAATTATGCAGGGAAGTCAGATTCTGGCAGATACTCAGGATTTTCAGATGAAGAATGCTATATAACAACAAGAACGACATACCTGAAATATTTCTTTGTCTTCCTTGTCCTTCTCATGGGTAGCATTATGTCAGGACACTTTGCTTCTCCTGAAATATCGGAAAAGCCTGACAGTCCTCAAAATATTTTTTCCTAAAGGATTCTGACCTAAAACTGGAAACAGGAAATGCATTTTAAGGGACTTCTTAGTGGTATCAAAGTCATGATCACAAATGAAGAGACATTTGCTTGTGTCCTGCCCATATTTCTTATTCTGAGTATTCATGTTTCTTTATATACAGCTTCTGAATTTTCTGATTTCAGATAGCTTTTAATGCTGTAATATTTATACAAAGTTACTCCAATGTGCATTTTAAGGTGTTTCATTTGGAAATGGAGAACACCTATGAAATCAAAAGGCAGAAAAAAATTAGATTAAGAGCAATGTTTATGCTTTTTTCCTCCTTTTCGAGACTTTTGTAAAAATGGTCAGTGTGTTTGGTTTTTATATGACAAATTTGGCCCTTTTCCACTTCAGAGGACAATAGTAACTAGTGAAAATTGTAGCACTCTTAGAAAGATGGTCTGAAAGATGAAAGTCATGTGAGGGAGGGGGGCTACCAAGCTGTTAATTTTTCTTTTGTGTTAACTTTTAAAATTTGTTTTCCATTATCATGAAATGTTTTGAAGAAAGTCCTTTTTTCTCAAAGATTCATCTCTCTTGCTTTTCCATTTAAGATATTAGGTGATCTCAGAATGTCTAGCTCTGGATATTTTTGTGATGTTCACCACAAAGGTGAAGGAATAGCCTTGTTGTGTCGAAAGCAGATCTCATCCCAGTATATTAAGGAGAAGCTCAACACTTTTAAATTATGTCAGTTCCCATCATTACACAATATTTGGGTGAAAGTCTTGCTGTAGCAATTTATTCAGAGCCTGGAGTCCTAAAACCTGAGCCAATTAATTCACTCTACAAAGTAGGACATATCTTTGGGTTGTTCATATTTGTGTATAGGCAAAAGACAAATAGCATCTTTGGGAATCTCAAAGCATTTGAGAGGAAATTAAAATGTTCGAAATGGCAAATAAAGGCAACAATACTAAAGGTTTGTCTTTACCATTGCCCGGGAGAGAGGACATCCATCTTTTCCAATGGAACAGGAACAGGAACCAGCAGAAGATGCAGAGGAAGATTGCAGCGGTGAGTATTTTCCTGTTATATTGTGATTTCAGGACTGAACCTACAGCAACTTCTGGCTTCTTCCACCCCTTTCTTACTTAATCTCCAGTTCCTGCTCTTGATGTTGCCAAAGTTTTACTCTGGTCATAGTGAAGTTCTGGACTAAGCACTGTGTCTGCTGTTCCTGCTGTGCCTCAGCTCTCAAAGTCCCTCCCCTGAAAATTTTTGCTGCTTAGACCTGTCTCTGTAGCTAATACTGAAATCAGGTTTTTAACTCTACCAGACTCTTTCTGTCAGAGGCCAGTATTTTTCTTTTTAACATATTTTTCATCTTGAAATGCCTGTCCAGTGTCTATTTCAGGTGTCCTGCATATCATCTAATACACCAGATCCAGGTAGCATGAATAGCAAATCCACTTTGGAAGGAGTTTTTGATGCATTGCTGCATTACTTTTGGCATTTGCTTGATCTTCCTATTACACCTTTTTTTCTGTTATAGGATGTGTTTGTTTCTTTTCTTCCCCTAAATTTTAAATTACTGTTTTTTGGAAGCAAACTTCTCCTTACACTTAATGCTAAACAGCAGGAAGTCTGTTGGACAGAGGAGATTCTTTTACTACAACAGAACTATATATTTATTTAATATGGCATGTGTGAGCAAATTAGTCAAAGGAATTCATACCTAAGAGGGTGATCCCAATTCTACTTTGCAAAAGAAAACAAAACTAGTGTTTCAAAGGAATCACCAGCTGCAGAGGAACAGGAGGAAGAAGGGGAGCAAGTGGAATCAGACATTGAGAGCATTGCTGAGAACTGGTGTCCACCAGTGCTCTTTGCCTGGCTGGTGTCTGACCCCTTTGCTTTTTTCTCATGGCACACCTAATAGAGAAGACAGTTAAGACAGCATGAAATGCTTACAAAATCGATTTCATCTGAGATAACCAACTGGAAACTACTTTTAACAAGTGCTTATGACTAGCTGGAAGTCAAGTTGACAGTATTGTGCATTGCAATCCAGTGAGGAACTACACATTAGCAGTTTCCTTTGTTGAGGACAGTGGTGTCTTCTGGTGGTCCATAATATGTGGTTTCTATAATTGTTTTGTGTAACAATGTGCATTCAATAGCTACTGAAAAGAAACACTTTAAAATTTGTTTAGTTTCTGAAGTGGAGACTTAAATTTCAATCAAACCTCAACTGAACTGCTTGGTAAATCTTAAAGTTTTAAAGCCGGTATTTTTTGAATGGTCTCAAAATTTTTCTGGTTTAAGTTCTTAATTTTGAATATTTACAGGAAGTTTTTAAAAACCTGAGGGAGTATTTGTTGCAGACTGTTCCAGGACAAGTAGTTACTAAGACATGGGACTCTTGTTTTGGGCTATGAAGTATTGATTGCTCTATCAAAGGGGCGAAGAATTGTGACTCCATCTCTTTTATGGTTAGGTGCAAATATCAGCAACTAACCCAAAATGATTGTATGGTGAATATAAATTTCTGTTATGTTCCCACTTCTTAGATGCAGAAGACAGTGTGGACGAAGAAGATAGTAGTGAAGTATCCTCAGAACCACAAAAAAGGCCTGAGGAGGTAAAAAAGAAAATCCCAGAAAACTTATTCTACTCGTATGAAGATGTATATTCAGGACCATATTCCACTGACGGCACTGAGATACCCACTGAACTTCTTACTTTTAAGTATCCTTTCTGTTGAGCTTGTGCAAATTCAAAGCTAATGATATTTAATATATGTTCTCAAAATTGTATTGGTCAAATTTGGAGTAGCCAATGTGGCATTAGTGGGATACCTTTGGTCGAGACACAGGTGAAAATCCTGGCCAGTTATGATTCTGGGTGAATTCAATCTTAAGTGTTGTCTTGACCTCATAAACATTTCTTTTATGCTTAGTGCTTGCTATCATAAGTACTCCTGTAGAAGCAGATCATGGAGAAGCTAATGTGGCCAGGCAGAAGAGTGGCATAAGAATATGCCCTGAAAAGCTCTCCCTTTCTCTGTAGCCACATTGGTGTACCCCAGGAAGCTGAGGGGAGGGCGGAAGAGCTCCTGTGTACCTCATATGGGAGAAGTGGGAAAGGAACCAGGTAGATTTGTATTCTGGTGCTTGGAAGATCTAAACTGGTAGAATGAAGAAAGTGGTGCCCATCAGTTAAGAGCTACAATAAACTCTTTGGTAGGTATAGTCAAGTAGGGTAGGATATGATGTGTGACTTTCATATATGCTGGTGGTTTTCTCTGTAGACACAGTTCAGTTGCTATTGAAGACTGGATTTTCCCTTTTTTAAATCTGGCTGTAAACAATTAAGTGAGCTTGAAAACTTACTTGATTTGATCTCATCTGTAGAACAGTTCCTGGTAATCTGATGTCCATCTTTTACATTTCATCTGAAAAGATAAAACAGACAAAATATTAATTCCTTGCAAGTCCAAATTATCCAGTAGAAGCAAGAGGTGAACCCATGGTGGAGATTAAAAGATAGTATATGAACTTTGGAAGGCCTTTACTTGTGCCTTCCTTTCAGTTATAGAATCGAGATATTTTAATTTCACTGTGTACTGAAGAAAATTATCTCTTGCCATCAGGCTTAGTCATTAGTTTCAGGATTCCCATTTGAGTTTCAGTTTAAGCATTTCTATCCACATAGTAAACTGTCTAGAAAGCCAGTGTCTAATCTTTTCCTTATTGGACTGTTCCCAGACATTCTTTTGGATATGACTGTACCAGACCTGTAAACCTGATGATAATGGATAGATTTACTATGGGTTATATAGCAGGCAACCAGGTGGTGCTCCAGAACCTGAGAACTAAGTATCAGAAATACGTCCGGAGCAGCCATGGCGGTGGAATTGGGTTTATCACAGTATGGCTTTTGTTTCTTGTTTAAGAACTTTAGTCACTTTCGAGGAAAAAAAGTGGTTTGCTTGGTTGTGGTTGTCAGATATGGGAGACTTCTACAGTTGCACATGCATATATATAAAAAGTATGATATTGATTAAAGGAATGTGTGGACCATGCAGCAATGGGCTTCTCATCCCATCAATATAATTGGCAGAGAATAAGTATCTGCATACCTTACTCCCAGGCTCAGCTACCTAAAGGGACTGACAAGTCCAGCTGGGATTAATTTTTAGCACTTTTACATTCTTATTTAAATCTTTCAGCTCATGGCAATTATTTAATTTTTTTTCAACACTTCATCTGTCCTAATCACAACCGATATTACTAGAGAGTCTTACTTGCAATTAAATTTAGAAAATCAAGCTCTCACATAAATGAAGAGAAAAAGTATCTGGTTTCACTCTAATAAACTTACCAAGAGCTTGGAGTCTCAAGTTCTGTCTCTGAATTTGAAGCACCTTACCCTGTGAAAGCTCTACCATCCCTCAGTTTTATTGCACATGAGCAAGGCTTTCAGACTACCAGCCTCAGACTGCCCTGCTTCATTGTAAGCAGCCTTTTCTGGGGAATTGCTGTACATTTTTACACCTTCAGAGTAGTGTCATTCAGAATGGCTTTTCTGCAGCCTTCTGCTGAAGTAGATGGCTGCTGACACATGCTGCTATGGAAAGATTAGCTAGTGGGTTAAGTGAGGTAAGAATAGTAAAAGGATGCATCACAAAGCAGATTGTTTCACAGTTTGTGATGATTGTGCAATATATGTGTGACAGAGAATTCTGTGTGTATAGTGGCTTCATTCCGATACTGGGCAATAGGCTGGCAGTTGTTCAGAATAAACACACAGAAAAATGCAATCTAATATTTATGGCAGTATGTTTTAACTAATGAGTGAGTGACTACAACAACTCAGTAACTAGCAGGGTAAAGACAAAGGTGTTACTGCAGCATGCAACAGGATTTCTGCTTTTTCAAGGCACACCCTAAGAAGGAGTACTTTGCAGTAGGAGAAAAAGGAAAGAAGCCAAATATTGTCATCTACACATATCCTTCAGTGAGGCCCTACAGAATACTGAAAGGTAGTGTATAAAGTTCTGTTTTCATTTTATACAGATGGACTAGGGTTTAAAGATCCCAGCAGATGGAGTAGTGGATCATTTTTCATTTAGAAGCAAACGCTGATTTCAAGATTTTTCATTATTGCATGGGAAGAAACTTTGATTTGATAGAGATAGCCAACCTAAAGCCATTACCTATTGGAAATAAAATCAATTCAGTGAAAGTTGAGCGCCTTCTGAGTAGATTGTTGTGTTGTTTCTACCTCTTTCCTGTTCATGTGTATTGAGTCTTGTATGTTTCTTTAGGTGGAACAGAGATAGCCTATGTTTTTGGTGATTTCAACTGTACTGGCACTTTGCTGGCCAGTGTTGGGAGCAGCCCTGACTACATGTTGACTATCTGGGACTGGAAACAAGAGGAGACTCTGTTGAGGTCAAAAGCTTTTGCACAGGATGTTTACAGGGTCATGTTTTCTGCTGAGAATGAAGAGCATCTAACTACAGCTGGATCAGGACACATCAAGTAAGTTTGCTGATTAGGATCAATACATAACACCTTTGCAGTCATAATACCTAGGAGATGGGTAACAAGAATGTATCATTAGCAAACATGTAACAATGAGGAATGCTATTTTACCTGCCCCTTAAAATTACAAAAATGAGGAATTTCAAATCCTTCAACCAGTCAAACACATCTTTCAATATCTTTGCTGTTCAAATAGGATGATGCTTTATGTTAAATGTCAGTACCTCTGGCTCCATTCTTGTAATTTCAACAAGCACTGGGAAGAAGTAATGAAAAATTATTATATATACATGTCTTCTAGCTGGTAACATAAGATATATGCCTTCTATGCCTCCTGCGCTTTCTACCTTTGATTTCTTGAGCTTATCTCCTTTTGGACAGCCATTAGAGCTGGTTGCCAAGTGATGGGTCAGAAACCCTCTGATCACACCAAAAACCTACAAAAGATGTTTCCCATACATTCACTTCCCTGCTAAGTTCATGGGTCCTTTTATAAAAAAGGGCCAAACATCCAACAACTTTTAATTTTCTTTTTGTGTTCTGTGTTTACCCAGTACTCGAATCTTAACACAGAAGAAACTTATGCTATGAGTGGGATTCTGTTGTAATAAAAATGATATCTTTAAAATTATAATGCATCTAAAGTGTCTTTGAATTTTAATGGGGAAAACACATCAAAATCTGAGATTTGCTTTATAGTTTGGTTGCAAGGTGGATCTGAAATAGCAAATTATTTACTTAAACACAGAAAAAATGTGGTTTAGAATGCATAATTTATGGAAATTTGACTAAACAAAATCACTTAGAAACTTTATTTTGAGCTAAAATAGTACAAATAAACTCTGACATAGCTTTTATTACATGATAAATGTGACCTTTCAACCAAATGTGGCCTCAAATTACAATTTTCAACAGTTATCTTAAAAGTAATGTCTCCTGCACATACAGGAGATATTAATATTTAGGATAAAAACTTTGGGTCAGTGAGATTTTATAGTACAGCTTAATTCCATAAGAGGACTTGGATGACATTCAATGAAGAACTCAGGCCCTTGGATTTACAAAACTGAGCATCATACACACCACAGCAAGAATAAAAAAGGTATCCCTAACTATGTGCATGGGTTGTAGCTGGAAAGATGTAGCTGTGGATTTACCACTTCTTAATTTCAAATAGTAGTTTAACCTTCATTCTGCCCATTCCAAATCCTTTTCCTAGCTTTTTCTTAGGAGTTGTATAGGGAAATGTTTGTGTAGTTGTAAAACTTTGTCATTTTGTAAAGGAAAAAAACCCAAGTTCTCCTGCAAAAAAGCCTAATACACAAGCAGCTCTTGCTTCATGGCAAGGCATGCCTGGTAAGAATATTGCAATGTCTAAGAGGCACTGAATAGCGTTTAGGAAATCTTGTATCAGAGAGGGGTGTGTTTTTCTGTACTCAGGTTCTGGAAGATGGCTCTCACATTAACTGGTCTCAAGTTACAAGGAGCTTTGGGCAGGTTTGGAAAAACAGCAGTGTCTGACATTACAGGTTTTGTGGAGCTGCCCGATGGGAAGGTAAGTAAGAAAAAGTGCCAAAAGGAAAAAAATATTATATACCCTTTTAGGCTTTGATATAAAGTCTGCTTTGTAAGTTAGAGAGTTACTATTTGCTTAAAAATGTTTTTAATCAGGCCCTTGATGCACTGTTCTGGGAAGAAAATATTGCCATCAATTTGCCCAAACCCTGCCTTGCTTTGTAATAATTGGAAAACAGTTAGTGTTCTAATTCACAGAGAAAAGATCTGTGTTGGCTTAGAGCTAGCTGAGTGTCTTCTAATAGGAAAACATTAGTGTACAGAAATACAAAGAGACTGTTGGTCCTAATCTTCAACCATTTCAGTGCATTGCTAAAATGCTGAACGTCCTCACCCTTTACATCTTCTCTTGCAAATGTCTGTACTTTGCCATTGATTTAATGCTTTCATGGCAGGAAGTCACAAATGTTATCTGGGTTCTTGCCTGTATTTCTGTACGATTATATGCGGGTGCTTATATACTTCTTTTCATTTGCATTGAAGGTTATCTCAGGAACTGAGTGGGGCAATTTGCTGCTTTGGGAAGGTGGCCTCATTAAAGTAGAGTTCTGTCAAGTTGGACACAAGCCCTGTCACGTGGGCCCCATCAGCCAGTTAGTTTTTGATGAAAGAGAACTTTACTCTGTTGGAAAAGATGGTGTCATTCGTGTGAGTTTTTCTTTTGCTCTGCTTTTAGGTGTGCAAGTGTATGGTCAGCAGGTAAATGTTACGTATTTCCTTTACCAGGTTTTTGGAGGAAATTTTGGAGTTTCTTTCTGAAAATTATTTTTTAGAACAAGGGAAATAAGACCACAATGCCACACTGTACGTGTTTGAATTGGATAGCATGGCACACAGTTTAGTAATAAAAAAAAAAAAAAAAAAGCTTTTACATTAGTAAATCAAAATAATCTTCAGTAGTTTTCTAACAGGTTTGTTCTTGACTGCATTCTAACATTTTATAATTTTTAGGCCTATTAACACATAATGTTATCTAAAAGATAAATAAAAAACTGCAGGAATATTTGAAATTAATTTTCTGATTAATTAAAAGCTCAGATTATTAATGTTAAAATGACACAGAAATTAACTAGCATATCAGAGATACATATCCTGAAATCAGGGAAAATTAAAAGAAAAAGCATCCTGAAGTTCACAAATAATTCTATAAATTTAGGTCAAAATGTTTTCCTTATGCATAACACCACTTTCTGATCTCACCTGTCAATGATCAAGAATTTTGCAATCCTATTTCCCTGCTCTTTAAGGGAAGACATGATGTGTCTTCTACTGATGTGTGAAATGACCCAGATAATCAATGGGAAACTGACCTATAGACAGTGGAAGGTTTCAAACACTGTTGTTGTTATTGTGTTTTAGAGGCTGGTGTTATCCCCTTACGAAAATTCACTTGATTGTAAGTGTGCTAACTGATATGCTGTCCTTATCCTACAGAGCAGAACGTGGAAGGGTTAGACTTCCATTATTTTGTGCTGCCTCAGTATGAGCTGTGCTGAGTGCCCACAGATACCATTTATTCTGCATAGTTCTGAAGCTGCCATGTATAGCTCTGCTAGTGTCAGGGCTGAATTGAAACTCCCATCACTGTTCTAGGTTAAGTTCAAAGCAGGGATTTTGTTGTCTTAAATTTTTGATGTTCCACATTTATTATGTATGAAAATAACCTGGTCCTATTAAAAAAAAAAAGCTTTTTTTTTTCTTCTCTTTTTTTTAATGCTTCCAATGCCATGAAGGTGTGGAACTTCGAGGTAGTAGATACTGCTGATCCTGTGGATGACACAGGGTTGGTGGAGATGGAACCTATGAATGAACTTTGGATTGGCAAGAATGTCAGTTTGAATTTCATGACAAAAATTCTTGACCATGGACAGCCCTTTTGGTATGCACAGGTAAGACACATGCATCCTTGCACACAAAATGAAGAATGGTAAATAATAACAGGAGTCCATTTCAAATCAGTGTGTTTCTTCTTGGTAGAATTTAACTTTCTTCTGGATATATAGAAAATAATCTTCTTATCTACCTACCTGCCAATGTCCAGATTTTTTTTTTTTGTTTTTTGAACACTGAAACAGGCTTCCTAGAGAGGTGGTTTAAGTTCCAAGCATGTCAATCTTTAAGAGGCATTTAATAGAGGCACTTAATAATACACTTTAACTTATGGTCAGGCCTCAAGTGATGAGGCAATTGGACAAGGTGATCCTTGCAGGTCCCTTCCAGCTGGATTATGCTATATTATGCTGTGCTATGTTTTTAGTGTACAGAAATTTGTTAGACTCTGGCATAAGAACAGGAGAATGCCAAGTTCTATTACCTTAAAGTGATAGATGGGATTCATAAACCTAACATCATTGGATTTAGTCATTTCTATTTCACAATGATTATCATTAAGGAGTTTTTTAAGAAGTCACCATGTGCAGTTTTATTTTCAAATTGAGTCTGAAAATATTCAATTAATGTTTTTTCTTCTTCAGGATACAAGTGGAGTGATATGGAAACTGGATTTGACTTTTTCAAATATGGTACTTTTGGTTTTTTCTTTCTTCTGATTTCTTCAATTCATTTGCAATAGGAACGATATTCTGTTACATCCTGTAACTGTACTGGTTGTATCTGTAATTAGATTTTTGTTTTATGAAGTTTTGCATTAGAAAATTGTAGCATTGAAACAGTTACTTTATTTCATAAAAATTTTCAAATGTAATTGATTGTAATGATTGTACAGGATGATACAGAGGAATTTGATTTTTGATTTCTGAAATTTCAGCTGTTACTTTAAAGGAGTTACTTTAAAGGAGTTTGATTCTGATAAACTGAGAATGAAAGTTACATGGATGCAGGAAATGAGTTCAAGGAGTGTTGTTATATCCTCTATAGATAGGTGTTTGAACCAATCCTTACTGTAGTCTTTAAATGACAGAAAGATCTAGGAGAAAATAAGGAGAAGATTAAAGACACTTTGAAGTGTTTTATCCTATTGTTAACTAGTGTTACTGCTGGAGATGTTTTTGATGAAGAAATAAATGACAGAGGTGAAAAAGGGGGCATTTAATTTTTGCACAGTAGAGTAAATAGGAACTATCTCTTGTGGGGAATAACATTCCTATGTGAAATTCCAAGAATTTTATGCTAAATAGAAGATAGATACTATACAAACTAATGTAAAAAGTGGGTAGCAAAGTCCGTAATTCCTTGGATGATGAAATTATTTCCCAGGCAGCATAAGCCCAAGGTGGAGAGCACAAGTGTAGAACACAGCAGAATTTTTCTTTTGTTTTGCACTGCAGACCCACGACCCAGAGCGCTTGTGTACATTCCACTCTGGGAGGATCGAGGCCATTGGTGTCTCTCCCTTTACATGCCTGATGGCAACCACGGCCCTTGACCGTAAGTACACTGTTCCTTTCCTCTCATGCCACTGCCATTATTGGTTCTGAAGGGCAATCATGCTTGCTTTGGAACTGCTGTGTTTTATATTTGTGCATTTGCTCTTGCGAGGTCACTTTACACACAATTGTTATTCCTGGGGTCAGTTCTTTAACAGTTAAGGCAAGTCATTAATGTTTTGAAACGATGCATTAAGACTGCTTCATTGTAAAAAACCTGGGATTTTAGCAGCAGATGGTTTTAATGGGAAACTTTGTAAATTGTTTGTTCTGAAGGAATGGCTGAAAAGGTGAGACATCTGGTTTGAGTAACAGCACTTGTATTCAGCGCTGGGGTTTAATTAGTGTTGGGAGTTTTATCTTGTAAGGAATTACATACACCTCCAGCACTGTGTAAGCCATTTGCAAATATTAATGTTTGTGCCTTTCCTAGAAAATGCAATAGCTGTTATGCTCTCAACAACAGATAACAAGTCATTACAGACATATTCATTTACCTTGTATAAATATTGCTGTTTAGGCCTCTCACTGTTAGCTTTATTGTGCTTTGAATGAAGAACTGCTGGCCAGAACACTAACAATGTCATTTACACTGTTCAGAAAACACTGCAAGGTCTTTTGATTCAATTCTTGTCAGTACTGTCTTGTAATTTGTCTGTGTTTTACAATGCACATTTTTCTAGCCTGAAGACAAACTCATACCAGTTGCGCAAATGACATTTCACATATATGCCAGCTGGAATGGAATTTTATGCAATCAGTACATGTGCCTATGAATCTGCTAATTTTCCCTCTGATGAAATTGAATGTTCTGTGGACAATCTCCTATATTTTCCTCCCTTTAAATGTTTTTCTCCCTAGGCAGTCCCAAGTAGCAGCTTATCATCTTTTCCTATGTTGTCAGTAGAGATTTTCCTTAGAGAATGCCACAATTCCATGCTCACTTGAAAATTACATGTGGATTGTCAGCATGGAACTTTTAATTACAACCCTCAGCCTCAACAACTCTTGGTTCTGTGTAAGCTGGAGAGTGAAAAAATCGTATATTTTGTTCATGAGCACCATGCTAGCTGGTACTCGGTAACCATCAGTCATCTTTCCAGGCAGGCATTTTGTTACTCAAAAGAGAAAACATACATTGAATCCAAATTTTAATTCAAATAAATAGACATTTCTCCATAAATCCTAATGTAAGTAATGTTGCAAGAAATAAATTCTTACTGTGTCCTTTCCACACAGGGACAGTGCGCATCTATGATTTTGGCAGCAACAGCCAACTGAGTGTAATCAAGTTTAAACAGGGAGGAACAGCACTGACATGGGCACCAGCTGTGGTGAGTTTTTCCTAGCATGGTAGCAAAAATTCATCAAGGAGCCTATGAGCCTGCCAGCATGCAGGAAACTGCTCATCAAACAAGACATTAGAGGTCACTTGTTAGGCTATGGTGGAATTTACTGTAGCAGGATGTATAGATAAGTTTGTGGGGTAGTATGTTTCTATACAGTATGGGTACAATTTACTATGGGTTATCAGGTATCCTACTTTGTGCCTTCCTAAGATTTTAAAATCAGAACTCAGTGTACAGTATGAAGTAGTCTGAGTTTGTAGACTAACAGCTTCTATTTAACCAACACAGAGCAATTGTCAATTAACATGAGTTAGTTAACATGTTTTGAAATGACAGCCCAGACAAATCACAAACATTTGGAAATAAATCATTAAAAACTGTTGCCAAAACTGATCATTTGTGTAGTGTGGAGTCTATCACTTTTAGACATATTTGCTAATTTTAATTAAAATAGTGTCTAGTTATGTTCTTGAGAAAACATAGCAAGCCTGGTAAGTTAATTACAAGCCAGTTTAGGAGGACAATAATTACTTGAATGTTCAAAGTGAGGGTTCTACTGGAAGAGTACCTTTATTTTATAAAAATAATTATTTTTTAAAAACATAATTCTGGCCATGCAGGCTTTCAGAGATGCTGTTGTGGTGACCTGTACCTTTGTGAGGTAAGCTGTCTGCCACAATAAATTGTACATCATCACAAAACTGACCCAGTTCAGTTTTACAAAAGTTGTTACTGAACAACAATCTGAAAAACAAAGGGTACTTAGTCTATCTAGATGCATTTAAAATAGCATTAGATACTTAATCATGGTTTAAAGTGTGCATATGTATTTTAAAATGTGTTATTCATTTAAGAAAATTAGTCCAACATACTTTGAAGCATCTGCCTTACCATAATCTCCTTGTAGGCAAGCTACCAGTATACTTGTTAGATAAGTGAACACTGACAAGTCAGCTTGTAATTGACTGCAAGACACTATCATCATGTATGGCAAATCCACAGGTCCAGCTTTATCCAGCTAAAACTCAGGCCTGTTTCTGCTAACCTTTATCACAGTTCAAGTCTATCTTAATTGTTAGCAATTGGTTTACCCACAGGATTTATAGTAAAGACTCCTCCTCCTTTCATCTCAAGTGGCAGTCCCTGTTGACTCCTGTACTTTATATGGAGGCAGCCAGATCCAAGCTGTGCCCTGACCTCTTCAAAAATCATGCTTAGGTTTGGTGCCCCATATTGTATTCAGAGTAATAAAATTACTTTTTTTTGAGTTCCAACTCTTCTGCTTGAGAAGCTACTGATAAATTTTTATGTCAGTATGAATTACCTCTTCCTCAGATACTACAATCACATCCTCGTTAACATCTTCAGTCTCAATGGCATATTATCCCTGAAAAACTGAAACACAATCCAACCCAAAAAATAGGCCCCAGTCCTCTCTCTTCCTTTATGGTACTGTATTAGAGAAGAAACAGCATTTCCCATGTATGAAATATTCTTTGTGCTTTAGCAACACTTCCATGTAACATGAGTTTAAAGGTAAACACCAGAGCATGTGCCATATGGGTTATTCTTCTAAGCCCTCAGATGTACACTGTGATTTTTTTTCTTCATTTCACTTAAAGGTAAATCCTGAAGGAGGTCTAATTGCTGTGGGGTTTGAAGATGGTGTTGTCCGCATAATTGAGCTTTATGATCCCAGACTGCTGCCCAGTCATGCAGGACAGGCCAGTGAGATTGCAGAGATAAATCTGAAACAAGTTTTCAAACCTCATTCTGCTTCAGTTACAGCCCTGGCATATGAACCAAAGGGAGATGTGCTTGCCACAGGGGTATGTATCCTTTAGTTTGGTTGTTTTTATTAAGCCACAAATGTAAAGCCTTTTAAAAGAGATAAGGTAAAGTTTGTTTACTGACAACACAGTTTTACTTCTGTTGCTGCTGTGATTGCTTCTTGTAGTTCTCTGCGCTGGGAAATGAGTTCTCTGTGCATGCTGTTTGCTCTCTGTTTTTTCTGAAGGAAAGCAACCATGCACTTCACACAATTCATTTTGTGAATTACTGGACTGTTTAGTGTGAATTCTGTAATCCCCTTTGAAGATGGATTTGGTTCATTTTGGAATTAGTTTAGTAGGATCTTGGAATTAGTAAAAGCAAGTCCGTTGATACACCACATTGGCAGCAATCCAGCTGCTATGCAGCACTGCTTGGCCTTACCACAGGATCAGTCAGTCAGTTTGTCATTATGCCTGATAGTCTTTGAAATGCTTTCCAGTTAATGGGGTGTCTCTTTTCAAAAGTTGGTCCTTGGTTGTGATCAGTGCATTTGCAGTTACATGTTCCTTGGGCTGAATTGCCCTGCATTTCATTAAATGTAGGATTTAAGGTACAATGAATCATGTTGTACCAGTTCTGGATTTTCTCGTTATCTGGGGAAATCAGCTTGTTCTGCCTTATCTGAAAAATCAGGTCTGAGCCTGAGATTTAAGGGAGCTCCTGGGGCAATGGGCAGAAAGAGCGTGGCTGGGGATGCCAGAGGAGACCCATGAGAGCAATTAAGAAATATGGGTGCAACATGTTTCTTGGAGCAACATGGGCAGGATTTTTATTTCCTCCCAGTACTGTAATCATCATGGAAATCCAGTCCTAAGTTCCCCTGATTGAACACAAAAAAAAAATGGAACTATGTGCTTATATCATAAAGTGCTTAGAGTCTTTTGAATTTTTGGTCAGCTTTGGTTCCATTATCATCTTTTTTGTTTGTTTGTTTGTTTTTCCTCAGAGTAAAGACAAAACAGTTTTCTTTTTTGCTATTGAGGAGGAATACAAGCCAATTGGATTCATCCATGTCCCTGGGCCTGTACAGGCATTACAGTGGTCTCCACCTTCTCATGTGAGTAATACATATTTGCTTTCTTTTATTCCCAGCAGTGTTAACATATCATTTTAAAAAGAATTTACAATGAAAATAGATGAAGATCCATGACTAGTCATGTCCCCTATAGACAATACAAATAATGTTTTGTTACTTTGTTCTTCAAGCTGCTTCAGCTTGGCAGATTCTAAAAGATATAGCTGTATCTCTGGTTCAGTCACTATGAACATATTTTGGGTTTTGGATAATGCAAACTGCAAGACTTTGGTATACTTTTTGAGCCCTTGACTTGAAGGGACAATCTTATTCCTTAGCTTTTGGAAGGTCTGATTCTCTTTGACAAAGAATTTATTTGGGTGTTACTGTCTGTGACTCTTGCCCATATTAAAAGAGGCTTTTGAAAAGCTTTTTGATGACATTAGGAAAGATTTTGGGTGCTTCTTGAAATTCACATGTTTGAAATATGTCATACATATTGACATATAAGACATATTGGAATAGGTTTTTGCTGATATTTCAAACTGCTCTAGGGTTAGGGTAACATCTGAAATTTTGTTTGGTCCAGTATCCTTATTTAGAGGAGATACTATTCATTATATTTAGATGCAAGCAAGATATATTTTACAGGTGCATAGTGGCAAAGTGTTGGTATTTTCACTTGTTAGTTGAATTGCTGAAAACTGGCAAAAGAAGTCTTGTTGGTAAGAATCAGTCCTACTGCAGAAACAACAGATCTTGATCAGATAGCTGCATTTTGAGTCCTTTCCTTGAAGACAAGAAAAAAAAGCACCTGTTGTGTCTTGCATATGTTAGATTCTGCCTGAGTAATTTTCTCTACCAGTATCTGGCCTCCATTGCTAGATGACAACACTTGCTTAACACTGTGCCAGCATCTGAATGTCACACTACTTTTTTTCTGTTTGTTTTAAAGAAGCATTGGTGATTAAATACATTACATTTAATGAATGCATTTTTAAACTGAGATCCTACAGACACTGGGACCATAACATTCCTAGTCAGGGTTTCCATAGCAACTTTAATATGCCCTCTTGGCACATTTTTAGTGACGGGTCAGATAAAATAAACCTCTCTCTCTTTTATCCAGATAGCTTATGAAAATTGAAACTAAATACAGACTTGTATTTTAAAATCTGAAAACATTTAATAATTATTACCCTCACTTCACCTATTCTTCCTAACTTTGCATTTTAAAGGACTTGTCACGTACCAGCAAAAAACAAACTAAAAGGTAAGTACCATTTGGCATGACTCTGAGCCCAGTCTTGATGATAAAAAAGATTTATTAGTATGAAAATATATGGAATTAACAAACCAAAACCTCCTAACTCTTGGGTCAAATCCATCTTTTAATTTAACCAAATTTCCAAAATATCATCATGCTGCTTTCAAGCTAAACAGTGTCAGAATTATAGTTGGTTTGGACACAGCAAGGATTTCTTCAATTCTTTGGCTTTGCCTAGCATAAGAGAACTTCACTGATTTCTGATGTCCATTTACAAGTGTCCATAGAAATAAGAGCTCAGGTAAGTGTGGCTGGTGTTTGGCTTTGTGCCTGTGCTGCTGCCTAACTAACTTTTCCTCCCAGCTGTCTAGATTCCATTTATACATCTGCCCTGTATTTGTATTTTTTGTGTTTTTATACAGGACAAGAGCACACTGCTCATCCTTTGTGAAAATGGCTTTGCTGTCCAGGTTCCTGCCCCTCTCCCTGGGAAGCTGGATACAGCAACCACCTATCACATAAAAGACCTGCCAACAGAGTACTTCCATTTTTATAGTATTAAATCCCGAATGAAGGTAAAAAATTCTCCTGTGGCAATATTTCATCTTTATTTTGCCAGGTGATCAAACTACCCAAAAGAGTTTCTAGTCCCTGTATTTCATCACAGGGTTTCTGCTATGCTCCTTGAAAGGGAATGCCAAGTAGAAGCCACTTGTGGCTTGAAATTACAAGTTGTTTTTGGTTTATTCAAACCTACACGACACTGAAATCCTGATGTGAGTTTTGATTATAATTAGAAGACAGTATTAGAGAGAGGGAAAGGTAGTATTAGCACATTAATTCTCAAAATATTTTAGTCTTGGTAATCTTCACATAAATAATATTTTTTGTGGTTGATGTTGGCCCTACAGGAAATTTTTTTCAACAAGTGTAAAACCCCCAGGCAGTCACCTTGAAGCAATCATGAAACATATCTTTATTTAGCAGTATTTCTGGCTTTTAAAAAATTCAAGTTTTAAGTTTAAAGATGTGCATTTAATTTCTGAATGACACTTAGTATTTAAAAAGAATACATGGGGCCAAAGGAAAAGAATTATGCCAACTCACAGCTATAGTTAGTTTTGTGAAACTAAAGAGCAAGCTGATGTTAGGCTCAGAAGGAGAACTCCAGTGAGCAGGCTCTCAGTTCCATACTCAATACACTACAATCCTGCAGCCTCTCTGGTTCTGTTGTTAACCTGTGATTTCTCTGCCTTCTCTGTTAACTGCTCCTGTATTACTGAATGTCAGGCAAAGCTTTATTTCATGTTATAACTTGGAGGAAGTCAGCTTTCAGGAGAAAGAGCTGTAGGTGTTTTTTTCAAGGCAGCATCTGTAAGCACGCATATGAAAGAAGAGATTAAAAAAATTAGTGTAGAGTTTTGTTGTTTTCTTGTTTGTTCATCGTCCGGTTTTGTTTTGGTTTTTCTTTTTAGTCAAATGAGAAGAGTAATGTTGAGAAACACTCTAAATCGCTAAAAATAAAAAAATGTTTCTACAGAGAGAAAGAATATTAATGGCTCTCCATTTCCTCTGGAAATAGATCAATAATTACTAAGTCACAACAAGGATGTTTTAATGCAGGGAAAGATTTCTCACAGTAAGGGTGATGAAGCACTTAAGTAGTTTTTATAGTCTGTAGAGTCCCTAGAACAGGAGATTTTTTAAAAGGTAAATCCGACAAAGATCAGCTGATAATATATAAGGGTTTGCTGGTTTGGCTATCTAATATCTTCTTAGGAAGCTATTGTTTTAGAGAATGTTTGATACCTGTTTATGGTACAGTAAGCTTGAATGGAAGAGAGTTTTAGAGGTTTGATAAATTTTTCCTTCATTGTTCAGAAGAAGTTATGTCCATTACAGCTTCTCTCTTTTGCTCTATAGCAATGATGCACTAGAACTTGTTTGAGTTCAGCTTTCCAGTGCTTTTCTTTTTCCAGGGCAGTCAAGAGACAGGACTTAGGATTTCTGCAGGAGTAAGCATAGTGGTGAAGATTTGGAATAGTCTCTCTGAGGAAATGTTGAAACCTGCTTGTCATTCAGAATTATTTCTGTTTCAAGGGACCAAAATAAATATTTCAGAGGAGGGAAATGGGGGCATTTCACTAAAGAGTCCCATCAAGTCTGGTTGATCTCTTCTAAGTTGACAGGAAAGAGATTTCCGTAGATATTCTGTATGTATAATGCCAGGACCACCTTGGATTTCATTTATGAGACTCCTTCAGTCAGTGACATGTGGAGCGCCTTGGTTTCATGTCTTGGTGTTTTTCTGCTTGCTGGAATAGCTGGAAGAGGAGATTGCACGGAGAGAGAAAGAAAAGCAGGAGAAGGAGAAAGCAAGGCTTCAATGGATAAAGCAGCAGAAGGAGCTGGGACTTGAGGTAGAAGAAACTGAAGAGGAAGAACCCGAAGAAGAGCCATTGCCAGCTATCTACATACCGGAGGAGCCCAGTCCCATCCTCTGTGGTTTTTATTCAGCACCAGGAAAATTCTGGCTTTCCTTGGTAAACCAGTTTTTACTTCATG
This sequence comes from Bombycilla garrulus, assembly GCA_013400315.1. Classification (NCBI taxonomy): domain Eukaryota; kingdom Metazoa; phylum Chordata; class Aves; order Passeriformes; family Bombycillidae; genus Bombycilla; species Bombycilla garrulus. The sequence continues at coordinate 546,647 of VXBU01018923.1, read as the reverse complement.
TTGATGGGATTGCATGATGTGACATCCTTTCCCTTTGAAAGTCATCCCTAGGACATCAAATTCCTTCAGTCCTTGACAGTTTCAGTGGTTTTTGTGAAGTAAACCAGTAGTGTACCAGAATGTTTGGTAGATTTGCAGTGGGTGCCCTTCTTGGTGTTGCCTAAATGGGCACAAAGATTTATCTGTTCCTTCACAAGCAGAAGGTAGAATTTTAACATAGTGGTAAAATCTCTTGTAATGCCAGTTGATCATGACAGACTTCTGTCTGTGGATAAATAGGATCTCTAGGTGTTTGGAAGTAGCATTTTCTAACCTATCATAGATCCTTAAGAAAGGAAGAATTATTCTGAAATTTGCATTTACCTAGTCAGCTGATTCAGTTTTCTTCTGTCACCATTTCTTTTTGGTCCTTCTCTTCTTCAGGGTGGGTACGATTCAGGTTTTCTCTATCACTGCAAATTCTCACATGATGATGAAGAAGACCCTGAGAAGAGGAAAGATGAACCCTTTGAAGTGATTCCTATGGCGGACACCGACAACAATCCCATTCACCAAATCTCCTTCTGGTAAAACACTGTAACATAACAAATAGCTCTGGGATAAAGCTTGATGAAATTGAACTTGGAAGGGAGGAGTGTGTGCTCCTTTGTCCCTTTTTAATTGTGGCTCAGCTGTAGTGTACACGAACTCTCTCTGGTTTTCCTGGCACTGAGTTTCACTTAAAATTCCTAGTGCACATACCTGGGCCATGAGTCTGACAATAATTTTAAAAGACCTTCAAAGACGAAAAAATGGGATTTCTAAGTAAGTACTGACTAGAACTCAACCACCCTAGATTGTAGAACTCCAGGAGAACCCTTAGAAGTCACTGCATATAATGATCACCAGAAATGGTCACAGCAGTTCTTTATCATAGTTAACAAAGAGAATTAGAACATGGAGCCGTCAGTCCATCCCTCTTGTGCTAAGAATATAGGCTTCTCAGGACATTCTGTGAACTGCATGAATGGAAAGGCTGGATTCTTCTCAGACTCCCAGTATTAGATTCCCTGTGGGAGTAGGCATGTTCTGCATCAAAAGGAGGCAGGCTTAATTCAGGCTTTAATCTACTGCTGGCTGCATTCACCACCATCTGTACTAAATGGGGAGCAGGGAGAAAAAATTATTTTTCTAGCTTTTAACTTGGTGTCTGCTATGCAGCCCAGCTCAGGGCTGAGACTAGTTCTGAGATACCTAGCAAGTGCTGGAATGTTCCTGAGCATCCAGTTAGCTGAAAAACATTTCATAGTAGAATAATACTTACTTTAAATGGTCAAAAAATGTTGCTTTCAGCCTCCAAATTTAAGAAAGTGTTTTCTATTAAGGTAGATTAGCTGTTTTCATATTTTGAGCTTGCTTGTTAGAAGTTGCTGCCATTACTGTTTCTTGTTGTTTATTTAACAGTACCAGCAACCCCCTGATGTTCTGTGGGATGCAGGATGGCTCGCTGCGTGCTTATCCTCTCAGTGATGAAGGCGTCTCAGTGGATGCCCTGAAGGACTACTGGTACCTGAATGTACATGACAATGACAATGGGCAGATCCGGGGGATCTGTTGTAGTCACGATGATGGGTGTCTGATTACCTGTGGTGGAGATGGAAACATTTTTACATTTGACCTCTGGTCAGAGGAAGAGCTTCCCAAAGAGCTTCCCAAAGAGCTAAAAGTCATAATCCCCCCTCCTAGGGTAAGTTGGTATCCTCTTTCACTGAATTAGGCCTATTTAGTATGAAACTACCCAGATGGGCAAACGTGGTTCAATTATTTTTCTTAAAGATCTTTCATAGCAAAAGCTGGAGTTTCCCAAACTATTAAGAATAGCTCTTGCAAAACATTCCCTAATAAATGGACTCTAGGACTGCATTGTTCCTTCACAGTGTTTTGTGTTTTTCTCCAAATAAGCGTAGTATGTATTATTCATACGTAATATTCTACCTGTGCTTTCCTGCTCAAAGGTGTAGTCACGCATATTCCTGGAATGAAAGAATTGCAAGGATTTCTTATACTTCATACCTTTCTTGGCCTTAATTCCAGTAAAGTATGATTCTGCTCTGGATGGGGATTCTAGCAATGCTATTAGAGAATACCAAATATGTAGTTTGTGCATACATCTAGTACTATTCATCTAAAATTCACAATGGATTTTTTCCATTTGCAAAATATCACAACACAATGCTGATCCCATTGCTCTTTCACTCTTGGACAGCGTTAGTAGTAATAAATTTACAGGTGTCCTGTACTCACTGCAGAGCTGATCATCTCTAGCACGTTTGAACAGATGACACTGGAACTCAGAAGCAGTTCTACTGATAATGCACAAGAAGAGGGATGTCAGCTCTTCCACTGGAAATGTTCAGACTTTGTTAAATTTTTAAAAAGTCTTAAGAGTGTCTGAATTAAATAAATATAACTTAAAAAAAGCGGTGAGAGCTGTTGAATAAAGAAGTGCCATTGTGCACAATAAATATTTCTGTAGACATACACTCAGTAGAGTTTAAAAATCTTGAGTGTCAACATAAACAAACTTTTAAATATGTTTTTTTACTAGTTAGTAACTACATTTTGAAGGATGCTTGGCAACAGAGGAAATTGTGATTTTCATCATTGAGTTAAATTGTTCATGACTAGTTGGAATTCTTTACTAGTATGACAAGAGTATGTAGCACTGAGAATAGAGCCAGAGTTATTTTTTGTAAGTGAATGATTAGAACCTTTGATATCAGAGCCTTGCTAACTCCAGTATTACAAGAAGTGATTAATGTACAATTATAAAGCATATATACAGATTTATAGTTTTGAATATATAAGTAGCTCTATATAAAGACCTTTATGGTCAGTTCTATTGTTCTGGCTAACAACACTGCCTAATGACCATCCTAATAGAGTTTTTCCCTTTTCAAAGTATATCTTCATTAAGTATCTATTCTAGTTTTAACTCATGCGCAAGATTTTAAAAATTCTATCTTCATTAAACTTAATGAGATTCTTAGAGAATGAAATACAAATCATCTGAAACTAATTGAGTTAAATTACAGATCAATTAAGTACGACTAAATTGTTGGGTGATAGTCTCCCCTCTTTTTTCAGAGCATGATTGCCTAGGGAAATGAGGCTTGTGCTACTGCAATGTCCATCCATCTGTTATTCTTCACAGCTAATAATGTGAATCCATTATACAGTCAGCAAAAGCCAACCAGATTAATTACAGATGTAACTTGGAATTAGCCTGTGACATGCTGACTTTTGTCAGTGTAGTAGGGAGGGGAGACAAGAAAATTGGGCTGGGGGGGGAACCAAAGGTGTTATGGGACAGAGTGAAGTTGGGACAAGCAATGATATAATGATTTATGATACTGGGGAGGTTATAGGATTTGTGTTCTCTATCCCTAAGAACCGTTTCATTTGTTCTTTTACATAAAAACGTGCTTCATTGCTTTTTCTGCTTGAAACATTACAAAGTAATATTTAAGGCTCAGATAGTAATACTGAAAATTAAGATTTATTTTGGTTTTGTAAGAGGTGATGGGAGCTCTGTCTTGATGTTTATAAAAGCTTTATTGTCTGTTGAAACTATAACTGCTTGTTTAAAGACGAGACAATATTTTTCTTCCAGAGTGGTCTAGAGAAGGAGAAGGCTACTGAAGACATTAAGGATCCTAATGCCTACACGTAAGAGATGCTTAGATAATGATGAAAGAGATTTTCAAGTGTTGGTAGCTCTATTCTCAGCCCATATATTTCTTTTTGCCTACAAAGAGGAGGGACAAGTTGGTCACCCTGAATTTGGGTAATTTCTTAGTGAAACACACAGTTTTTTCAGCCTTTCTCTCCATTTCATCTACTTTTCTCTGACAGTAATTCAAATACTGTACTAGGAGGCAGTTAACTTCAGACTATAGAGACAACAAAAGGTCAAAGTCCCTTGATATTTGGAGTGTACCTATAGGAAAATGATTCCTTTCTAAGTTACCTTAAGAACCATTGACTTCACTGGGAATTTAAGACTTTCTAGGAAATCTAAAAGGTCATATAAACTGTAATCTTTCCTCTCTTGTATTGAGACAACACCATTTCCTTTTTATGCATTTTCAGTATTGAGGAATACAAGCAGAAAAAGGAGCATGAACGGAAAATGAAGGAAGCCGAAGAAAAGAAGAAGAAGAAAAGAGAGGAGTTAAGTGCACTGAGACAAGACTTTGTTTTTCTCCTTCAAAAGAATCAGGAGTTGCCCAAGCACATGCAGTTGCACAGAGAGGTACACCTGGCTTTTATGAGGGTCATTTACCTTTATAGGCACCTTCATCTAAAATGCTGCTACATATCATGATGGGGCCAAAGATGTCCAATGCTTTGGATTAAGGTAGTTTTAAGAATATATAAATTGCTGGGACTTCTGAATCACAGCTGATGATTTGAGCCAATTAAGAAGCACAAGAAGAAAATGTGGTTCTCTGTAGAGATAGCTTCTGAAATAAAGGATAGTGTTGATGTGCATGCAACTATGGCCCCTAGGCAAAAATATTTATTGTCAAGACCTAGTAGCCAAAATGGTGTGATGCTCAGATTTCCATCTTCCCACAGGAGTTTGAGATGGACCGTAGAATCTTTGAAGAGCTGGATAGGCAGAAACTACAGAGAATCCAGTTAGGGCAAAAGCAGCTGGCTTGGGAGCATGAGAAACAATTGATTGGACTGCAGAAACTGCAAACACAGTAATTACAACTTTTCTTCTACTTCTCTCTCTGACTTTCCATGGGGCTTCCTGTCTATGAAGTTGTACCTCCCATAAGGAAAAAGAATGGGATTTTTTTTCTCTCTCTCTCACATAATCAGTATTTCATCTGTTCTGTTATGATTCTCTTCATATTTTACTTGGAACATACATGAGAGTATATGTTGATATTTATGTGTAATTACTTCCATTGAATCTTTGGTAAAAATGCAGATAGTCAAATGAAGGAAATTACTTCATTCTGATTCATTTCTATATGAATAAAGCTGGTTGAGACTGTTTGTCTGGGGTTGTGCCAGTAAGTTCAAAAAGGACCAAAAACTCTTGCTGAAATGTTGAAAAACAACCTGTGAAATGAAAGCCTGTTTTTAAGACATATTCTGTGTCTGTCAGATATTTTAATGTTATTGCTAACATGATGTTCTCTCTACAATTTGAAGTTACAAATCAAACTTTCTCAAGAACACAAGTTCAAGCGTGAGGTGTATTTTGAGTTGGTTTGCAAATATCTAGTTAAGAGCAAAAGATGAATTAATAAAATAAATACACAATTAAAAAAACACCTTAGGTCCACAGAATATGTGACTGGGAAAAAGGATAGAATGAGCATGTTTTTAATCAGTCCTTAATGGAAGATGAAAGTTACTGTCATTAAGAGCCTGGTGTAAGTTTCAATATTGGGAAAGGTCTTCATGTGTTTATTCTTGAGCATCTCCATTCCTAGACTGGATAAAAATCAATGGATAGTGTCAGATGGCATCATGCTATGCAATTACTTGTGGATTTACATGTAGTGATTGCATGTGCAATAAGTAAACAACACTATTCGTGCCCTTTTGGTCAAGGCAAAATGGTATGTTGTGCCCACTGACATCAGACAGTTTTGTCTAATTTGGTATTCCAGGTTTCGTGACTCTCTGGAATTTACTTACACTGTTCGTGCTATTCAAACCAATCATCAGATTTCCACCTATAGCCTTCTATCAGTGTCTGAGAAATATGCCCAGAAAAAGGAACATGATGACAAGTGGGCAGTACTTAAAGAGAAGTGGACAGCACTTAAAGAGGCTGAACGAGCAGAAAAGGAGATCCCCAGAGACACAAGACTTGTGCATAGAGGTAATGATAACCATTTAAATCTTTCCCTAATAAGGTTTTTGTCTTTCATCTCAGTTTCTTTTCCTGAGTCCAAGAAAAAGAAATACACGTGTCAATTCAGATAAAGAAATATAGCTGTGTTGTGTTTCTTTAGTACCTACATACAAAGTAACACTCATACACAGTTTTCCATGTTTAGATCAATGTCAGTAATTGTCTGTCAGCCCCCTGAGTAGAATGTAACTAGAAGTCAAGTCAAAGAACCTGACTACTTTCAGAATATCCACTACAATGGAACTATTCAATTTACATCAGCTCTACAGGAGTGAGTTTCCAGTGCTGGGACTGCACTGTGCTGCATGGTATTACATCTTCACATGGTTATGTTTTGTTTCAGAAAGTGTTTTTGAGAATGAGGCTGAAATGCTGGAGACACCAAATGTCCAAAAGCCAACCACACGTTATATAGAAAGCAAACGAGAGAAAATCGGAAGACTTGTTGAGAAATATGATGCACTGAAAGCCAAGATCATGAAGAGGAGGGCAGAGTGGCACGAATTGTGAGTCTTGAACTGGACTCTGTTCCCTTTAAGCTCTGTTTCTTGTCTGAGCATGAGTAATGCTATTTAGTTGTCATTTGGCATTATAATTTCTCTGCTTAGGTTTTTATCTTCCTAAAGGTTTTAATTAAAACAGATGAATTTTCATGTATCTCTAAGTCTCAACAGAGCATTAGAATATATTTAGTTTCTATGGTTCCTCTAAAATAATATCAAATTTGAATTTAGCTGGGTAGCTGCATTTTCAGATAGGGATTAAAATGTGTCTAAATCATGACTGAGAGATACTTGCACCATTACAGTCAATTCTTAGTGAATCCTGCCAGCCCCCCATGGAGCAGACACTGTAACAACTGGGTTAGGTCAGCAGTTTTAATATCTCAGCCATCATGTGAGTGTTGTGAGATATGCCTTCATGCTCCATGCTGGTCTTTATCTTGAGAGGCAAGAAAGGGGAACAGGATTTTCTCACATCTTTCACAGAATCATAGAGTATCCTGAGTTGGAAGTGACCCACAAAGGTCATCAAAGTCCAACTCCTGTCCCTGCACATGGCAGCCTCAGGAATCGCAGCCTCAGGAGTCACACTCTGTGCCTGAGAGCATTGTCCAAACACTCCTGGAACTCTGTCAGGCTTGAGGCTGTGACCAATTCCCTGGGGAGCCTGTTCCAGGGCCCAGCTGCCTTCTGGGTGAAGAACCTTTTCAGAATATTTAACCTAAGTCATATCTTTGAATGACCTCTTTTTCAAGGCTGGGTTTGATGGGGCTTTGAGTGACCTGGTCTAGTGAAAGGTGCCCGAAATGATCTTTAAGGTCCCTTATAACCCAAACCACTCAATGCTCATGGAAATACAGAAGTTCTTCCTTAGAAGGATGGCAGGGAATGAGACCAATGTAGAGTCAGAATGCAAAGCTTTTAAGGTTGTTGAGTGTTTAACAATGTAGAGTAGGATCAGGATCAGAAATAGGATTCTGTGCTACAGGATGGTAGATCATTGTTGTGCGTCTCCCTGAAGTTGGTAGCAGCATCTACTCACTTAACCCAGAACTCCATCTGAGTATGGAGGTTTAAACTTTCCCATGGCAGAGCTATGCTTTAAGAGTTCTTAGGGGAAAAAAAACCCTGGGATTTTCGTTTAAAAGGGCAAAGTAGCCATTCTTTTCTGAAAGAGATCTATCACTCTTTTACCTCTCAAACTTTGCTGCTTAAGTCATAGGGTATGAAATGACTGTTCATTTGTATGCTTTTTGTCTTAAGTTCAGCTTTATTTTGTACCTACCAGATACAAGAGCAAACCTAGAGATAACCATGAGAATTCCAGAGATACTGAAGAGATCAAAGAAGCACAGGAGAATATAGGATGTTACAGGCTGAAGACTGCCACTGACTATGCACTCACTGAAGACGATCATATAAGCACTGAAAAGAAGATGATGCAGCTTGCAACCTTGGAAAACTTGGTATGTAAAACTGTGTATATTGCCCCATTTTGGGGGGGAAGTGAGGATAGTGTATTGTCTTGGTTTGGAAGACAGGTGTCTGCTACGGAAGGCAGAAGCCTCCCTTGAAATGGAAAATGTAAACCCCCTCCCTCTGAATTATTATAATTTTAAAATTAAAGGGCTCTTAGGCAAAGATATGGGAATAGCAGTAACAGTTCTTTACTAGGAAAATTAAAATAAAAACGCAGTAGTACAAAAAACCACCACCAGGGTCAGAATACAACCTGACACCCTATTGGTCAGGGTGTTGGTAGCAGTCCAATTAAATGGTGGCTGCAGTCCTCCTGGAGCAACAGATGTGAAAGCAGTGATCCTGTAGAAGTGTGTGGTCTTCCTCTGAAGGTCCAGTGGTGGTGTAGATGGTTCTGGTCTTCCTTTTGGGAACCCAGTGGAAAAAGGTGCCATGGTATTCCCAATCTCTGATTTTTATCTAGATAGGAATGCTTTGCTCCTCCTCCTGGGTAGACCATCTCACAATGGGATGCTGTAATTTTATCAGCCATGCAGTGAGATTCAATGGCTCATTAACAGAAGATATCTCTAGGAGCATGGATCATGGAAGAGAAGAAGAAAACTGCCATACCTGATTTTAACAGCTGGCCCATTAACAGAGGATATCCCCTCCTGGTTTATGAGGGGAGGGTCATGGAAAAGATAAAGAACGCTGCTGCACCTGGTTTCAACAGATGGTGTTAGAGTACATACCTCTGAATACATCTTGCATTGCAACCTAAGACATGTAATAATCACTGAAGAAATGTTTTGAGAGGAATTCAAAGTGAGTGTGGGAATAGGCCTTGAAGGACAGATGGCTGCTTTGAGTAAGATTTAGTTACAAATCAGCTCTTCTCTTGTGAACTCTCTTGTGCTTCACCAAACCTAAACCTGAATCAATCCAGTGTGGCTCTTTATGAATGATAAAGAGAATTTACCTCTACTAGTACTTCAGCAGGAACACCCGTCTCTTTAAATTATAAGTCTTATAATCTAGTAAAACACAGCTAAATAACCCCTGCCACAAAATACCTTTACAAAAACAGGTATGTGAGCAAGGACAAGTGTTCTAGTGTGGTCTCTCTGTATTTGCACTTTGGCAATCACTGCTTCTGGAATTGGAATCTTCCTGAGAAACCAGGTCTTTTGGAGCCACCTTGCTATAGTAGGACTCCTACAGTTACCACACATCTTTTAACCACGAAGACACAATGAGTTCAAATGTTGTGCAGTATCTTCATTGCTGTCCTTGTGACTTCTTTCCCCTCATCCTTCTCATGGGAATGGTTTTTCATTGTATTTGGCTGGAGTACAAAAGAATGACACTGGATAACTTTGACAGCGAGGTCTAAACATTACAGAAGCAGTGCTACAGTCTCAGGGGATTTGTTGGATCATTTTAGTCTTATGCTTGGGCTTCAGCACTTCACTGTAGTGCTGATGCTACCAGATATCCAGTGATTAACCTAACTCATTAGGACAAACAAAGGGAATACTTCTTGTCATAAATTCTGGGTTTATACAGATGAGGAATTCCAGTTGTTTCAGGTGAGTGGTGTGTTATTTTCTTTTATAAAGATCAGAGAAGTTTCTGCCAAGTATATTAATGATAGATCACATTCAAATAATATTTCATGTAAAAAGAGTCAACTAATACAGTGTCCTCTTATCACAGAATGATTAATAAAACTAATGTTAGCCTTCTTGAGTTGGGTAAGACTACTTCCTATGGTGGAGAATCCAACTAAAATTGTTTTTCCTTTGCAGATCCGTAGGACAAAAGTGAGTATGAACAAAGAGATTGTGTCTTTACGGGATCTCAAGGTTTCTATTATTGATAAAATCAAGAGTTTAGTGAAGGAAGTGAAATCCATACAGGCAAGCTTAGATGTATCAGAGCATCTCCTTATTCCCCCAATCCCTCAATTACATCCAGATGAGGTTCCTGAAAAAATTGTGGAGTACAACAGTGACGTCCTGCTAAAGTTCAAAGAGGAGCAGGAGGCCAAGGCAAAGCTGAAGGAACCACTGGAAGGGTGTCCCTCATCTCGTGCATTTAGGCACGTGTTTCTTCAAACTCCTCCAGTGAAAGAAGGTGACCCCATGGCACAGGCTGGAGATGCATCAGCTGTGGTCACAGAGGAGCAGAAGGTTTTTGAGATGGAGAAAGCAGAGCCAACAGAAATGGAACTAGAAATTTTAAAGAAGGAGAAGATAAAAAATCTATACTTGCAGGAGACCTTGATTAAAAAGGTAGAAAATTGAAAGTTATTTTTGTCAGATTAAAAAATCCCACTGGATCATAAATGAAACCAAAATCCTTTCTGTCTCAGGACTGCAGCTAGTCTTGCCTTTCTGCAGTTCAGGAAAATGCTAACTGTTGCAAATTTACAGTGTAAATCAGTATAAATCCATAACTATGACCTGTGTTCTGACTATTATCCCTTGAAAAACAGATCTTAGATTTCTTATTGATTGTGTCATGAAACTATGATCTTAGTGGCAAAAAAAAAAAAAAACCACCAACAAAAAATTCTTTAAAAACTACATCTAAGTGGATAAGGTATCTTTGGCCTACAAAGAGGGCAACTGAAATGGTTTTAGAGATGTGATAAAATTCTGAATGGCATAGAAAAGGAGAGTGGAAATTATCTCTTAAAAGAAGGAGAGAATGAAATGGTCACATAGAAAGCTTGACCATGCGAATGAAAATATTTTTCCTGTCCAACAATAAGCTAAGCTTTGGAACTCAGAGCTAGGATGTGGGGGAAGCTATAACTTGATAGTGTGGGAAAAAAAATCCATTCAAAGCTGTTGAACACAAGCATACTGCTTCAAGCTCAGGATACCCCTATGTCAGAGTTTAGGAGGGTACAGAGAGCAGTATACCAGAGATGTGCCACTGTTCACTTGTTTGCTCCATTTCTTAGCATCTCTCCTGTAATTTCTGCTACTGGGCATTGATTCTTTGGTCTGCCCCAACACAGACACCCTTGTGTTTATGTGTATGAAGGTTTTGAGGGAATACGCAAATTCTGTGTGAACATCACACACCTGTAAGTTAATGTTAGCAGCTGCTAGTACTTATTTAGCTGTAAATGTCTAAGGGAAGAGCTGGCAGCTATTTCAAAAGAAATCTGTCAAGGCAGAAGGATTATTTATTGATGCATCTGGGATTGTTACATAAACTACTATAAACTACAGACTACTGTAAAACATGCTCTGAAGAGTAAAATATTTCAGGGATGGAGGGGATGCAGTGAAAGATTCATTCAAAGCTGATTCTTTTACTATTGTGCTAAGATCAAAGACATTTAGGAATAACTTTGTCTTTCCAAGTGCATCAGTACTCTCTAGGAAATAGCATGTCTGAGTCGTTGATTTGGCAGGGAGAATTTTTTGCTTCTGCTCCCTTCTCTAGCTTTGCGTGTTTAACTGCACTGATAATACTTCTCCTGATTGACGCTCCTTTGCTCCAGATCAACACACTGGTGATGAACTTCGATGCTGAACTGCGCCTTTTGCGGCACAAGAAACTGAAGACAGATGTGCAGCTGAAAAGTGCTGATCTGCGCTGCATCACATGCTGTGAAGAGCTTCTTATCCTGAAGAAGCTTGAGGTACATGAGGACCTTCTTGAGGAGCAAATTTGTGCCTTCATCAATGAACAGGAGGACGTACAAGTAAGTAGGCCACATGTACCATTAGTTTAAATTTAACAGTGTCTATTAATGCTTGGCTTGAAACACAAGCAAACAGTAAAGTAAATGACATCATCCCTTGGCTTTGTTTTAGCACTGATCCGGTGACTAGAGCTAAATTTTGAAAAACAAGAAACTCTTGATGATCAGCCTGTTAGGATGGTCACCTCTAACTTCCAATACTTAATTTTTTAATAATCCTAACATTTGTGTTTTAATAGATCCTTCATGTTCTGGCATAAGTGACTTATCACATACTTTAAGATCATACTCCTAGGTGATGCTTGATGGAACCATGGGTTTAATCAAGAGAGAAAGACAAGTTTTGCATTTCCATGACTGCACAGATGCATCCTGTATACATACACATGGATTGTACCTTTTAACTGAAGTAGTTTTTTGTTTGTTTAGTCAAAATTGAAGAGCTGCCTTGTACAAATGGAGGACAGAAAGAGTGAGATTGTAATGCTTCAGGAACGTGAGAAAGCTCTTTATGCCAGTTTCAAAGCATCCCTTGGAGAAGACAATGAATTTGCTGATTTTCTGACTGATATTTTGAAGAAGGAAGTTGATTATGTGAAAAAAGAAGAAGCAAGAAGAGAAACAGGTTGGAGATTCTATTCTTTTTGCTTTTGGAATTTGTTATACATATTTCCATGTGGTCAAGTACATGTCTCAGTCTAGCTGGGGCCCTGAGTACAGAGAACACTCCAGTCAGTTCAAAAGCCCATAGGTCAGACCTACCCAGATTTGTTTATAGACTGGCAGTGTGTTCTGTGGCCATCATCTTGAATGATAACAATGATGTAATCCAGTTTCTGACATGACTGCAGTTGATCTGATAACAGGTCTTACAATTTATGTCCTGTATGTCAATACTGAGGACTGATACTTGCTAAGAGGAAGAAACACAGCTTTAAATAGGTGCTTCCTATGCTGTGCCAATGGGAGCTATGGATAAGTGATTAGTCTGTCACATTCATAACATTCTGCTCTAATCTGTCCATTGACAAATGAGAGATCATAAACCTAATATGCAATCATCTATTAGTCACTGGACTAAACACATTACAAAAGGATTTGTCTTAGTGACTCAGTTTTTAAGCTGTTAAAGCTAGGCAGTCTTACTAAGCTAAAATACTTGCACTCTCTCTGACTTGGCTTTTGATTTCAAGTGGGACATGATTAGCAAAATGTGCAGACAATGGTGATGCTTTTATGACAGTTTTGTGTTCCCATGTTCTGCTTGGTTGATTAATCTCTGCAGTAGAATGATATACCCACACTATTTAAGTTCTTAACACCTATAAAGAGAGGAAATGTATTGAAGCTAAGTCCCAAAGACAGAGGCTGCACCTATGCCTGTTCTACTAATAGGTGATTTCCTTCTCTCTCTTTTTTTCCTTCTCTTTTTTCTTTTTTCCTTTCTGTGAAAACATTGCTTCAGATCAATGTAATTATGCACAAGGTGCCTTGATTCACATATCACCAGAAGGATCTTTCATGGGTTACTGGGCTTGTGTTCACCAGCACAGTGGCATAATACATAGCTGGTGACTCTGGAGCATTTTGCAAATCAGTCTGTATTTCTTTCAGATGAAGAAAATGAGAATGAAGAGGAAGATGATGAAAATTCTGACTTAAGGACTGATGAAGAAAATTGGGGATCTGAAGATGTAGTCTTTGATGACTGTGTTTGCCCAGAAGGTACCTAAGCTGTTTTTCCCTCGTGTTAACTAGTTGTTTAGCTTTAGGGGCAGCATCACGTGTTTGAAAAGAAAACACAGATTTTTTTAAAATTATTCACTGCATGGTAAAGTCATGAAGGGCTGGAATGTGTGTACCCCTCCTGTGTGCAGCATTTTTCCCCAGGAAACTTTGGTCAAGACAACAAAACTGCTGGTAGTGTAGACTACCCTAATTTAAAAAGTTTGCAATAATAAAACTGTGCTAAGCACTAAGAATTAATTATTTTGTGTAGAGAAGCATTCACCATTTCACGGCTGTTATCTGGAGAGAAAAGGCTCCTCTCTGGAGTGGAGCAGTGGCAAGGCTGTAGCTGCTCTCTGGAAATCAGCTGCCTGGCCTGGCTGGAACCCTCCCTGTTCAGGGAAGTTCTCAGGGGATCCTCATGCTGTTAAGTGAAGCTCTTTGTTACCACCTCGTGGATTTACGCAGCAATTGCCTGTTGCTAGGCTGCTCTGAAAAGTTAGGTGCTTTACTTTGCAAAATCCTCTTCATTTGTGCATTCAAAAAAGGCAGGCAGCCTCTCTCCCTCCCTTTCTTTTGTATGAGCTTAGCTAATTTAAGATTTTTTTTTTAAAAAATCTTTGAGTGATGTGTCAATAATTGTTTAACGTCACTACTTCATTTTCAAGCTCAATCTTGCCAACAATTCACCTTCCCTTTTTTAAAATTGAATTTTAAAATAATTTCCACAAATTGAATTTTTTATTAACTCCTCATTCATCTCATTTTTTGATGGAATGGTGGGAAGAAATAAAGATTTTTACTTCTTACTTAAGCAGTCCAAATTGCTAATTTAATAGTGAAATTACATGTTGCATTAGCCTCTTCATATTTGTCTCTTTATGTGGAATATATTTTTTTGCCTTTATTGGGCTCTCTTTTTTATTATTATGCCTGCTGATTTGGGCATAATTATACACTCTTTTAGCATTACTGAAATCACAGTATTAGATAGAAATTCACAGCTCTTCCTTACCATGACCTAAGTTCTATGAAATACAGCTTTGTTTATAGATAGAGCTATAACTGATCCCTGCAGCAAGTTGGTAATTTATAGTGAAGGGTGCTATGGAGAAACAACTCTGTGCTCACATAATTGAAGATTTTGCTGCAACACATATCAATTACTGGGACAGCATTGCTTACAAAAGCTAATTTTTAAGCATTTGCCTTTAATGCTGGCTTCGATGCATTTAATCTGACTCCAGAAACAAACTGCCTTGTCTGAATGCAAAGAAGAAAAAGATCCATCCAAGGCATTCACCTGGTCATGAAGGCCTGTGGCCCATAGCTTTATGTTTAAGGAAGCTCTAGGGAGCCAAATCCATGCTGCTGTTTTGGGGAATGTGCACAGCAGGAGAAGGTACCAGCTCTACCCAGTAACTGCAGTGCACTCACAGTGCAAGTAAGCTCTTCTTTGACCGTTTCCCTCTCAGGCTGCAGTGAGGATCTCTTCCTGAACACCATCCAGCTCCGGCGAGAGCGGATAGCCATTGAGAAAGCTTTAGCAGAGGAGAAGAAAATTGCTGCTGACCTCAAAAACGAATATAATGCCTTGGCCATAAAGGTAGTGTAGTGTTTTCTCAGAAAGCATCAGCATGTTAAATGTAGTACTAGTGATTAGTGCTAGCCTAAGATTTGAAAACAAAATCCTAACCCTCTGAGAAGCCTCTGTGTGGGAGGAGATACCTGGTAGCATAGAGGTAGGGGGCAGCTTGACATAGGTCCGGTTCCCTGTTCTCCTCAAAAGGGTAAATCAAGTTGTCCCAGCCTTAGCTTTCATGGGGCTGGATCCAGGCTTTAGCTCCAGTTCCTTCCCAGCTGTCTAACCCCGTGCAGCAGGAGGAACTGGATTCTCTGCTTCGGATGAAACACATGGTCTGGTCTGGCCGATCCTCAGTGTGTGTGTGTAGGGGAGCAGAGATTGAAGAATACTTACCCTAACATCAAGCCAGGTTAAAATAAATGCACAAAAATTCTATTTTCCAATCTATTCATTTTGCTTTTAGTTATTTCCATTGCTCTTTGTCACAGGCAATCACTGAATAAACATTTTTGGTACAAATTTTCCATTTTGCTTTTTTGCACTCCTGCATTAATGAAAAAATTTTATCTGTATTAATTAAAAAATATCTAATTTTGAAGGGTTACCTGGAAGAGAAAGAGTGCTACCAAAATAATATTGTGCAAGACTTGCACTTTTTTGGTCTCAAAAATGTTCCATCAAGGGTGCTTAACATACAACAACTTTTAGTTTTTAAAGGCTTTTCTAAGTGCCAGCTGCCACATATTCACCCTGGGGCATGACATTTGAGTCTGAATTGTTTCTTTCTCATGCAGAATCAATAAGCAGTTCCAGGCATAACACAATAAAAATTATCTTGCCAGGCTCTGTAGATCTACAAGTGTTTTAGATGCTAAATAAAGCAGCTGCCTCTTGATACATACAGGGCTTCTCTAAGGAGACATTAATGAGTGTACATGTGTGTAGAGGTATTCAGGTTAGAATGTTGCTGAATATATGTAGATGATCCTTTGGTTTGCCTATGAAACTCACCTATCACCTGCAGTTTTAAGAAAGCACATTTTTACATACTTCCTTCCTTTTGGATCAGGAACTCTAAGAGAACCTTGTTGCCTTATGTATTCTAAATATCACAGCATTTTGTTTGTCCACTGTCTTGGGTTGAGAGACAGGTATCTTCTAGGGAGGTGGGAGCCTCCTTGGAAACCCCCTCCCTCCGAATTATGAAATTAATTGTGAAATTAAGCGGCTCTCAGGTGAAGATATGGGTGTAGGAAATAACAGCTCTTTACTAGTATATATAAAAAGGTAAACAAACAAAAAATAACATAGCATTGATAAACAGAATCAGGGATCCCGTGGCAGAAACAGGAAAGGATGGAGGGGAGGTTTTGTTGCACAAACTCCCTGTGGGCAGTTGATCCTGGTTGCTCCGGTAGAATTCTGAGGAACACTGAGCTGGAACGGCAGGAATGAGCATTAAAATCGTGGGGGCAGTAGATGGACGAGATGTGTCAGCAGCCCCGCGGTGGTGGCTGCACTGCAGGACATCCCAGCAGGGCAAGGGGTGCGGAGGGATCCACGGAAGATGGAGAAGCAGCAACAGAAGCAGCTCTGTCTGCGTTATGGCAAACTCCTTTTTCCAAGCAACCCCAGCTCCGAGTATCCTCCTCCCAGCCGAAGAGCAAGAGAGACAACCCCGCAGCTGCCCTCAGCCTCCCTTTACCTGCCCCCTCTCCCTCTCCCCCTGGGCCCCGCCAAACTCTGTCTTGTCAAGCACCCATAAGTGCCAGCAATCAGGTTTCCCTGCAACTGATGGGGAAAATTCTACAGGTAATAAAGAACAAAAGGGAGGACACCTAATCCCCAACATTCACAATTTGTCTTTCTGCAGGCAAAAGAAGTAGAAACCAGTCTGGACACAAAAAACAAGGAACTGGAAGCCTTTCAGTGGGAAAAGCTGCACAGACTGAATGAGCTGCATGTAGTTGTGCCTTTGAGACTCCATCAGGTAATTCAAGATGTTATACATTTGCACAGGCAGAGTGGCCTGTGTACATCTAAACCATAGTGTTACTATTGTTTGAGGCCCTTAGTTCCTGACTCCCTATGGTCTCCTGGGAAGGAAGTGCCATTAACTGAACTTCATGCTGCTATTTCCTCTAGAATTCCCTTTTTTTTCCCCCCTTCTCCTGTACAGAAGCAAGGTGAGGACAGGCAGGCTGGCTCATTGCTGAAATGTGCATCATCTTCAAGTGCTGTATAGGTTTGGCATGGTATTCTCCTTCAGGTCCATACCTACTGATATTCTCCTGGGGAAAAAAAACCATAAATACCCCCCAGAAAAACAAATCAAAAAGCCCCCAAAACTCCTGAAACTAATGGAAATTTTGCCCAATTCAATAACGCCAGTTTGGATACAATGCATTTGTTCACACAATTCCCTGGCCCAAAAAAAAAGAGTAGCGTCCATGCTTAGTATTACCTCACTCACTAGTTCTGTATTGCTCACACATTTGATAAAAACAGACATCTCTATCACCCTTAATAAGTAAAGACAGCCTTGCTTATTTCTGGCTGCCTTTGCAGGTGCAGTGCTTGGTTGATGGGGAGCTGCCCCATGACTTCTCCCACACTTTAGTCTTTACCAACCAGTCCTTGCAGTACCTGCAGAAGAGAATTGTGGACCTACGTAATGAAAAGATAATGCAAAGAGAGATCCACAAGAAGGCAAAGGAGCAATATAAACAGCTTCTCCAGGACAAAAAGGAGATGGAGGCAGAGATTCAACGTGAGTAACAGAGACTCTGAACAACACAGCATTATTAATGTTCCTTCTGTCCCTCTCACAGGGTGGGGGTAACTCACCATGCCTGTCTCTGTACTCACATAGATGTCACAGAGGGTTCCTGCAGAAAATAGAACCCTCAGATCACGTGGAACAGATCAAGTGGACTGTTTTGATGGAGTAGTAGTTCTCCAGCACTGCAGTCATCAGGCTGTGCAAAATAATTTGAGAACTTAGTATTAAGTACAGCTGATTGAGCTGAGACACTGGAAGTCTGGAGACGTTTGCTATTTCTGCTTGTAAACCAGAACTCCTAGGAAAAAATAGTTTCCCCAATGATACATAAACTTTTCCTGGCAATTTTCTCCCCTTTCTAACATCTGAAGAAGAAAACAGGCCCTATACAAAACATTTTCCCGAAAGCCAAACCCAAAGTTGTGTCTAGTACCAGCAGACCTGCAGAGGCCCTAAACAGCATGTGGTGTGAGAGTGGCTTACTAGAACTGCCTTAGAGTGTGGCTTAGTGATCACACAGGCATGATCACAGGCAAGGACAAATGGCATGACTCAGCTGTGAGCTCTGTGTGGTTTTGTGTGAATTATTTATTACAGAGCAATTATTTTTCACAGAGTTCAGACAAAAAGCTGGGTAAGGCAGAAATTCTTATAAGCCAATGAATGACAGTGATCCCATTTGTGCCAATGTCCCTCTGTTAGGACTGGAGGAGAGGTGCAATCAGCTGATGATGGAGAAGTTTGGTCGGCTGGTTGATTTTGAAGCGGTTCAAGCCCACTCTATTAATATACCCATGGAGCAGATGAGAGTGAGAATAATGGAGAAAGAGTATGAGCAATTCAAGGAGCTCAAAGAATGGGAGGTAAGCAGCAGGAAGAGGAGGAATACATATATTGTGATGATCTGTTAAGGCTTTGTTTCCCTGGGGGCGGAAATGTTACACTAAAATATTTTGTGAACATGCTCACGTTTGATTTTTTTTTCCCCTTGTCCTTAATAGACCATAGTGTTCAACTCAAATTTCCCATGATCATTCCTACCTCTGCTCCAGTTGCTGGTGCACATTCTATTTTTCAGAGGTACTTGATCTCCCTACTTTGCTTTCCTCAGACACATTGACCTACTTCATTCCCTACCTGAAGCTCTTGCAGACGGCTTTCCTCTGGTTCTCAGGTGGCATTCAGCACCTCCTGCCTTCTCTCAGTGCCTTTGGGGACAAACTGTTGGAGTACAGGGCAGGCTCTGTTCCTGCCTGGGGTGCCAGGCTGTGCAGCCTGAAAAGTTCATGTCTACATTTGGTGTGGCCTAAGGCTCATCTGCTGTGGTGCAAGCAGGCAACACACTTATGGGGCCCTTACAGAAGGGCACAGGAGGGTACAGAAATGCTATGTATCTAATGTCTTTCTTTTTCCCACACTTCTGCCTGTTTTACTTACTTAGGCATTTGTATTTTATATATATTAAAAACAAAAAGATGAGATCCCACTAAAGGTACTGTGGAATTAGGTGTGGCAGGATCAGTCTGTTGTTTTCCTGTGACATTTACATTGTGCCTAGCACTTTTTCCCCACTCCACACTTTTTTGTCCTCTCTCATCCCAGATCAACTTTTTACATTTTTCTAGGAAAGAATTGTAGTTCTGCAGCATCAGCTCTCAAAGCTGACAAGGGAAAACACCAGCAAGCTGCAGCAGCTGAACAGATTTTGCCTTGAAAAGCATCAGCTCGAAACTGAGCTGGAATCACTGACAACTGGTCAGGTGAGCCTTTTAGTCACTGCAGTGCTTGGGACTGTTCAGAAGCAGGTAAGGGATCATCTGTCCCTCTCCAGCTCCACGATCTCAAATCCTGCTCCACAGTCAGCAATTTGGGCTATGAGTGAGACAGACTGAATGGCTGCTCCTTGTCTTAGCATCTCTGCAATTTCTTATTTAGCTGCTTTCTAAGGCTGAAACAAACTAATTTCTAATTAAAACATGCCTTGAAGGAATTAAAAGAATATTCCTTTGTGACATGGAAATAGTCATATTACAGGCATGTAACAGCATTGCAAGAGAAGTGGATTTATTACTCTGTACCAGGGAGTAAATCTATGTTAGTGAATTTCACATAGTTCTAACTAAGGTGTGGAGAAATCATGAGTATGTTCTGGTTCTTGGAAAGCTTCTCTTTCCCTGCTTGAAATAAATTTCCATTGTACATTCTCCATGGTTTATAGGAGCCATTTCTTTCCTCTACAGGGCGGAGAATTTGAGGGCACCAAACATGCTGACATCAAAGAGACAGCCAGGCTGGAGTCACGGCTCAGGAAAATTACTCATAAGGTGGCCTTTAAGAGAGAGCAAATCAACTTGGGCAGAATAGGTAGGAGGTAAAAGAACTCACTTTCCTTAGCAGAAACAGTGGGTG
This sequence comes from Bombycilla garrulus, assembly GCA_013400315.1. Classification (NCBI taxonomy): domain Eukaryota; kingdom Metazoa; phylum Chordata; class Aves; order Passeriformes; family Bombycillidae; genus Bombycilla; species Bombycilla garrulus. The sequence continues at coordinate 526,532 of VXBU01018923.1, read as the reverse complement.
CCTCTTTCTACAAGCTTTACCACAGGACTCTTGAGACTCCATCTCCCTGTTCAGAAATAGTAACTAACAATCCAAGTCACACTTAAAATTAACTGTGGCAGCAATCATGCCTGGAAGAGCAAAATTAATTGTTTTGGCTATCCAGGGGTTTAGCTGCAAAGGGTTCTATGTGGTTTTTTTGTATCAAAATACGACTGTAGCAATATATGTATGGAATAAAAAACAGCAAATAAAACTACTAAATACTGTTATCAGTCCATTGCAGAGGGTTGCAATGGACAAGGTGCCCTGTGTATCTATGTGTGTGCATTATGTCTGTCTACTCTTGCCAAACAAGTGGCTGTATAAAGTTGACGTTTCACAGAGGCAAATATTGGTTTGGTACCACTATTTGGTACTGTTTTTTTTCTCAAAAACAATAAAAGAAGTCTTCCTCAAGTGGGCATTTGTTACTAATTTGTTAGCAGCCCTGCTCTGCTAACTGAGCTAGTTAGAGTCAAGGGACATGCTACTGGCCAGGAGAGAGCAAAGGGGCCTTTCTCCTCAGGGCAGGACGTGGCATTTACCTGGCAGGAGGGCATAACAATGGAAAGTCAGCCTGCAATTCCACTGGCTTGCACCTGCCTGACCAGAGACAGGGCCAAGTGTCGTGGTTGCCCACAACCACAGTTGAGATGGATACAGTACTTTTCAGAGATTTAAACTTTGTTTAAGCAGCTTCTCCACAAAGCAGCATCCCTGAGCCCTTTTCCCTAGGCAGCACCACACAGCCTTCAGAGGACTAAACTTTACCCAAGCAGTATCACATAGCCTTCTGATTTGTTCTACTTTCTGCACAACCAGCTAACGCCTTTCTGTTCCTCCCATGGCCACCTATCCCTGTCTGTTCCTTGTTAAACATCTTACCTTTTCTGATCCTCTCCCAGCTGCCTGACCCTGTCTCCTCTCAGCACAGCCAGCAAACTCTGACTGCCTCTGGCACATCTTCACAGCTCAGCAGGCAGACCCCAACTGACTCAGGGTCAGCCAACTCCCTCTTTTGTAGGGCTCGTCCTTACTGGTTTCACCTGTGGACCATCAAGGGCCAGACTGCTTCTAGTCCTCTTGTAATTAGTACAGTCACCCACAGCCAAGCTCTGTGTGTTTTCAGGTGTTGCTCTTTTGTACCTCTCTCATTTGGTGCGGTAGCAGCATGTGATCATTTATAGCACTTACCCTGCCTGACCGTGAAACCTTCCTTCATTCCATAGGGTGGAGCGGTTGTGTTCTTCCCATGTGAGGCTCCTGAGGTGCTAATTTTTAATTTAACAAATGAAACAACCTCCAGCTGCTCTTGCTGTTCCTCCCCATTTCCCACCTCTTGCCTCAGGTGTCTCTGTCTGGTGTACACTCAGCAGGGCTCCAGCCAGACCCCAGCCAGGCACAAGAACTTTCTGCTGGTCCCAGCACAAGCGTATGAATGGTGCCTGTGCAGCCTGCTTTAGAGGGGGTCCCTGCTGAGGAACACACCTGCTGCTGGGAGCTCTTGTGCAGCTGCAGGATGTGTCCTGGGAGCTGGGAAATGGCTGGAGCCCCAGGAGGGGCTGTGAACTGGCACCAATCCCTTGCTTAACAAAGGGCAAGGACATCCAGTGCTAGCTGGATAACCACCCAGAGACTCAGCTGGAGACAGGGAACAAGACCCCACACTAAGCATCACCAGTGACTATTTGGAAAACTCTAACTGCAGGAAAATCTCACCTTTCCCCAGGTGTCCTGCTTGCTGTATTGTCTGGAAGTGAAAGAGAAGGTTCATCCTGTGTGAGGAATCAGCATAGAGCCAGGCACAGCAAAGACTAAAGCCTTTATTTTAGATGTTCAAGCGTGGTTTTGTCTTTACAGATAGGCGGCTGCAGATGGCGTGTATGTGAAAGGTTGTTTAAGTTGATCAGGCAGAGTGCATAACTCCAGTCCATTCACAGGAGTGTGTTCCTGGAACAAACCTTCCTGGGGGGGGAGAGGAAAAGACCTTTTTGACAGCATTATCCATGTTGAAGCCCTCGCTGCAAGAGGGTGCTGGCTCTTGGTGGTGGCAGCTCTGTTTGAGCCATGTCCCACAGTGTCCCTTGTCCCTCCATCACACTCTGATGGTGCCACCGAGAGCTGCTGCCTTATTTCCTGGGTCCTCCTGTGACCTTGCTGAGGATGCCTTCTGTCTCCATAGCATTATAAAAGGCACATATACATCTATATACAAGTGCATAAATATATAAATAGGGGTGTTATACAAAAATAAATACCCTTTCTCTTTTTCTCTTTAGAATAAGTCTTTTACAAAAGGCAGCTTGATCCTTAGCTGGTGGGAGGATGAGTCTCTAAGGGTCTCAGAGGTGGAGGGCTGCTGTTCAGATGTCTTGGAAGGTCCTGACCCAAAGATGTGATCACTGGATTCTGGGTATGGAGATCTCCTCTGGACTGGCAGCAATCCAGTCTTTCTACCTCTTCAACTGGCACTAGGCCTAAGCAGCAAGGGCTTCCTGAGGGGGAAAGGAGCAAGAAATTATTACAATGCACACTGGAATGAGAGATGCTGTGGGGACGTTTCAAGTCTACAGTTCACTTTATGAGGAAGAGTACTCTGATCAAAGAGGAGGATCTGCATTCTGGAAGTCTGTGTGGGAATTTGATGCCATGATCACACACAACAAGTTTGATCTGTACTACAGAGGTGGATCAATGGATTAGGTCCTAGGGAGATGGATTCACATCACTCAAACATGAGCCATCAGAAAGGTTCTGCAATGAGATTTCCCTTCAAGATCAGCCTAAGGTGATGAAGGATGAAGATGAAGGAGGCATGGAGTTTTCCAAACCACTAACCTTGGTGGAAGAGAGTATCCCGTCGAGCATCCAGGCTAAGGCCTCCCACTTTGCTTCCCATCACTGGATGATGGAGGCCAACAAAGTGCTCTTGAAGGTGAGGACAATCGTCTTGTGGCTGAAGAAGCTGGTGAGTGGAGTCATCTGGGAGACTGTAGAGGAAAGAGCTGTCTTCTGTTCTGGAGCTGGGCAATCTGGGGAAGCAGGCAAAGAAGTTTAGTGCCGTTTACAGATCTCCTTGAAAGATGTAACTTGTGTCATGTCTCAGCCAGTTCATCAGTGCTGTGACACAGAACATTCCTAAATGAGGGGAAGAGCAGAAATTGGGACGTACTTGTGGGATGGGAATGAGGTGATGTGGGACCTGGTATTCATGATCCAACAGCTGGCGAGTGCCACAGGAGCCAGGAGAAATAGTGTCTGACAGGGAGCATGGTAATGAACATGTTTGAACAGTGAGACACAAAGCACTCACAGCTGAACACCGGGCAGATTCTGGGGCAGCTGTTTACAGCATCAATCACAGATGTTTGCCTCTCTCATCCTGCTTTTCAGTCTCCCACTCAGAAACAGGAGGAGGAAAAGGGGACAGAGGGAGTAAATCTTGGCCACCTCTACAATTACATTATTCCTTCCTAAAATCCTAAGAGGAATGAGTTGTGCAAAGAGAATTTAGACCAAGGTGTCCTAGTGCTGGAGCATGGATTTGTTTCTCAAGAGCTGGGACAGATAGGAGTGTATTGAGGGCAGGCTTTTGTGAGCATGTAGTCTTGTGGGTCCCAGTGGATTGTTCCACCCTCCCTCTCCCCATGGCAGGACTAACCTGGAGGGCTGATAGTCTTGCTGGGCACTCCCATTCTGCAGCACTCTTGCCTGCAGCAAGGCATTGGTCTCCTCATGTGACTGGAAGGAGAGAGAAGGAGTCTCAGCAGAGCAATGGCACACAGCAGCATTAAGAGGCAGGTGCTGATCTGTGAGTCAAAGCCCTGGAGCAGACTGCTGAAGCTCTTGCAGCAGAAGACAGAACAAACTGAAGCTGTTTCTTTTGCTAGTGAGGGCAGTGGAACTGAGCACTGAAAGACTCACTTTACACTTACTGCTGAATTGGTGGGGGATAAGCAATTTATAGTCTCAGTTCTGGCACTGCCTGTTACCCTTTTACAGACAGAGTCCTCAGCACTGTCAGTCCCTGTGAGTCAGGGGACTCACATCCCTCCCTTTGCTCAGGGGACACAGGAACCGTTCCCATGAGTCACCTTTTCTCAGTGCCTCCTCCACACTTCAGAGGCACTGGCCCAAGAAAACACCCCGTCGCCAGTGCTTTGGGGACCTTCCTGTTCCCCCATGTCTCAGACTTAACTACAAAAGGGAGATCTCTTTTGGGATGCCAGTCTTGCCACTCTTACATGCTGCAAAGTGTGCCAGCCACGCCTGGAGAAGCCCTCTGGCTGCAAGTGTGGCCTCCAGCTCACGACAAACCAGCTCTTGAACCCAGGTGGACTCACCTGTGGCACATCATCGGGGCTGTAATCTCGGGGCTTGGTGCTGGCGTACCCCACTCCTGCAGAGGTGCAGATGCCATTCAGATGTGCCCTGCTGGCACAGGGCTGCCCATTAACAAAGGGATGTCCACTGGTACGAGGAGCAGAGATTCCTCTCAGAGGCACCATGGTGTACTGGCAGGATGATACCAGCAGCCCAGCTCCTGGGAAGCTCATGTCAATGGTTTGCTCTGCAGAGGGAAGGAAAAGAAAGTCTGAAGCAAAAATAAGAGGTTAAGTCAAGCTTGTTGAAGCTCAGTATGTATGGGGTTAGGCTGGCCTATAAGGCACCCAAAGGATTCTTGGAGATAAATGATGGAAAGGGGCCCTTTGCCCCTAGTCCCAGAGGTTCCTTTGCAACAAGGCAAGCAGGACAAGGGACAAACGGTGGCCTTTGTCTTTATGTGGTTCCACAGGACATCTGAGACTTGCCCTCTGCCCACCCCTTCCCTGCTTCCCAGAATTCCCTCACATTTCGGGTGTTCGATGCAACTACACCCAGGCAAACCATATTCTGTAAATCAGCCCTCAAGATTAAACAACTCTTACTCTGCTTGGACCAAGCTCTCCAAAGGCAAAAGGGGATGAAAGCCACGATGAGGAGTACGATGGAGCCCAGTACAACGCCTACAATTAAGTAGGGCAAGTCGCTGGAACGTGCCACCATGGCTCCTGTCCCCAGGCCACTGTGCCCACCACTGAGAGGGGGACGCTGCTGGGGGGGCACTGTGGAGGGTGGAAGACGACCTGGCAGACCAAGAGACTTCCGAGCTGTGGAAGGAAGAGAGAGAGAACATTAGACAGAGACATGGCAGGTAACACAGCAGCACAGTCCAGGGATGCTTAAGCTGCTGTGGAGTGGTCAGACTGCTATGGTGGCTTTGAAGAAGCACTCTTGGATGGACAGGATTCCTAGGCTGATGCATATGGCAGTACAGCCAAGGCCTCTGTGCTTGGCTCACAGCTTTGCCAGATCTGCTCTTGGACTGCTCAAGCAAAAGCAAAACCAAAAGAGCTTCTCCAAAGCACACACTTGAACTTAATGCTGTTCTGTCATGACAGTGCAGCTTTGAAGACAACATGGGGCCTGCTTCTAATGCAACACAGAGTTCAGCACAGCAAGGGGAAGTCAGCCCTTCTGTTTCCAGTCACCACCTATGTGACAGGAAAACAAAAGTAACTGCTGCTCTGAGGGACAGTGATGGATTCTGCACAAGCGGTGAGCACAGGCTGGTCACACTGATCAACAGCATGGATGAGCCTGTGTCTCTTCTCTCCAGTGCTGCCTCCACCACTTCGCTGGAGCTTGGGTGATGTACTGTCAAGCAGAGCTAGTTCCTGCCCTGCTCTGCTCTGACAGCTGCAGGCAGAGAAGGCAGCAGGCCATGCTCCCAGAGCTGCCCCGGGAAGCTGCTTACCTTTGGTTTCACAGATCATCACGTTGCTGAACTCGCTTTCACCTCCCTCATTGAAGCACTGCATCTTAATGTCATATGAAGTCTCTGGCTGCAGGTGGCTGATGGAGTGCCAGTACCGATCCCCTGAGGAGGGAACAAAGAGCACGTGGAGCTCTTAACTTCCTCAGGGAACAGGCAGCTGGCTCAGCTCTGCAGCAGTGCCAGGTAAAGTAGCCTGCACGACCGCCCCTTTTGTGCACAGGGCTCCTTTTGGCTGTGCTGTCTTCTAGCAGGAAGCAGCAGCTAGGACCAGTCTCTCTATTTCTCCTACCTTCCACCACATCCTTCTTGTAGTCACTGTCATTGTCACTGTCAGTGGGGCGGTAGTAGATGTAAAATCCATGGATGGGAGTGTTGTTGTTGCTGGCTGGGATGTACTGCAGAGAATGGGAGGGAGAGCAGAAATTAGCAGAGATGTCCATGCTCCCATTGTACTAGGTGAGGAGCAGCTGGGATAAATGGGATGGGACAGGAAGATAACCTAGCAGGGGAATCTTCCTCGTGTTGCCATTGGTTTGCACAATACAGCTTTATTACAAAAGCTCAGTGCTACTTTCTACTCTCAAGCCTTGCTTCTCTCAGGTAACAGACAAGCTGTGAATCTGGGCCTGTCACTCCAAGCAGCCAGTGCTCTGCTCCCTCTTGGCAACCACAGCCAATGATTCAAAGAAAATTCCTCAGCAATAGTGACTCAGCTGGGCATGGGCAAGCACACCATCATCTTGACTCTGGTGGGCTCAGGGCTTCCATAAAAAATGGGTTTTGCCATTAACCAGTCAATGCAGGAGCTTCGTGTTTCCAAAGACTGTTCTCGTCCTCCCCCACACCCAGGGCAGTACTGTCCCAGCTCCATTGTTCTTGCTGTCTTTCACCCAGTAATTTATCAGCTACTGTCTGAGTTTAAATGAACAGCAGTGCCTGCCTGCCTTGTGGCAATTTCTGGCTAGAAGCAGCTAGGAGAGGAGAGCATCCCTCCGAATATGCTCTAAGCTGTTGAAAACACTTGTATCTGGGCTTGTGATCCAAAGATCCTACCCACTCCTAAAAATCCTCTGGAGCGGACTGCTGTAAATTATTATCAGCATTTAGGATTGTTACCCAGCAAATGAAAGTGAAGGACATATCTGCTAGAAAATACTAGGACAGAGGGAGGTGCTAATGGATTCCAGGAATATTGCTGAATTGTGCTTATCAAACAAAATGGTCAAGACCCCAAGGTTATCCACCGAAATCCTCTCACATACTTTGTTGGATTCAGATGGAAATTATTTCCTAAGCTCTCTCACTTCCCGCCCTTCTATGTGTCCCAAGCCCAGTCCTCCTTTGGTGGAGGCAGCTCTTGGATCCCAGATCCATTTGTGCTGGTGACAGGCTCCAGCGTGGTAACCTGGAGGAGGTGCAATCTGAGCAAGGAGCACCTCACACCCGGTTCTTGCTCTCCAGCCCCACAAAGCTCACCATCCACTTGAGCATGATGGTGGTCTCGTTGATGGCGTCCGTGAAGGTGATGTAGGGCCCGGCGACGGGGCGCTCGTAGGCGCGGTTGCTGTAGCCAGACACCACGTACGGCCGGGATGCCGCGCTGGGCTCGCTCTCTCCCAGGATGTTCAGCGCCCGGACGCGGAATTTATAGGATGTGCCTGTGGGGAGAATGAGAAATGAAACAGCTGCAGTGATTGGAATTTGCCACGATTTCTGCTGTCAGCGTGGCCCTGACTGTGAAGAGGGGCTGCGTCTCCAGAACGCAGAAAGCCTACAGCAAGTTTGTTGTGGAAGTACAAACACTGAATGGCCACACATCCTAGATGGAGCCTGCTTTTATTTATCTTCCCCAGTTCCTGTCTGGATGGTCCAAAGGTCACATAGCAGTTTTGGAAGGTGTGCAGGGGGTTAAGAAATGCCTGATATCCTGACCTGAAAGTAGGTATGGAAAGGTGTTCTTCCTCTACTCCATGGGAATTAAGTACATAAACATCAGTTCAAAGATCAAAGCCCACATAATTTTTACCCAAACTTTATTTTACCAGTCTTTAGTTTGGGGTAGTTATATTCCCTTTTCAAGCTGTCCAGCTCAGTGATGAAATCTTCTCATGTAAAGTGCAATGGGATTTGTGTGCCCATCTGTCTTGCCTGTGGCTACGGAAAGTTCTGTCCTGTCTTGTAAAAGGCAAAACCAAATGCCTTTACTAACTGTATCCTGTAATACAGAAAAGCATGCCTAAGCCTCTTTGAGGGAGGTCAAACTTATGCTGGTCTCTGCAGCTGGAGAAATTAGAGAAGCATCTGTAGCTTTTTCCCCACACACCTAAGGCAGGAGTCAGGGAAGTTTTGTTTTGCTCACGCATGCCAGGGCTGAGCAGGATGTGCCAGATGGTTAACCATCCTACAGGGACCCTGCAGCTTTCCTAGAGACCTCCAGGAAGCAGAGAGGAGAGCACCTGCCTACCTTTCTCCAGGCCTGGGATTTCCACAGAAAGGCGCGAGGGAGGAATGTCACTGGTGGCCAGGACCCAGTCTCCCAACTTCTTCAATTTCTTATACTCCACACGGAAAGACTGGATGGGGAACCCGCCATTCCCACGGGGGATCCAGGTCACGTACACAGATGTCTCTGAGGCCATGGAGATGGTTGGACGGTCCGGTGCCTCTGGAGCTGCAAGGGATCCAGAAGGACATCAGGATGTGAAACATATTCTTCTCGCCCTGTCTGGAGGATCCTGTAGCTCAGAGGTATGTGGGTGAAGGACTACCTGCATTGCACCCAGCCACATGCTCTGCAACTCCCGAATGCTCTCTTCCTTCTGTCTCTTCATTAGAGCTGGCACCCCCAAATCCTCATGCCTTTCAGTTTGTGCCCACAAGCACCTTTTACTGCTGCTTTCATCTTGCTCCTTTTCCACTCACAGCTCAAGCAGGATGAGACAAGGTTTGAGGTGTGATCACCCATCATGGGAGGGAAAGCAGTGAGAGGTGTGGATGCAGGGCTGGAGATGGAGCAAAAAGCCTGGGTGATGTGGAAGCATTGAGCAGGGAGAGACTGATGCTGGGGACAGCCAAGTGTAGAAGATGGAAACAGGAGAGATTGAGAAGAATCAGCTGAGAAGGAAATAAGGAGAAGTTCTGAACTGTGGAAATGCGATTTGACAGAAAAACAATCAAAAGATGGGAGAGAAAGAGATGAACAGAGCTATGGATATGAAAATAAAGACAACAAATTTGTATGGGGGAGACTGAAGGATGGGACTTCACAGGAGGATTAGGGTTGAAGGAGAGGATTTCATATTATTTATCACAATGATAAAGGTAATAGTAATGATAGAGACAAGGTGGGAAACAACAAATTAGATTGACCAGTAAGGATCTGATGTTTCTCCAGTGCAGCAAGACACCCAAACAAAGCACTCTGCACGCCTAGAATAGCAACTAATTGCCCCTATTCAGGGCTTGGCTGAGAGAGGAGGATGCCAGAATATGCAGGGACTTGGTCCCTGTTGCTCCCTCACACTCCATCAGCACCCGCTGGTGCAGTGCAGTTTGTTGTTCCTATGCCCCACAGTCACAGATTCACAGACAAGGCTTTCTGAACCCTCCATGTGGAACTCTGCAAGAGACAGAGAGTTGCTGAGACGTCCTTGCATCAAAGGTGGGGCCAGGCAGTGGGATTTGCCTCTTCTCCAGTACAGACTGTCTGCCAAAGGCAGTAGCAGGGGTGTCCAAGAAGGACCTCTCCTTGTCAGGAGCTAGAAACCACCCATCCAGCACTGCAGTCCTGATTTCTGCAGCAGAGACTTCAATGCCAGCATGGCCTGGCCACTGCCACCCCAAGAGACCCAGCACCCCTCACCCTCCCCAGGATTATTGCCAGTTCAGGGAGGGCCTTACGAGACAGACGGCTGTTGTCGGCCTGGTTACTGCTCTGAGTGCTGGTGCCTGGGTCATCCCTCTGGATCTGCTGCTCTTTGCTGGCAACAATTTCTGGTTTTGGGCGCCGGCCTGTGCAGAAGGGAGAGGTGGTGTCAGTAACAGAGATGTGTTCAAAATTAGCTTTTGCTGTGATGAGGAAAGCAGATATTCCCAGACAGGATGCAGAGGTAAGTACTTGCTGGACTCTAACAGACCCAGGGGCTCAAAGCACTCAGCCTGATTTTTTAATAGATACCCCTCATATTTAATTTTCTACAATTTCTAATTGGTTTTCTTGAAATGCTGCTAGATTTCTGTCTCCAGGCAGAGGATAGATTAAACAACCTCTTGACATTTATGCTAGACTCATATTCTACAGCTCTGCAGGTGTTCAACTGAGATACCAAGGGAAGAAGGGACTTATTCCAACCCACACAAAGGATGGATTGGAATTCTCCCCATCCTACTCTCCACTTTCCCTTCTGACAGTTGCTCTAAGCTGAAGGCAGAATGGTTTCCAGAGCAGAAACACTCTCATTGTCCTAAGGCTGGTGCCTTGTGCCTCAGGGCTGGGACAAGGTGTAAAGGGGAGCCCAGGGAAAGGTGAGCCCTTTACCAGTGCGGAAGGTGACCATGGCCGTCTGTCCCTCGCCGGCGCAGTTGTGAGCAGCCATCTCCACCTCGTAGAGGCTGCCAGGGTCCAGCCTGGTGAGGGTCAGGCGGTGCTGTGAGGCTGGCACATCCCTCACGGCCCAGCTGTCTGAGGTGTTGGCCACCTGCTGAGAGATCAGTGCAGCTGCTGCAGAGCTTGGGGCAAGCTGGGCTTCTTGTGGCCACCGAGCTCAGAAACTTTATTGGAGTTATTTAACAACCGTATCTACCTTCCCTTCCCTCTCTGCAAAGGAGGGAAATGTTTCCAGACCAGTTTTGCAACGCAATTCAGGTATAAGCAGGACAACTCACCCAAGCCCCAGAGTGTTTTCTTGACCCCAGGGTTCAGTCAGCCCCGTTCTGTCCTCTGGTTCCCTTGATACCACCACCCCTCCATGTGTGTAGATCTCCGGAGCAGGTGTGCCCCAAAAACACAGCATTAGCCACAGGACTGAGCTGCTTTAGGAGCCACATCTCTCCTGCAGCCCAGCTGCTGAGCTGCTCATTTAAATACTGACCATTCCCTTGGAATGAGGTACCCAGACACAATTTTGTTTTACTGAGTTTTATCCAGCCTCACCCCTGGCACTTGGGGGCTGAAATGAAGAACCATAATGCTGGAGGAAAGGTTTCTGCAGGCAAGAGACTGCATGGCCACAGACCTCAGAAAAGCTTGGAAACAAAGTTTGTTTTTTGGTGATACCCTGATGCCCCACACAGAGGCAGGGGGGAAGGTGGAACCTTCCTCCTTCTCTCCAGCTGCAAAGATAATATTTTTGCAGGCAAACAGGCAGGACACTGAAGTGACCCGGTGCCGACAGGAGCATTAGTAATGCAGGCAATGCAACGGAACGGAAATGCCAAGACTCTGCTGTATCATTCATCTTCTCCAAGCATTTGACACTGACTGATTAATGCCTGCCTCATTTTATTTTTATTCCTGAGCCTGCAAAGTTGTGAGGCCAGGGAGGGAAGCCCTAAAGACTGAATGTCCAGGAAAGGAAAAGAGAAATTCTTAAACAAAATTAAGGGCAGCATGTCATCTGACTGCTTGCAGGCTGCTGAGAGTTTAGGAGCAGTGTAGGAACAAGATAAAACGAGACATTCACATATATTTTCTAGAGAAGAAACAGAACCTTGCCCAGTGCAAATGTAGGCCTCCTGTCAGTAGGTCTAACTTTCCTTACAGCCATCTTCTACACAAAGAACCTTTTCTTTTGTTGCTAAATTGATTCCTTCCCTCTCAACGCATGCTTTTCCAGTCAGAAATGTCAAAACCAGATCATTATATAACCTGATCCTAAGGATCTTGGATAGAAAGAGAAGTTTAAGGGTTATTTGGACTAATTCCTTTCCACACAATCCTTAAGCATCCCAAGAAAGAGTCTCCAGCTGAGAATTTGGACTACACTGAAAACATATTACAGCAAACTGCAGTGACCCATGGTGACCTTCACTGCCCCACGGCCCCTTCCAGGTGAAGCACTGAAAAACAAATCAAATATGGACAAACTCCAAGGCTGCAAGTTAAGATCACAAGCAGAATTGGTAGTTACATGATACACCACTGGGGAATAAATCTCTTCTTGGCAGACAACCAGAGCCAATAGTGTGGGGATGCTTTTGGCATCTTTGGTTTTTATTTATGCTTGCCCTATTGTGTTCCTGTGCTGGCATCTTCTGCCTTTGTTTTAAAGGGCTCTTTAAAGAGATGGTTAGCTGAAATCCTCATTTTAAGTTTTTTTTGGAAAGAAATCAAGGATTCTAACAGTCTTCTATTGCACTGTATTTTCACAAAAGCACACAATTCCAGGAAAATAGATACATATATTCACATATACTTGAAAATGGTGCCTTGCAGTGTCTGGGAACCCAAACATGCGATCTGGCATGTTTTTGGAAGGTACTCAAACCCTTTGGGGTTTGAAGCAAAACCTGCCTCTCTACTGCAAGTCCCTACCTACTCAAAGGAAAGAAAAGCAGCAGACAAATAAATTCAAGCCCCCTTTTTTCCACTTATCCTCAGCAAAATGGAAAGAGATACTTTAGACCTCAAAAGCAGATTTTTTTCCTCAACAATGCTTCACCATTTAAAGAAACTGCTGGGCTACAGCTGTGCCTGCACTGTGCCCCTGGTGACATGAAGCACCCCAGAGGGAGAAGCCCTTGGGCCCCAGCAGAGCTTGGCTGTGCACCGTGTGCTCACACTATGCCACCTGCAAGCGATGTACTCCACAGTGCACTGCCTTCCAGCTTCCAGAATAAAACTGGGGGATAAGGACCTGCCCAGAGGATTTAGCATGGCTGTGACAGCTCTCTGCTGGCTCCTCACACTCACTGAGCATGGGCACTTTGGTGCTGCTGAGCAGGCATATGCAGCAATTAGGCTGTTGCTCTGTGTCCTGCAGCCCAAGCTGTTCAAGGCAGAGGTGTCCCTGTGGCTTGTGCCAAAAGCACTCCAGAGCAAGTCATTGTGCAACCTGCCCTCAGGGCTTCTTACCTGTGCATGCACACAACTGGGAATTGGACATGGAGCTACTGGAGAACTGTGTGCACATGCCTTCTGCATACTTAGGCAGATAGGCACTGCCAGTGGGCTCTTCTGGGACAGCTCAGTACACCTCCTGTCACAGCCTGTATCCGTCACACCTCAACAGGCTGAGGCTGCAGCTCAGGAGGTCCCACTAACCAGTGCCACCAGCGAGCAAAGGGTGCCCCTGCCCCAAGGTGTGAAATGTGTGGTGAGGCCACCAGCCCACCTGTGGAATGGCACAGAGGGAAAATGGGAGCAGGGCCAAACACTGATACCTTGCGATGCTTCACCACGTAATAGAGGATGGGGGCTCTGCTGTCAGGCCGGGGTCTCCACACCAGGTCGTAGCTGTCTGTTTTGGATGTCCGTGGAGAACTGAGGATGATGGGCGCTTCGGCTGGAGTCACCAGCTCCTTGTTGGCTGCACACTGTGGAGATGCTGCTAGAGGAGTTGTCCCAGGCTTTGGCAGTCCAGCTTTATCCATGGGCAGCTTTAAGGCACTGTCCCTGGAAGGTGGTGTTGGAGGTCGGGCTGAGTCCAGCTGGCCATCTCGCCCGGTGTTGAGTGGAGCTCCTGGAAGACAAGGTGTCACAGCAGGGTAAACGCCCATCCCAGTCTGTGGTTAAGGCAGAGCTGTGAGCCCCTTGTGCGGTGCTGCCTGCTGTGCCACTCAAAAAAGGGTTGGCAACAATCCACCCTTCCCCTGCTATAAACCATAGGGCTCTCTGTCTCTCTGAAGTCCCTCTCACCCTGTGTAAGTTCAACAGGGTCCAAGGAATCAGACAGTACTTCTCTTTCCCCAGGTGAATTCCGTTTTTAAGCTCTTGCTCAGTGCAAGTTCAGAGGCAGAGCTAAGCCATGGGGTCAGGTACTACAGCCAGATGTTTTGTGTCTCTCGTGTAGAGATCGCCCAAATGTGCACACATGGCCTTGCCCTTAGAAGCAAAACCTGTCATGTGTTCCCACTGGGAGATACAGAGACCTCAGGCAGAGCAGCACTTGCAGTGTGTAAAAGGAAGCAGGAACAACACACCAACTTTCTTCCCTACTTCCCCTGTCCCTGTCCTACATGTTAAGGGACTGAACGGCCAGGATTTTGGAGAGAGGGGCTTACCCGGGCGGGCTGTCCTCAGCTGCACCATGGCTTGGGCGCTGCCCACCTCGTTCTCAGCCATGCACTGGTAGATGCCCTCGTCCTCGGGCCCCACGCTGAGCAGCCGCAGCGCACGGCGCGACAGCCGCAGCCGCTGGCTGCCCGACAGCGGCACCGCGTTGCGCAGCCACATCACTGATGGCTGCGGGTTCCCTCGCACCTTGCACGTGAACTTGGCGCTCTGGCCCCAGGGAATGATCTGCTGGGACAGCTCCATGGTGACCTCCGGGGGCTCTGTGGGAGGAAACAACACGGACTGCTAAGCGCCACTTGGCTGGGAGCAAGGCATGGTCATGGCTTTGCACCTTCCTCTCTGGCAGGGTGAGAGCAGAGCAAAGGATCCTTTCCTACCCTGAAGTCCCACTCCCTTTGTGGGAGCCCACATGGGTCTGCTTCAATGCCCCTCCCCTTCCCCATCCACATAAACTGCAAAGGGAGGTAGGCCAAGGCCATCTGCCCTCTCACATGACATCAGACATCTACAAGTCCAGTTTTTCCAGGCTGAAATCCTACTCTGCAAAGACTGTTCTTGTGCCATGACCACACATTGGCACCTGATGAAATGCAATCCATGAAACATGGGCTTAGCCTCCCTAAAAACTGTGAGAATGGGTAGTATGTTGGTAGAAATATCAAAGGTGTAGTATCCCTTACATTTTCTACTCCACAGAGAGCTTCCCTACAAAATAGAACAAAACCAAGAACACTCTAACGTCTTCCTTATGCCAATGTCAAATATGTCTAAAAAGCAACCAGGCTTCCACTAGAAAGCATTAGAACAAAAGCAGTGCCACAAATGACAGGAGAAGAGCTTCTGCAGAGGAAGGGAGGATCCATCATCTCCAGCCCATGGTGGGAGCCAAGAAAGAATTACTCTGGTTTCCTGGAAACTGGAACCACAAGCAGGGGTTTGCATTACAGTGTGGTTTGTCCAGGGGAAGGGAAGAGTGCTTCAGTGCTACTATCTTCCCCGAGGAGAAGATGAGATGTCCAAGCCCTTCCTGAAACAACAGCTCCAGCAGCACTCACCAAACACCTGCACATTGTAGAAGATGAAGGCAGCACCGGCCTCCCCGACGCCGTTGTCAGCCGTGCAGCTGTAGGTGCCCGAGTCCTCCTCGCTCGTGGGGTCGATCAGGAGGTTGCTGAGCAGGAAGCGCGTCTTGTTGTAGGCGGAGACTCCGGAGCCATCCTTGGCCCAGGTGACCCGTGGCGGGGGGATCCCGCTGGCTACGCACTCCAGGATCAGGCTCTGGCCCTTGGTGACGATGATGGTCTGAGCCTCAGGAGGGTAAATGATCCGGGCTGCCTCCGCTGTGGAGCCTGGGGAGGAGAGATGGAGGAGGGAGGTGCGTGGGAAGGAAGGTGGTTGGTGGGAGAGCGCCCTGTACAATGGGTAGTTAGGGATAAGGGTAGGGCACACAGTTCTCCTGTGCTGAGGCAGGGAAATGGCAATGCAGGACAAGAGGGACATTCTGTAAGGGTTCTGTGCACACAGCAAAGCCACCTTGCCGAAGGGCCATGAGCCTTTGCCCGCCCACCACCAAGGACAAATCCTAAGGAAGCATGGCAATCCCAGGGCTGCATACACATACTCCACAAGCAGACCTTGGGGCCTTCTGCTGCTGCAAAGGAGTTTTCTCAGCAAGGGATAATGGTTCACCCAGAAAACCAGCTGCAATAGCACTGGTCAGTGCCCCCAGAGCTGGAGATTGCAGTGAAGGGAGAATGGCTTACGTCTCACACGGAGCCTCTCGCTGGAGACCGAAGTTTTCACCTCCTGTGTCACAGGGTTGTAGGCTGCACATTTATAAGTCCCTTCATCCTCCTGGCTGGCATTAACAATCTGAAGGTTCCCAGATGGCATAATAAGATAATTGTCTGTAGAGAGAGAAGAGAAGTTGGCACATAGTCACAAGATACGCTCCTGTCCAGCCTCCTGGAAGACATGGCATGAAGAAAAGGTGGACAAGGGGGAAAGAAAAAACCATGATGTCCCAGGCAGCATGGACATCACGGAGACCATGCCAGGGGCCCTAAACTAACTTGTGCTCAGACAGGTGCAAAAGGACAAGGAGCAGCAGATAGAGACAGCTACTGCTGGTAAGGAAAGGCAAAAACAAGGGTGCTGTGATGGAACCTGTTGGGACAGACTCCTGTGCACCCACCTCGGGAGGCCTCCAGCCACTCCTGCTTCACACTGTAGCGGACCTGAGCCTTGGGGTGACTTTCAGGCAGGTCGCAGGCAATCACAGCTGTGTTCCCTTCATCCACCTCAATCACATGCTGGCCATCAAACTTGAAATCTTTGAGATCTGCAAAGAGAGCAAAAGACAAGGCATCTCAGTGGCTGGCTGAACATCTCAGTCTCAGCTCATCCTCTCCCCATGGAATTGGGGCTGTTTCATCATGGTGCCAGCAGAGGACTGCTCTGACCCCAGCAGCTAGGGAAACTGGTTTGCTTTCAAAGTTTGTTTTTTTTTCCCCCTCCTTTTTCCTACAAAAAGAGTAACTTAAAACACAGCTTCTGGAGAAACTGCCTGCTCCAGGGCTGGGAAACTGGGTGTGAAAAATCCTGGCCTGAGAGTAAAAAATAAGCCAACTCACTGCAGCACTGAAGGGCGGCCAAAAATGGTCCTTCTGCCACCTGCTACTTCTTACACGGCTGCTGTCTTGCTACAGAAAAGCTGACTTTGTAGTCATAACTCAGGGAGCCCAGCCTGCTTCAGGGGTGTACAGATGGCAGGTGGGAGGAAGTGTGTGATGCCCCCTGAACTCCTCCCACACCTGAGAAATCAGCTCTGCTCCAGGTACTCTTGCGCCCATCAAATATCTTACATCTGAGAGCTGGTTAACCACGACGCTTCACACATGCCCAAGCTCCAGTTACAAGAACAGGGACTTGCATGGAAAACCAGTTCCTCCTCTACATGGCACAGTTGCTCCTTCACTAAAGCAGCTGTGAAAACCCTGTCCCACCATGTCCCTCTGCCCATGCTGTGATGAGAGTTTCCACCCTGGCCAGGCTGATGAGGGCAGCAGGACTGGAAGCACAGGAACTAAGAGGAAGGGGTACCTGACTTTATGGTTTTTTTTCCCTGTTTTTTTTTAAAGCAGGAGGAGAGGACTGCAGTCAAACCCCACACATCTGGCAGGGCAGGGAGCATGCCAACCTGACTCCACCAAACTTTCCAGAGAGAAAACTGGTTTCCATTCTCTCTGGGCATGATGGCAAATCTTGCTGAGGCACTGCAAGCTTGAATTTTGTCTCAGACAGCCTGTTCTGCAAGGAAGGAGGTTTTGTGCCAGGAAAAAAGTCCCTCACATGCATTTTTACAATGCTGTACAGCAGCCCAGGTGACCACTAGTGAAAACAGCACATCCCACAGTTAGCTGTTGTCATAGGTGACTGGTCACACTGTCACAGCAAGGCTCAGGCTGGTGCCTCTTCCCAGGATCTAGGGCTAACAGATCTCCTGAATCTGGAGATGAGACCACTAAATCTGGATGAGACCACACTGCCTTTGCAAAACCCCACTCTCACTCTAAGGCAGTGAGTTGCATCTGCAGCCACGGCACGGCCACGTGCTGTCGACAGCTCCCTCGGCCCTAGAAACCCATCCCAGGACATGGCCCGGTGACCTGTGGCAGTGTGGGGAGCTGGGGGGCAGCAGGAGGGCTGGTGGCAGGCGGGTGGCAGGCAGCCTCCCTTGGCAGCTCCAGCCAGCAGAAAAATGTGAGGTTTGTTCCCTGGGAAATGAAGCAGCGCTCCAAGAGCAAAAGACAACTCTGGCTCCAAGCTTCTCCCACCCACAGTCATGGAAAAGTGACATGAAATTTCTCAAGCAGACTTTCTGATTAAAGCAAGATCCTTTATGGAGTTTAAATAAAAACCAGCTCTCTTGGCAAGGCATCGAGAAAGCCTCCCCGAGCGCGGTGCGGAGGGGCTGTCGGGCGGCTGCTGGGGGAGCCAGCGGTCCCGGGCCCAGATCTGAGGGAAGGGGAGGAGGTTGAAAAGAAAAGGGGAGGTTTTGCAATGTCATAAAAATGATTTGCAATGAACATGCTTAATACTTCTGGAATTTCTTGGCATTGTTCAATTAAAAAAAATAATAAAAAGAAGGAATACGGGTGAACTTCAGAAATGTGATTAATCCTTTAAGACAAGCTGAGGAGGGGAGCCATATTTCCACTGGATATTAAAGCCAGATGAAAGTTAACTCTTAACTTGTGAAAAGCTGGCAGTGCCTCACGCTCCTCCTCCAATGAAAGTTACTGCTGGGTAGGGGAAGGATGATGGATATTTTCCCCTCTTTGCTTTTTATATTTGATCAAGGAATAAAATAGTGCAAGCCACAGAAATGGAAAGAGGTGGAGAAGTGGCGAAAGCCCAGTGTCTGGCTGCCCACATTGCGCATGTTTCTCCGATCCACAAAATATAAACGAGCATCAGGAAAATTAATGTGCGCCTTGGTGGTCTGGATTCATCACAGCCAAATTAAGATTTTGGAGCCAAGGCACAAGCTCCAGCAATGCTGGCAGGAATCTACACACACACACTTCCATAGGCACGTGTACATGCACACGTGTACACATACAGCCTGTAGAGAAGGGGTCCAAGAGCCAGGAAAAAGCAGACCCAAGGTCCTGGCATAGCAGAGCCATCCTGAACATGGAAAATGATGACCCTGTTCCAGGGCACCCCCTGGGATGACTGTGGGCTGGGCAGACATAGGAACCTCTCATATGCAGCCCCCCAGATGGTGGCTCAGCCCACATCTCACAGCTGTGAGTGCTGCAGCCCTACAAGAGGGAACAGGACCTGCAGCTCTTCCTGGCTTCCCCTCAGCCCAGAAGTGAGGGACAAGGGGTGAAACCGTGGGGAAAGGGGGAAAGAACAGGGGAAAGGGATCGTGGGGTGGCTGGGGGAGCGAGAACCAGATGCCTCTGGAGAAGCAGAGTGAAACTGGCAGGGGAGAGGAAAAATAGCAGCACTGGAACAAACTACTTTCTCATATGCCAAGTATATGAGCTTCCTGCCAAATTACTCTCCTAAATTCCTGCTTCTTCACAGAGAGCAAGACTGGTTTATTTGCCAGTGGATTTTGGCCATGAGCGATCTCAACTGCCCTGCCTTTCACTGGTATGGGCATGCAGAGCCATCCTTTAGCACTGATGGGTCAGCCAGAGCTGGGAGGGAGTGGTCAGGTCCCCGTGCCCCTCTGTGCATGGGACAAGCTCCCCCACACACATCCTGTTGCATTTGGCCCCAGCACAGCAAAACAGAGGGTGCAGTCACGAGCTGGGAGAACCAGCTTTGTCCTGGGAGGTGGTTCGAACAAGCGGCCCCTGAGCTGTGGGGGGACCATGCATTTTCCCCCTAGCAGGGAGAGGTGGAGGAGAGGATCCATGCCAGGGGGATACGCAGCACGTGCTCCTTCAGCTGCCCAGCCAGCAGCAGCCAGGCCCCACATCTGACATGCAATTTTCACCAGAGTCTAACAGCCACTGCAGCTGGGAGAAACCACATCCCCTCTCACTGGCTGGGTTTTCCTACTCATATGGCAGCACCCAGCGTGCCAGCCCATGTTCTTGTCCTTAAAAGACACGCCTGACCACAGTGAAGCAAGTCCTCATCTACTAGCCATTGTCTGGGAGGTGCTGTGGACAGACAGACTGAGCGCTGCCAATCCCAGCCACGATGGGATAAGAGGACTTTTTTTTTTCCCTTTTTTTCCCTTTTTTTTGTTTAGGAGGGAGTGAACCAGAGGCCATTGCCCGCGTCCATCTGCAGCCGGCTCCGAGGCGCGATGGGGTGAACCAGGGTGCGGGGAAGGTCAGCCCTGCGGCCAACTGTGCTGCTGTCACTGGGGAAGGAAACCAGCTGAATCCCAGGGCTGGGGACCAAGGAACGAGGCAGGCGAGACAGGCCCGATTAAATGAATGGGACACCATAAATAACTTTGGAGAAGAAGCAGTAGTAAATAAAATGATGGCCCCCAAGGTAAAAGTTCTCCCTGCCGTAGGGAAGAGTGAAAGAGAGAAGGGAGGGAGCCTGAGAAGGGGAATAGGCAGCAATAGGGTCCTCCAGCCTGGGGGCAGGCCCCTTCCACCATTCCCTCCTCAGCTGTGAGAGCAGCCTAGGGCTATGGCTCTCACTCCAGCCAGCACCGAAAGAGCCTGGGCACTGCTGCTGCCACCACCAGATTCCTCCCCCCCTGCTGAGACAGGCATAGCCCCACAGACTACTCACACTTCCCCAGCACATCTCCCCCACCACGCCTCAGCCCCACTCCCCCACCCTGGGCCCACTGACTCACAAAACACCACCTGTGTTTTCCTTCTCTCCCCCTTCTCACACTGCCTCTGCCCCCCGGGGTAGAGCCCCCGTGCCTGCTCTGCAAATGCTTTCCAACAGGCAGCCATCCCCTTCCTTCCCTCCCTCCTCCTGCCATTGCCTCTGGGGAGTATCAGCAGAGAGGCGAGGCTGGGGCAAAGGAAAATGAATGGGGCTGTCTTCAGAAAGCAGCTGCAAATTCCTGGGGGATGCCCAGCCCGACCCCGTGCAGGGTCACTGCCCACAAGCAGCACTCGCTGAGGCCCAGCTTCCCACACGTGCTGCCACAAGGCCAAGGACTGACCGCACCCGTGGCACCGATGGAGGAAACGGGGCAATGAGCCTCCCTTGCCCACAGTGTTCCTGGGACACAGGTACCTGCAATCCCACACCCCTGGCCACAGGGACACTGGAATGGCTGGAGTTTCTTTGCTGCACCCTCATCTGTTTTTCTGTTTTGTTTTCTAATGTCATGTCTATCCAGGTCAGGCTTGCCGCTGTGTTTGCTACTCTGATTTTCTGTGCATAGGGATGAGTGCTGGGAGTTACACAGCTCTGCTCATCAGCTTTGCTCCAACCGGCCCTGTACTTCAGTTGTCCCCGTGAGCTTCACAAAGAGCTCCTGACCTTCCAAACCTCTGGCTGTTACAGAACCAGCCCTCAGCACCGTGTGCAAGTCCCTGGTGGAATTACTTGGCCCCACCAGAGCCCACTGTAGCCGTACCTTTTACATACAGCACCTCTGCCCACGAAAGGGGCTCGGGCAGGGCTTTCTGGCATGATGGCAACTTTGCTACCTAAAATCAGATGCAGAAAATATCTCTCTCTCTTCTTTGCAGCTGTCATTCATATGAAGGCTTAAAGCCTGGCTTGGAAAACCAGGAATACTCCTCCTGTTTTATCCATACAAGCTGTCCCAGACTGCTGTGCTGCCCTGGGGCCTGCAGGGCTGCTCTTTTGCACCATGGTCAGGCCAGCAGTGATCAGCAGGTGTCATCTGCAGTGACCTGCACTGACATGCCACGAGCTGCCAAAGGTTGTGTGGAGCACCAGCTCAGCTCTAAATGGACTCAAAGCTGCTCAAGTAATGCCTGAAGGGCTGCTCCCTTTGTCACTTCATGAAATCCTTCCTTTCTGCAAATCCCTCCTCCCTCCACCTCTTGGATATACAACAGCTATTTTATCTCTGCTGGAAAAATTAAATGCAAGTTTCAACCAGCTCTCTGAGCCAGGGGGAAGAGAGATGGTCTCGGCATCACTGTGCTGCAGATGTGAGAAGGAGGTACAAGTCCTGGCTGCCAGCACTGCAGGGATGGTTATCTGCTTGCTGACTGTCAGCAAAGCACAGCAGGCCCCAGGGGACCAGGCACACAGAGCCTGGGGCACTCCAAAGTGCTTCCTTCAAAGAAGGCCGAAAGAAAGGAGGGAAAATAGCCTAAAGTGGGCCAGACAATGTTACCTACACTCCTCAAAACCTAGCAAGTCACTTCTTCCAATGACTCCAGGTCCTCTTCCAAAATAAACCTAAGCCTTGAAAATACTTCCAACACCCTCTTTCCCCCCACTGCTTTCATTCACACATTCCAATTTCACTTTCCCCCTGCCACCCCAAAATAATTTTTGTATGAAGCTAAGACTTTCAGAGAGTTTTCTTTCAGCCCTGAAGGTTATCTGGAGGAGATGTATCAACTGCAATACTGATCTGCCAGGGGCTTTCCTCTCACCATGGCTGCCACTGAATCAGTGCTGAGCAAGGTCCTGTAGAGGAGGTCTGGAGCAGGAGAGAGAGCCTGAGGCCACCTCACATCTCCTACCACAGCCTTCAAACTCAGTCCCACTACCAAGTAGTGCCAGTACCAGTGCTCCCTGTTCTTTCAGACCACTGCAGTGCCACTGTCGCAAGCAGCCTCCAGCTCATAAACATGACACTGGTTATTTGAACCCCTCCTGAAGGTTTTCCTCCCACACCTTCAGTCCCATGTCTTTACTGGGATGCCCTACTTCTCTCTTCACTCACTGGCTGCTAAATCTTCCTTACCTAGGTGCTCTCTACCACCCAAGGTTATCCAGATGTGTGGGATACAGCCTCTGCCATCCTCAGCTACCCCTGAGGATGAGGGACCCATGCAGAGCAGCACAGCACAGCACAGGGGTTTTCCACAATTGATTAGTTCCTTGATCATCCAACCTCTGGCTCCAGTTCTGTGAGCTCCACTGAACGGTGCTCCTGACTTCCTCTCAGAGGTGCATTTGCCATGGCAGGGACCACAGCAATGGCCAAGTCCTTCTCTTTTGCACGCACATCCCCAGTTGCAATCCAGTAGGCAAAGGTGATTTGGCTCCTGGAGCGGGGTAAAACACTACACTGTGGCTTTGATTTGTTCTGAAGGACCTGGTGGGGCCTTCTGGTATTTAGGAGCTGTCTCCCATCAGCCACTGATACTACACTAAAGCAGTCGGAGAGGTCAGACATACTTTTCCCAGGAGACAGAGCTGGTGGTGGTGGGCTGGGGAGTGAGTAAAAAAGGAAAAGGGGATCAGCTAAGCAGGAGCTGGTCAGGCTGAGGAGCTGTGCACACCCTACTCTCCTAAATGCAAACCATGCCCTTGGCAATCCCATCCACCTCTCCCCTCCTCTCCTTCTCTCTATCAGGCCACCAGCATACACAGCCCCCTTTCTGCTCTGGAATGTGTTCTCCAAAACTTAATCTCGGCGTGGGGCTCAGGCCAAATCCCCTGACAGATTCGGCCCCATTACAACCCCCTCCCACCCTGCCTCAGAGTTCAGCAGCTCTCTCCTTGCTTTCCCTGGCCTCCTCCTCCTCCCACACAGCCTGGCCTAAACATTTCACTCCTGATTAATGTATCAGTGACAAGCCAATAGTTCTTGGCTTTAAAGCAAAGCCAGGCCCCACTTTGCACAAACATCTTCACTTCTTCATTTTCTTAAGACTTAGCCCCAAACTCCCTTTTGCTGGGAAAGATGAAGCCCTTTCTGTGCTCAGGGACTCTCACTGCAAGGCCATGGCAGCCTCCTCTGCACACATTTGCTCCACCAAACACTACGTGGATTTAGGAGAAGGCTGGACTCTCCACTGCTCTTTCTCAGATGCATCCAAGTACAGCACCTTCTGGCCAGATACACACAGCACCTGGCCAAAACCAGGTGCTTGTAAGAAAAATTGCCCACCTAAGACACCTCTGGCCACGCCCATGTCTCCCAACGCCAGAGGGTAGCAGTGAGGAGCACAAAAGCTCAGGGATAGGGGCAAAGTCCCTTGCTCAGACTAGTGCCTCAGGAAGGCAGTGAAACTTAGCACACACTGATCCCGTGCTGGCAGCAGTCCTGCAGCAGCCCCAGCAGCAGCTGGGCCATCAATAAACTCCATCAATAACTCAGGAACCAGAGGAGGCAGACTGTCAGGAAACCAACCACACACACAAACCCCATAGCTCAGGTATTCCCTGGTCTTGCAAAAACTTCTACCGTGCAGGAGAAGGACAGCTTGGGTCAGACCGGGTGACACCACGTCAGCCAGTCCATGATCAAAAATGCTACAAAAGGGCCCACGCCAAAGGAGTCATCTCTTGATGCCAGCACGAACAAGCAAGAACAGATGAGCCTTTCAAGGTGTGTGAGTGATGGCCCAAGCAAAGCAGGGGCTGCCAGAGAGCTGAAGCTACTCACTAGCCAAGGTGACCACTGCAGGGACGCTGGCGATGACTCCTTCAGGCACGCGAGCGATGCACTGGTATCGCCCCACGGTGCGGTTGTTGAGAGCTGCGATGGTGAGCTTCCCTCGCTCCATGCGGATCCCCAGCACCTCGTCTGATCCAGCCAGCTCCTTCCCGTTCAGTCTCCAGGTGAGGTTCACTCGGGGGGGGTCCACCACACACCCCAGGCTGACTGGGCCCCCAAGCTTTTGGACAATAGAAGCAGGTTGCACAGTGACCTGCAGAGATTCACCTGCACAGAAGGAAAAAATGGGAATAAAAAAGCTCTGTAAGACTCAGCAATAGAAAAGACAGAGGAAAAAGCTGCACTGCTGTACATTTTGCATTCCCCATGGCCTCTCCTTGTGTTGCACCATCCCCTTGACTCCTCACACACCCACCCTAATTTTTGGAGATGTACACCAGCCTCATTTCTTCTTGGCACTGCCTGAGAGAAATGTTCCACTCCAAATGTGGATTGGGAGGGCTTGAGCCCAGACCTTTGGTCAAGGCTACTCAGGGAACAGCAGAGAGAGGAAACTTCTGTCCTTGAGGCATGGCTACACTGAACAGCATCGAGGCAAACCAGAACGGGTAAGAAAAGACACTCACTCAGTTTGGCAAAACAGCTGGCAGCCGCAAGCACGAGGCAAGGGATGGGGGACATGGGCCTCTTCCTTCCACGTGTCATTGCCATGCCATGCGGTGTGACCTGGGGCACCCAGGGAAGGGTCCCATAAGCTGCCTCAGGGGATGCAGTGGATCTGTGGCACTGGATTCCTGCAGATGACAAAAGACATGATGGATGAAACCCTCAGACTTCCCTCTGCTTTCCAGCCCTGCCTGGCTTCTCTGCCAACATCCCTAGACTGCCACAGATTCACCGAGCCAGTGGCCTGAGGAGACTACAGACGCTGATGCAAGCATTTCTCTTCTCCAGCCTCTCCCACAGGCATGGCTGGGAGTCTCCCAAGACATGCCATCCTCAGTACACACACACACACACACACATACACTCCCCTTCCCCATTTGATACTTAGCACAGTGAATGACAGTGATGCACACCAGGCAATTTTCAGGAGCAAAACACAAACATTTCCAACAAAGTGTCACTGAAGATACACACTTCAGAATGTTGCTGCCACTTCTTAGCTACGTCTGGAATATATTCTATTTTGAACACTAAAGAAACCGACCAGTACAAGTCCATTCTAAGAGACTCAACCTACAAAAACACTTCAGATTAACTGTTTTCCCTGAAACACACCAGCTATTTTAAGTCTTCACAAACCACCAGGTTCATATTTGAAAGCATCAAGTAGTCACAAAAAACCTAGAAATGTAAGGCCACTTGTCACAACCCAGGCTGCTGTCAAGAGCTGCACATTGCAGCAGCTACTTTGGAGACTCATGAACGAACACACTAAAGCAGACAAGCCAGGTCAGGGGGATTAAAGACCTCAGTAGCTGCCCCAAGAGACACCTCAGATGTCAGACTGAATTCATCTTTAATCAAAGGCAACAGGCTGAAGTCAAGAGGAGATTTCCCTCTACTGGCATCGTAATGCAGCTATAGGATTTTGAGCTCCCTTCAGCTGCAGCACTAAGATGACCTGCAAGCCTTAAGGCACTGCAGAATTGCTTCTGTGGCATGTCTACAGGGAAGAAGCCCAAGACCAAACCCAAAGCAGCCATAGCAGCCAGGCCAAGCAGCATACTGCCTGCTCCCCCTGCAGCTCATTAGCCATAATCACCACCCTCAGGAGCATCTGACTCTGCAGCGTGGTATTTCCTGCTTCCACCACAGTCACTGCCTGAGCCATCACCTGTGGATGAACACCAGCATGTGCTCTCCATACCCATCTCAGTCAAAAAGAGGGCGTAAGTCCCTTCAAGCATAACCCTCAAAATTAAACCTCCTGACTTCTGAAGTAAGGAGTGACACATACTCCCCCTGAGATGCTTGGTGAGTTGCCCAAGGCTGATTGCTGCTAGCAAGGAAACCACAACATTTGGGGAAATATCACCAAGCTATTCTCAAGTGACTTTGCTTGGCTTTTGGTGACAGCAATGAAGCAAAAGCGCAGCACAAGGCAATGCCCATGGCCAGCCATGCTGAGGCCCACATCGTGACAGCAAGAATCCAGCAGGCTGGCTTGCACGCCTCTCTGCAAATTGGGCTGTCCCTCTGACAGATTCACAAGCCAAGCTGTGCCTTATCCCCCTGCCCCTGCATCCCAGAGCCCTGCTTGAAGGAGAACTCATGGAAGAGACATTCATATAAAATTGAGAAGAGAGAAGAAAAGCCATCTCTGAGCTGGTGATTTCAAATGGAAGAAACACCAAGTAAAGTTACATGCTGCTGGAGTTTTGGAAAGGCCACAAAGAGCACCTTTACATGGCACTTTGCAGGTCAGTATGAGTTCACTGCACTGGCTGGCCCAGCAGGCTCTACACAAGGCAGCTCTTCCCAGGAGTTACACAGTCATGAGTAGAGCGGCTGTGAGGCCAAGATGACAAGCCCTGCTGAGAGGCAGAGTAAATTAAGTCAAGCTTGGCATGGCCCAGTGTGGCATCCAGGCATCCAGAAGCATGGACAGAGCTCAGCCATTGGGCATATCCTGAAGGCACCCAGAGAGACCAGCTGGGCCACACTCCAGCTACTGCAGGCCACAGCCCCAGAACTTGTGAAAATCCCTGCGGGTAACCTCCAGTGCCAGAGAGACAAGACAGCATCCTCCCACCCACACACCTCATCCTTCTTGGAATTCACTCCCCTCACCTGAGAAGAGTCTCAACATTTCCCCCACCAATGAGCACTTAACATTGTATAAGATACTTTAGTGATTGACTTGGAGACCCATGTGAGTTGCTCAAGTTTATTTCTCCATGCAAGACAGCCACCAAAGCACCCTTGTTATGCCACAGCCACCATGGCAAGTCACCACTGATGATGGCTGTAAAAGTGCCCTGGGTCTGTCCATATCAGAACATGCAGTGTTGACACTACTGCTGATGCACAAGTGAAGGTCCCACTAATTACACTCACCTGGAAAAGACCTTCAGGCTTAAAAACGCCTCACACCCTAAGGTTGACTGGAGATGGGAAGCCTTCCAGTAATGTAGAAGAAACATTTTGGGGTAGGACTTACTGTCTGGCTCCTCAGTGTTGGAAGCCTACGGAGCAAAGCTGACTTATTCCCCCTATCTGGATGGGTTTGGCAGCAGGATGGAAAAATGTTGGATGGAAAGGAGTCATTCCCTGGAGCCCAGGCTGAGGGAGGGGATAGGCAAAGACGTTCCCAACCAGACCTCCCTGCAGCTCTGCGTTGCACAGAGCCTCTGGCCACAAGGGCAAAGCCAAAGGAGCAGAGCTGTGCATGAGACCCTTCGTGAGCTAGGACCACCCAGGCACATCGATGCAGTGACTGAACTGGCTGCCCCCAGGTCTGTGAAAAGACCAAGAGCTAAAGGTGGGGAGAAAAGAAAGGGGAGCTCAAAAAATTTGACCACAGCATCGGGTAGATTGAACAGCATTGAGCAGAGAAGGTGTGTTGCAACAAGTGTATGTATGGTACCTCCCCAAACCTCCAGGCAAGAGTATGAGCTCTAAACAGGGACATGTGGCCATTTCTTTCACAGCTGAGTGAAGTACAAAAAGTAAATGGCCGGCATAAAAATAATGAGGAAAATGAATGAAAACATCAATTTCAAAAGAACTATTAGGATCCAGGGCCAGATTTTGAAATTCTCAACTTCCACAATTGAAGCCAGATTTTCAAAAGCATTCAGTTCTTGACATGCTGAGCTCTCCTGAATAGGCAACCAACTTATTTTGATGCCTAAATGGGAGCTGACCTCTTTTGAAAATGCTGCCCTTAAGCAGCCTGCAATGATGCAAAGCAAGGAACTTTATTAATCAGGCAGCTTTCGATCTGCCTCGTGTCCCTGCCAGCAGCGCCAGAGTGGACTGCAGTGGGAGAGGAGGCAGAGGTGGGGAGTGGAGGAGACCCGAGACACTCCAGCTGACTTCCTAGAGGTGGTGTTCCTGGGCAGGGGCTGCAGGGCTGCTGCACGACAGGGTCCTGCTCTGCTGCCTCCCCTCCCCAAGGCAGGTACCTTGTGAGGTGCCCCTGGTTGCCAACACTTCTGCAGCCACTAACGACACCAGTGTTGATAGCTCCTGGTTAATTGCTAACTAAGAAAAGAAAGTGTTAAAGTAATTTCAAGAGCTTTAAGAGGGAGGGAAAAAAAAAGCCCCAAAAAACCTATTTGTTTATTTATTTTCAATTCTTTCCTGCCAGGTTAAAATAACAATTTCCTGTCCGTGGAGCTCTAAGTCCCTTTCAGACAGCCCAGTAAATCAAAAGAGGGGCCATTAAGAGAACAAAATTAACGAGAGCTTAATCAGCCAAGGAGGGGTGGTGGTGGTGGTGTCAAATCTGTCAGCTAGGCTTCCCACCACACACCTAAGCCCAGCGAGGCCCCTGCCTGCAGCCTGTGGTGATGGAGGGCACTGCAAAGGCAGCACAGTGAGAAAGCAAAACCAGAGGTGAAGATATGAAAGGGAAGAAAGGCCCGTGCCTGGGTGGGGGAGTGACAGAGCTCGAAAGGAAAAAGGGATTTGAATTAAACACAGGCCGCAGGAGAGGTGTTTGCTGATTAGAAACTGAAGGTTTTACTGAGGAAATGCAGCTCACAGCCCCGAGCCCCCTCCTGCTTAACAAGGGCCAGCCAAGCAGCCCTTGTTACTGCCACACTGCCTGTAATTTACAAGGCTCCCAAATAGGAACCAGCCTGTGGCCCGGCTCTGGGGCAGCATCCCTGCACCACACATCCCTGCTCCAGCAGCAGGCTGCGGGAATGCACAGGCACACCGCGAGCTGGGCAAAGGCATCCGTGCACACTGCAGTGATCCGGAGCTGTGCCAGGCAGACGGACCTCGGGAACTTCTTCCTGCAAGGGATGAACACTGGGAAGGGGTAGAGACTGCTCTGCACCAAGGGAAAGACTGCAGCAACTCCAGTCCCGCTACCAGCTGGGGACACCCTGGGTGACTCTGGAGAATTCACTGCAGCTGTTCTCTGTTTCCAGCAGGTCAAGTAGGGACAGTGATACTCTCAGCTCTCTGTTTCATACATTGAGACCTCAGCTTTTCAGAAAAAGCAATGTCTTACAAAGTATTGTGAGCCAATTTTACTCTTAATCATTAGTTTTTAACACAAGACAGTACTTTTTCCCCCCATAAAGCAAAAACCACTGAAAAAGAAAATGTGAAAGATAAAAGAGCAACAGCACCCTTTTGTTTTACAAACTGAAGAATCTGAGGGCTAGAAGAGAAAGCCAACCTGGCCCAAGGTTATCCAGTAAAGCAGTGGCAGGCAGGGCTGGAAATCAAAAGCTCTCTGACTGGAACCTCCATCCCAACCTGCTTTTGGATCCCATATCTTTTCCATCTCCTCTGGAAAATCCCTCTGTACAACTCTAGCTGCACAAATACTGTCCAGGTGACAGATCAGCTGCAAAGGCCCTGCATGATTCCTGGGCATGGACTGCAGTCTGGGTACACCGGACTGCTTCTCCCCAACCCATGAAACAGAAACATCCCACAGAGCAAAAATTAATCTCTACCCAACCTCCCTCCCCGTTTCAAAGTATTGATTTCACACTGTTAAGTTATGCTCGTTTTCTCTGAAAGGATTTGGGAAAAGGCCAGATTGGTGCAGGACAAAAGCTCCCCCTCCCAGGGAACAGCATGGGCAGCCCATGGGGATGGGCGTGCAGGTGCCATAGGGAGTGGCAGGATCCCAAATGGGAAGCGGCTGTTATCAGGAGAGGGCAGAAAGGCAGAAGCCAGTGTTACACCACCATGTTTGAAGTCAAGGAGGCAGCACAGTGTGGGAACAGGGATAAAAGCTTGCCTGTTTTTCCCTCTGTAACACTGAAAGCGGCTGATTTCAGAGTGCATGAGCTCTTTTAACACAGCCCTTGACTAACTGTATGAGGGGGTTCTCTCCTCCCTTTCTTAAAGTGATTAGGCAAAAAAAACTCTTAGTGGCTGCTTGTGAGCTCAGAGAGTCCATCAAAAAGCCACAACAGAGAAAGCTTGGGATAAATTCATGCTCATAGTCAGAAGGAAAATATCCAGAATAAAATGTGGCATAGTACAACCACCACAGATGAGTGAGTTTTCCTAAAAACCGCAACTGGGTGACCCTAAAAAGGAACCACAGTTTTAAGTCAAGGAAGTCCTGAGGAATAGACACCACTTTAAAAAAATAAACTAAACTTGCAGGTAAAACATCTCTTTTCCTTGAACAGACCTGCTCATGCAAACCAAACCAGCAACAAACCAAACATGCAAACACCTTTGTAACTTTTTTGTCTTCCTCAAGATGAAGCTACTTCCCTGAGCAGTTCCTTTCCACAACAGCCTGCAGCATCACCAGGGAGAGGACTGGGCATGCTGGCTTTGAATTAGCAACAGGATGCAAAGCCTTCTCATAGCCTGTCTGACTTTTGCTCATATCCCTGACGACCCAAAACCTGCAGTTTCTGGCACCTCTCCATTCAACAGCTCCTCTGAACCGAGCGCCACTTTCCAGCTGGCACTGATCAGGCTGACTTTGCTGAGACCCAGCAAACCCCTTCACGCTGGCATTTCGTCAGCCAGCAAGCGTGAGGCCGCTTGAAGAACGAAATGCCACCCTCACACCTGCTAGGGGCTGGCTCCCCAGTGTCACCACAACAGTGGCACTGCTTGGGCGCTGCCTGTGGCATGGCAGTCCCAGGGTAGCTGGATCTGCCAGCCAGGGACAGCTCTAGTGCAGGCGGGCCATGGATGCAAAGACAGCCTTGCCCCACAGGATATATGTCCTTTTTTCCACAGTTACCAGGAGAGGAGCCCTGTGCTAAAACAGAGTATACACACCGGCTTCTGCTGCCCCTTGGCGTGCCCTGAAAGCAGCTCCAGTCCTTGAAAAGATAAGGCTAAAGCGTAAGAAAAAAAGAAAACCCACGTCCTTTCTTCAATATCATGCTCCCCCCATGCCCTAGACACTTAATTTCCCTCCTTCCCCCCCCGGCTTCCCCCTCCATTCTGAGTAAATTCAATTTGACAACCCTGCTAATTGGATAAACGCTGCTCCCTACGCTCCTTTAAGGCTGCCCGCTTTTCTCTCCTTGTTTTTGGAGGGCGATTGTGGCTGTTCTTTAACATGAATTCCATCTGCTTTATTTCTCCTCTGCCCATTCAAGACCCCTCCTGAATATGTATGAGGGGCTGCGCCCCCCCACCCCCTTTCTCCTCCATCCCACCTCCCTCCCTCATCACTCCCCCACCCCTCTCCCTGCCCTCTCCCATTGCCCGGGACAATAACCCCCCAAATGCCCCCTTCTCCCACCCGGGCCCTTTTTGCTTTAGATAAACACAGGCAGTGTCAAGTGTGAGGAGGGGGAGGGGAAGGATGGGGTTCAACTGCCAGTCAAGCCTCGGGCCCTCAATGAAGCCCGGAGGCCTACCCTAATCTGCTGCATGCTTGCCATATGGGAGCTGTGTTGCCCTGGGAAACACTAACAGGCAGAACGGAGCTTAATAGAGTCCATATTCATTGTAATGCAGTGAAATGGCTCGAGGGACTATTGCCCCTTGGGTCTGTTTTCATTCTTCTGCTCCCCCTCTTTCTTTTCTGTCTCTCTTTTTTTTTTTTAATAAATTTTTTTCCTC
>VXBU01018923.1:426301-494626 GCA_013400315.1 Bombycilla garrulus | reverse complement strand
TTGTTTTTTTTTTTTTTTTTTTCTTCTTTCTTCATTTCAAAAGGACGAAGTCCCTGGAGAGCTCTAATCTGGAGAGGCTGGGGGCTCCCCGAAGGGCTGGCCAGCCGACGGGGCAGGAGCAGGAAGGGGGAAGGGAGAGGGTGGAGGTGGTTAGGGAGGCGAAGGAGAGGTGGAGGGCAAGAGGAAAGTAGTAACTAATAAGCATGCAGCCGGCCAGCTGTCAAGATGCTGACAATACTGCTCCGGGTGCAAAGAGACCGACAGCCAGCGCTGGCACGGAGCTGGCGCAGGGTTCTTCCAGGAAGCGCCCTCCTCCCCTAAGAGCCTCCCCGAACGCGGCACAAGCGGNNNTTAAAAAAAAAAAGAAAAAAAAAAAAAAAAAAAAAACACCAAAAAAAAAAACAAAAAACAAAACAAAAAAAAACACACAAAAGAAAAAAAAAAGAGAGAGAGAAGGGCGCAGATGGAGCGTGCTGCACAGCCTCTTCAGAAACAAAGTGCACCTAGGAAACAGATGTTGTTGCTGCAACAAGCCTGGAACTACTGGCGGCTCTCTGGCTCCTTCTCCCAAGTGTGTGCAGGGAGAAAGTGGCCCTGGAGCAGCTGCCGGGGCTGCCCCCGTGGCTGGGACATGCTGCTTCTCCAATCAAAACCTTTCAGCCCAGCTTCAGTCCCAAACTGCAAGAGCTGCCATAGTTTCACACCAACATTTCCTCTGCACTCTCCATCCTTCTCATTCTTGATCTACCTGTAGACTCTCCTGCCTTGCAGCTAAGGTCTCACTTAAGAGAGTTGAGGAATCCTGAAAGGGATGTACATCTGCAGCACTTATGGAAGGGTACAGGTCCTGCATTCAGGTGCTTGATCTTCAAACAGGAACAGCAGAATTACTGCTATCAAGGTCTTCCGACACCAAGGCCCCACAGAGATGCAGCTCCACCTCCTCTCTTGCCAAGGCAAGGAAAAAAGGGTCAGGATTCCCTCAAAAACCACATCAATGTAGCCACACACTTGCGATGAGCTATCTGCTCTGAAGTGTTTTCAGTTTTCCCCACAGCTTCTACAAACTCAGCTGATGGTGCAGCAACAAAGCCTTGCTTTTCTGAGGCCTTGCTATGGGACAACACTGAATCTTCATGGTAAGAGGCAGCAGAAGAGGGGTCACTCACTGATACCAGTATGATGTGAAAACACACCATCAGTCTTAGAAGCAAGGCATTTAGAGCACTGTGTTACTTGCCTGAAGCATTCTATCTCTTGCCATATGAAAACAATACTCATTTTATCATTCCCATCACAACTAAAGCCGGAGATCAGTGTCACTGCAGTCAGAGCTGCAGGCAGATGCTGTACTAAACACAGAGGAAGAACAATCCCACGTTTTCCAGACTTCAAACCATTGGCTAAAAGAGTTAGTTACTTTAGGATGCTTGATACAAGCACTAACAAAATTTACCTGTCTGTACCTTTTTCTTCTTTTGACAACAGAGAGTTGGGAATAAGTGAGAGTGTACACCTTAGCAAGAAAAGCCCAGGGAATGGCTCTGCTGTCAGCTGATGCAATGGGACCCATAGGATGGGTGGCGAGTGCCAGCTGATGCAGCTGGCTCTGGTCTGGGCTTCACCAGGCTGAATCCTACACCAACACGAGGTAGGCCTCAAGCTGTTCCCTCCCCGTCAGCAGCTGCAGTGCAGGAGGGCGCAGGGAGCGATGGGCAGTTCCCACCAGGAGCTGTCATCACACAGGCACAGATGTGCCTGTGGGTAGTTTACATTACTCAGGGCACTGCTTTTGTTTTTCCCTTCTCATCCTTTGCAAACACAAAAAAAAAAAAAAAAAAACAGCCCTTGAAATCTGATGTTGAGAGTCTAATTGCCTCTTGGGTTAGGGAGAGGTCAGAGAGAAAGCAGGCCTGGCAGATGCAGGGGAAGTGATGCCAGGCAAAAGCCCTCAGAGATACTAAAAAGAAGTGTGGAATAAAGGTGACAGAAAAGAAAAGGCAGGAAAATTAAATATAGATGAGGGGGTCAAGAAAGAAGAAATAAGAGGAGTTGGGATTTTGGCAGATTCCCTTGTGTTGCATTTGTCCCCACTGCTTCAGGTCAAGGACGTGGCAATGCCACAGCTCACCTGCCACATGTGTATCCAGGCTCAAGTCCTTGTCTTGTTTTCTTCTGAGCAGGGGCTGTCACCTTGCACCATCACCTCTCAAGCAATTCTCCCTCCCCAGCTGACACTCTTCCACATAATTTAAATGTGGCCTGCTCAGAATAGCAGGAAAACCACTCCTGCTCTCCATCAGAAACTTCTTGCTGCTCTGCGACAAAAGCTTATTCAACAGATACACTTCCACAGTCCCAGTGGAACAGCATTTTTCCATGGGGATCCCAAACAGGATGCTCTTCTCCAAAGCTGTTTTCACTCTGCATCGTTTCCCCAGCAGCTCTTGAGGAACACAAACAGCCAGCTCTCACTCCCTGACTACACGACATCAAGATGTTGGCCAGAACAACCATTTTGCCACTGACATGTCAGAAACACCGAAAAACCCCCAAATTCTAGGCCATCTAATATCACCCTACAGCCTCTCTGCAGCCAGAGCAGTGGTCAAGAATGGGAAGGAAGACCACAAATCATGCCAAAGGTGTGACATGGAGCTGCCCTGAAAAGACCCATCTCCATTTTATTGTTTCTGTCACGTGATGGGGTCAAGCTTGCAACAGGACAGACAATAAATATCCCAGCACCCATTCATGCTGGTAACCAGCAGCTGAAGCACTCCTCTCTCCGTATAACATAAACCAAAGCACAGAGGAGTGGTGGACAAACCCCACCAGTCAGCATCTGCATGGAGCACAGCAGGAGTGCTCAGGGAACCAGCACATTTCAGTGTCTGTCAGTTATGGCCACCTGCAAACAGACTCAGACGCTCTTGTTCACAGAGTAGATCACAAGCCAGAGACAGCAGCTATGGATGCTTTTAAAGAGCAGCTCACATCTTCACATACTTACACATGACCCTACCTTTAAGTACCAAACAAACAAACAAACAAAAATTTTAAAAATCCAAATAATCCTTGTGTAGGAACAATAGAAAAATCTTGTCAGTGTCCAATTAGAAATAGTGATAGAGTGAAACAAATACACGAATAAAAAACCCAAACCACAAACCAGGTAAGCCCACAGAAACTTCCAGTGACACTGTTAAGCCTTCCTTGGGGGAAGCTGCTATGGGGAAATTTTCCTGTTGGCAGAGCAAAGACTTGGGTAGTTTTCCTAGGCTCTGAACCTTCTTACAGCGTGTACTTGAAAAGCAAGGGTGCCTACAACTGTTGCAGCAAAAAACTGACCAAGCTTATCATAAACATAAGCCAGTAGCACAGGAGAAATACCTGCTAAAACAGCACATCCTCTGGATTATAACAGAAGACTTGATTCTACTGCCACCAAAATCAGCCTGATCTTTGCCATGACTTCAATGGGAGCAGGCCCAGAAACTGCATTAACAAGCACAAGGCTAGTTTAACACAGTTGACATCAAAATCCAGAAGAGCACACAAAAGAGACAGGACAAAGTACTTGCCAGTAACGTCAATACAAAGTTTAATCCCCAGATGGCTGGCTTTAGAGACATCCCCATCACCACCATAAAGAGAAACTGCCTTCTAGTTTGCACTCCTTTCAGCAATGACTTGTTGCT
Source organism: Bombycilla garrulus (assembly GCA_013400315.1). NCBI lineage: Eukaryota > Metazoa > Chordata > Aves > Passeriformes > Bombycillidae > Bombycilla > Bombycilla garrulus. The sequence goes on along the minus strand of VXBU01018923.1, from coordinate 490,925 downwards.
GGGATGCAAAAGAGCGCAAGCCCATTTTTCTTGTCCTTTGAAGACGGTATTTAAAAGTTGGGGATTTTTTTTCTTTCATAAATTTGGGAATAAATGGGACTATTTACTCTCCATAGCTGTCACTAAATTGCTTTTCAGTAACAATAATAATTTTCATTATGGGAGCAGGTCAAAGGCCTCTAGAGCTCTCTGCTGGGACGAATTTCCCCTGGAAGATATGTCACTTCTCCAAAAAACACAAGAGGAAGCTCAAAGCTAGCAAAACAAAGGGACAGAAATGACTGCTCATAGAAAATGCTCTGGCTTGTGCCAAATGCCTAAGGTGGGGTGCGGGGATTAGCACCGAGTGCCAGAACCCAGATGGGCTGAGCCAGAGCCCTACTTTGTGTCATGGTCACCAGCTGCCACGCTGCTCCAAACCCTACAGGGGCCCACCCCGAGGGGAAAAATCATGGGAGACACACTCACAGCGGGGTGTCAGGATGGGTGACAGATTTCCCCTCTTCTCAGAGACGGAGAGGGTTGCATTGTTTAGGGTTTTTAAAGGTTGTGTTTGCATACGATTGGCCCCATTTATCATCACAACAATAAACATGCCTTTCCAAAAATGATGGTCCCGTTGAGGGACCAAACATGGCAGGAGATGAAGCAAGACCTCAGGTTGCCCTGCACAGGCAGACGGGCAGAGCCAGCATATGGTTTCTCTCTGTCGACAAGGGGATGCTCCCTAACAAAAGGATGGCAGAATGCTGCTGCCTCAGAGCCTGGGAAGGGAGACTCACCTGCCTGTGCCCCTGCTGCCAGCTCTTAGGACACACTGGCAAGTGCCACAGCCAGGCCTGTCAAGCAGCAGCGCCCGTGGTGACTGGGCACAGCACAGACCTGCCAGTAGCTCCCCACTTGTTACTCCAGCCCATCCACACTGGAACCCACGCTAAAAGCACGAGCTCAGAGCCCAAGGCCCCTCCCCAGGCCTTTCACACAACGAGCATCAGCAGCAATTCCAGCTGTAAAGTTTGCTTTCCTTGACGCACAGTTTACTTTCTCCGTTCCCCCGCATCCCACCCCTGCCACTTACCCCTTACTCCAAAAAGGCGCTCTCAAACAGGCTTAAGCTTTAAACAAATAAGGGCTTGGCAAGCAGCAGCCGGCTCCCGTTTCCCTCCCCAGCAGCCCTGCTCTCCCCCCTGCCGCCTCCACCTCTGAGCCATGGCGCAAGCGGAGCTGGCGAGCGCCGTGCAGGCATAGAAAACAAACACGTGGAGCAGAGCCAGCTGTGAAGTTGGATTTGGCGTACGCTGTTTGCAGAATGAATAAAAGCCCAGGGGAGAAGAGGGAATGGCAGAGGGGAGACAGAGTGGGGAGCCGGGGGTGCCCTGGGCTCAGGGGGAGAGCGTGACAAAGCCCTGGCACATGCCTGCTGGAGGGTCTTGTGCCCTGCGTGCAAGTGGAGGGGGGGACAGTCCTACATTTCCTGAGCTATTTGGCATTACACTTCCCCACCCCTTTCCTAGCGAGCTGGACTGTTTTTGCATGTGCTTGCCCCTCCTCCCAGGCAAAAATTAGTGTGTTCTGACACGATGCATGAAAAATAAATGCACTTTTACCCCCCCGGGGCATGCAATTCTCCCCTTCTTTCTTAGGGTTTCTATTTCCCATGCGCACTATGCTCCAGGGCCCCACAGCACAGGAAACCCTGACCCAACTGCCCCATCACCTCAGCTGAGATTACATATGTTGAAGTTCCCCATTTACACTAATCCTCCTCCCAACTGTCCCTTTCTGGAAGGGTTTCAGACAAAATATCCCTCCTCTTAAACCCAAGCTCTCAGGAGATGCTAGCTCGGGTATTATTTATTATTCTGCCCTCATCAGTCTAGTCTAGCCATGGGAATGGCACTGGGAGGCTTTAGGAATAGATCACCTATGGCCTTACATCAACACTGGATCCATGCAGTTTTCCTCCCTCTCCCAGTCATCTCCAAGCAAAATGAAACAGGAAAGTATGCACTCTGCCTGGTTTAGGGCAGAATCCAGCGATTTGACGTGGTTTGCTTGTGGTTTCCACCCAAAACCATAAACCAGCCCAGGTTTGCTTGGAAGGTCCTCAGCTGTGTTTGGAGACTGTAAGAAAAGCAGCAGTGTCCTACCTGGTCTTGGACCCTGTCCAAAACAGGCCAGCAGCTGGATGGATTAACAGCCCAGCCTGACCACCCAGACACCTGCAGACATGTTTTCACAAGTCTCATTACCACCCCTGAAAACACAGTAAGGACTTTACCCTCTCTGGGCCAGCCATGAACACTTGTCCCTCAGCATTGCTCCAAACCATCAAACTGAAAACAAGAGACAGTATTTGGATAGTTTTCTTCCTGAGAACTACATTATGGACCCTTGATCGCAGCCAAAGAAAGTAACTCACCTTGGAGAAATATTGCAATTGCTTTTCTGTTCTTGGGTGGAATCTACTGAGACAACAAATAAAGCCATGGATCACTGCAAATAAAGCATTGCTCAAAACCAACCATTCCACTCCAATCTCTTTCCCTTTTGGAGGCAAATTTGCAAAAGAAACTCATAGTCTTGCAGGTTATGACACCACATTTCTGGAATCACTTCCTCTATTGGACAAAATATACCCCTACTCTGTGTGTCAGCTTTCCAGGCTGCAAAAACAGGAACAGCAAACTCCAGCTAGTACAGGCAGTAACGAGATGAAGATGAGTCAGACAATTTCAGATTCTCAGAAAGGTGCTAGACAGGTATGTAGTGATTTATTATCTGTACTGCTTCCTGATAGCCCCAGGATTTTTGGATTGGTAAAATACAGATGTCAGCATCTTGGGGATACAGCCTCGGTAACTGAACCAAGCAGGGAGGGGCATGCTGATTGCAACAAGGGGAAAATATGAATTTGCACCACACACAAAATATTGTGGTTAAGGGAGACAGAGAGATACCACTGACAACAGAGAACAGGATAATTCATTGGTGTTTGTCAGACTAAACTTTCTGTAATCACAGACTGCAGGGAAAGTATTTGTCAAGCAAACATTCAAACATCCAGCTGCCAAGAACTAAGTAAACAGAGAAGGAGAAGTAGCAGAGCCAATGTGGCACCATTTGAAATACCCCATGATCAGCAGCCACAGGCAACTGATCCCTTCAGCAGGCACTAGTGAAGCCAAGGGGATGAACTACTGCAGGAAGACCCACCACCAGGATGGACAAACAATGAGCAATTCACACCTTCAAAATGTTTTCATCCAGAATAGGATTTGCAGAACTGGTCAGGTGTGAGTACAGCAGTCTGTGTGAGTTCAGCGGACACCTTCCTGCACCACACACGTGCAACCACCTGGGCAAGTGAAATAAAGCCAAAGTCCAGACTGAAAGGAGTCCTCCAAGACAGCAAGCAATCCCCAACAGCTCTGGTAACATGCATTTTAGTCACACTTTACCTAAAAGCCTGCAGTGGTATTTACTGTGCTTAGGAGGAGCCAGAGACCAGGGCAAAAGATCTGAGGGCAAACCAGCTGATCCCAGCGGCGAACCAAGGGTGCCTAGTGGAACTGGACAAGTGAGGGGAAGCACTGGTCTCTGCTTTCCAGCTCAGGGCCTAACCATCAGTCAGTGCTTCCCTCCCATGGTTCACAAGACTGATGGAAAGGGCATCTGGATGACTTAAGGGATCCAAGAAAATGGATGAAAAATATGCAAGTTTAGACACTGCAAGTTGTGCAGTCTAAAGATGTGCACGTGGAATTTCCAGCCAGGTCTGCTGACCTCCATGGGAAAGCATTCAAGAATGACCACGTCAAATATAAAGCTGAAACTCATCACAGGCAATCCTACACATGCATGTTTTGTCTACATGCCCTATTCTTCTACACCTCATGCCAACAAGGATACCAGAGTGGCATTATACTCATTTCCTACAGATCAGACCTCTCTTGGCTGTCTGAAAGAAGTGTAAGAGACACAAGGCATGTTCCAAGGCCAGCACTGGATGCATTACTTCTCTGTTTGTCACTGGCCGTAGATGCACCCACACTAGTTGTTGGTATAACCATTCCTTGGCACTTTTGTGGCCAGCTGCATTACCCACAAGTGATCAAAAACTCTCATGATGCAGCCAAAGGTATTGGGAAGAGTAAGTTTGTGGTTCTGCAGCCAAAAATTACTGCCACCTTTGTACCTAGACTGTGTTTATGTTCAGGAGGTTCAGGGGGGGGGGGGGGGGAGGGGGCTAGGAAAGCTGTCACCCTCCTAGCTAGATTAGAAGGACTGTGAGAGATCAAAGGGCCCAAAGAGGCTATTGGTCCTAAAGAAAAAGAGGTTTGCAGGTTTAGTTGTGGTGAAAACTGACTCTGAGTTGACACAAAGGAACTTGATGCATTTTATGCATACAGCATTGGTTCACTCCAACTCTGAGGGAAGAGGGTGGCATTCCACAGGAGAACCCCATCCAGATTTAAAAGGCTGAAACTCCATACCAAGAGTACAGTACCACAGACAGAAACCCTTGAGTTTTCTTTCATCAGGAGCCAAATTACCTCCTCTAGAGTCCTGACATAAGTGCTCCAAGTATTTATAACCTGGAAGAGATATTAACGAAGAGGCAGAGTTGCTTTGACTTTCTCTTCTCTGCTCCCCTCCTGTATCCTCACCCTCAATTTACTACTTTCCAACAGATTTGGGCAGTTAAATCAGCAGCCTACACACATGATGCAGTACTTAAGGCCCAAGGAGCTATAAATATGGCAGTAAATACATGCCTATAGAGGGTTTCTGCCCCCCAAACCCTCCAAACTTGCAATTTTCTCACATGGGAGACTGGCTCAAAACAGAGAGGAGGAACCAGTGCTATGACCAGCCATTGGTCCCCAGAACAACCGCAAGCTAACTGGGGCTTGCTCCTGATATGGTCCCAGCAGTGCAGGGCTCCTTTGGTCACAGGACAAGGTGTCTCCCAAGCATCATGAGGCAAAAGTGCTCCCTGTCCTGCCATGGGAACAGCTGAAACAGAGTTCAGCAGCATCCCAAATCTGACCAGGTGCTTCTGGCAGGGCAGGAGACAGCAGAGCAGTCCCAACCCCTGTAAGGAACATGCTGATCTTGTTTTTCCAACAGCAATCACTCTGGTGTTGGACCCTCGCTCATAAACAAGCACAGACTGCTCATCCACTCCTTAGGGTTTCCAGCAGGAGAACATGCACCTCAGACAGTTGACAGCACTTAGTCACAACAGCATACCTTTGCCTGAGACCATTCATATCACCATCAAACCTTTGTTACAGGCCTTTGCTGTTTCCCTGGATGGCAGAAGTGGGTCAACAAGGGGTTAAACCTGGTAGAGCCTCAAAAATCACTCATTTCTTTCTGAGGCAAGAACATCTTTGGCAGGGTCCCCATCTGGGAAATGACATCCTGTCCCCCCGCGCCTCCCCCTGAACTCAGAACAAAGCATTGCACTGCCCAACATGCTCCTCCACTGTTTTCATCTTGGTCCAAATGCTTCTTGCGTTTCAACTTCTGCCAAAAAGAAATGCATAAAAAAATATAAAAAAGGCATGTGTGGGGCAGGGGGAGAGGAAACAGAGAGAGTAGAGGGAAGTCATTCAAACCAAATCTTGATTAGCTACCAGTGGTGGAAAAAGGAAACAGGGAGAGGAGATTTTTCTGTTGTGATATGCATCTTGAAGCTATGACCAGTAGGCCCAGAGGAGACAAGACTTCTCCAGACAATCCTCCACCTGGGACCAATACTAACATGCTTTGCCTTTCCAGTCTACCATGTGCCATGCCATCATCATCAGAGGAGGCATCTGCTTCCTCAAAACAATTTCTGCCAATCACCATACACATTTTTCACCACTCCCACAGGTGTACTCTCACAGAGCTCCTGCACCCAGCACTGAGCCCTGCTGGCACAGGACTGGAGGACACAGCACAGCTGGCCTGCCCTTTCCACCTTGATATCAAACACAAAGGTTTGGATGTTGCAAAGCCATAGGGAATCCTAGCAGAAATGAGCCTGGAAAAGACGGCTTGTGCATGCTTTGAGGATAGACTGGATGGGCCAAATGAAGAGTCCCAGACTGGCTCTGTCTCCGGAAAAGACAGACAGAAAAAATAACTAAAAAAACCCCTGAATTGGCTAAAGAAGTATTTAAAAGCAAACCAAAACACCCAGTCTGGTTTGTAGTCTGTAATAGCTGAACTCAGGGACATGCAGAGCATGGTTTTTGTTCCTTCAGTACAAAAGCCCTTGGTTTCCCCTCCTCCTCATTCCAGCATTTCCCCATTGGGGGTGTCAGAGACAGTTCAAGGCCTCCCAGTATTTCAGACAAAACTGGGTCTTGCTGCCCTGAAAACAAGTGGCTGGGGTCTAAGAGCACTGGAGAGATCTGGGGAGCTGAAGAGCTGTGCAGGCTAAACCTGCTGCCCCTGGAGAATGGCCAAATGGTCACCCTCCAGCACTCCCATGACCTGCCACAGGCCAGTGCTTCCCTACAGGGTTTGGCTTCCCAAGGTGTGAATTTGGCACACAGGCTGCATGGCTAGGCCACTTGGATTCCCCAGGGCTTGCCTGTGCTACAGCTGGTGCTCTGCAGCATGTCAAAGAGAGGGAGAGATTAACTCCTTTTTTAAGTATCTCATTACTGTTATATTTTTAAACACAGCTGGTTGAAAATTTTTCAGCAAAGCCATAAATAAATAAATACTTTGAGGAAATTTCCTGTGATCCAAAAACTTTACTGACTGGTCTAGCCTTTATCAGATTATGTTCCCTCTCCAGTATGCATAAGCACCACTTGCTTTGGCTTTCTCTCCTATAAGGACCAAATCCATTGAAACATCAATAAAATATCAAGATTTCACTGCCTGTACTGTTTGATATTTTAACAACCACCCTTCCTGACCAGCACAGCAATCATGTATTTATTGCTGTCCCACCTGGTGATTTTTAATTTTCCTTGTAATCACAAGTGTCTCCTGCCAAGACCCAAAGATTCAGACATTAAAAATGTATCTCCTAACCCTGTCTGCTAAACACTTATTTTCCTGCTCCTCAGGAAAGAGATGACAGAACACAGTCAGCTGGGAATCTGATGTCTCTGATAGGCTTTCCTCTTTCACAGATCATCCTGCTACGATGCCTCCATCATAGCTAGCTTGGTTTAGAAAGCAGTTTCCCCAGCTGAGGACAACAGTCAAAATCACCATCTGTCATGACATCCTACATTAAATAAATAAGAAAGACAACACCACCCACTACCTCCTATTAGCAGACTGTTAAGGAAAGCAAACAATCACCCACTTCTGAAGAAGCCCAGGACAGGAGGAGCATTTCTCTTCCAGTCAGTGCCTGCCTGCCTGTGGCAGACAAAGCCTGTTTAGTAGTTTATGATCTGCTATTACATAAATAGCAAATGAAGTTCAGCTGTGAAAAGGTGCCCCAAGCGTGAGGCTCTGCACATGGAGCAATGGAAATGCTTGCTCCAAAAAGGCTGCCTTTCTACAGTGCTTCTCATTTTAACTGGATGGTTCCCATTTAAACCCTCTTCAACCTTGAAAGAGATGGCTTGGAGCTCCCAGCCTCTTTGCCCAAATGCTAACCCACTCCTTGTAGCCCAAAAAAGGAAATAAATTCATGAACAAATAATTTCCAGTACTTTTTTTCCAGGCTATTGTTATGTGACTGCATTTGGAAGTAAGGGAGAAAAGAAACAAATACATGACTGTGGTCAGAGTCTGGCCTAGAATAGGGGAAGGAAAAAAAAAGAAACCTCAAACCCCAAACCCAATCCTTGTTTTATACGTTTAGTCTTTTTTGGAGAAAATTGTAAGCAGTAAAGAGACCAGGAATAAACAGTGACACCAGCTCCTGGTCTTTGGGGGTTGATAACAAGAGATTCTAATTTGTTCTCCATCAATCAACATACTCTGCTCAGCCTAAGACAGTTTAAAACCTAAGTCTAATATGCTAATAATCTAATTGAAGAAGTGTACCTCGTCTTCTGTTGCAACGGACTAAGAAGCTTTTGTGTTGTGAATTGCTTTATCATTTCAGAATGACTTTTCAATGCAGAAATCACCTTTGCTTGAGAGGTATTAGCAAATGTTTCACAGAAAAGATCAGATCATCTTCTCCAAAGATTCATCCAGCAGTGTTCTGGGAAGAAACAGCAAACCCCTGACATTTGCTTGTGTACCAGGAAAAATTAATCTAGGACTCTTAGGATTTTCCAAAAATGCTTATATTACTGTCTAGTAAAGGAACATAAGGAGTATTAGATTCCTTTACTGCACAGAGTGTCTTTTAAGAACTCAGGTGCTCTGCAGAAACCATCCTCTGCCTCAAGGACATTTATCTCTAATTGCTTACAGGGACTGTCAGTGATTTCTTAGAGGAGGGAAACCTGTGACTGTCCCATAGAACTAAATACCCCCAGAAGAACCTTTCACTGTTCAGTGCAAAGTCATCTGTAGATCAGCTCAAGCAGTACCTACCCTCCAAATTACATTAAATACTGTCACTTGCTACAGACCACAAGTGAAGTGGGAATGAATAAGGTCCTTCCCCTCCCTCTAGCAACTGTGAAAACTCACCTATCTAAGGGAAATGCAATCTTAGAATTACCATTAGGGAAGTTATTCACCATTTCTTAACTTGGAAAATACCATCGACTCTTTCACAAAGAAAAGCACTCAGTTTTGTAAAAGTGCTGCTCCATGATTTTAGATCCAGTTGTGCAGCTGGCACACTCTGCCCTGGGATGGGTGAAACAGGCTGTGTTCATATAGTCACATCCACAACATGCTGCAGGATTTAATAGTTCTTCATGAAAGAGATAAGCCATATAAACATAAAATGTTACAATGGGACAGAAAGCAGCTTCAAGAACTCTCTCTGCAAGCCCAACAGGGAAAGAGTTATCATTTCCCTCTGCATTTCTTGCCAGCTGAAATTTTTCTGTTTCTCTGCTTTACTGTGCCGATAAAAAGCATCTGTTGGGAGCATCCTGCCCTGTGCAAGAGGGCAGCCTTTGGAGCTCAGTACTCCAGCAAAGCCTCTGGAGATCCTCCTCTGTAACAGCCACAGATAAACCTCTGCTGGTCTTACCTATTGACTACAAACTTCATCCATGGAAAAATAAGTCTTTTTTTTGTGGCCCACACACAAGTAGTGTTAAGGAGACCTTCAGGAAAAACACAATGAATCTCTAGCTGAGATGATCTCTTGAGATCCCTCCCATATATGTCTAAGGATCTTTATTTTAGGGTCATTCTTCCCAGCTCTTGCCTACCACCAGCTTTTACTCACATATTCCTTCAGCAGAAAGCCCTAGAAGCCCAAATCAGCAGGCTCCAAGATAAAGCTGACCATCTGTGGCTCATTAACAGCTCAGTGAGCCTTTCTGGCCTGGTTCCTACATGCCCCTTGCAGATGCTGGCACCTCAGCACACACCGTATCTGCTGCTTCTCCGGCTGCCTGTAAGGAGACAGGTCAGCATAAAACCCTCCCAGCCTGCAAAACACCGTGAGATCGGAAACGCTGCCGGGGACATGAAAACGTTGCCTTTGAACCATCAAGCCCCAGTCCTCCAGCTGAGGGGAAGGAAGGGAAAGAGAGACATGGATCTCATTTTGAGGACGGCATTTCTCCAGAATAACCTGTGGGGAGGCAGCAGCCCTGCCAGTGTCTGCAGGCAGCCACCGTGCCCGGGCAAGGGCTCCCCAGACCCGCTCCGACACGCAGCGCGCTGCACTTGCCTCGGGTCGGCGAGGGCTGGGAGCATCTCTGCAGCAGTGGGCTGGCGCCTGGGGAGCCACCCCTAGTTGTTCCTTATCAGCCTCCCCAAAACAAGTAAGGGCAGGGGCACCCAGGATATGGCCCAACAAGTCTTTCTCAGCCCCGGCAACTGCTGCTGGCAGCACTGGGACCTCAGGCAGGGGGGAAATTAAAGGCAGAAAACAGGGAGAAAAGGGGGTGCAAGGACCTGGCAGAGGCACCCGCATCCTTTGGGAGGCAGCACGCACGCAGGGAACAGGGGCACGCTAGAATCCTAAGCTGCAATTCTGTTCTCCCTTCTCACTGCGAGGTCTGAGGCAAAACTGAAAGGGGGCTGTGTGCTGGGAGAGAGGAAGAGATGATTCTCAGTAAGCATGAGGAGGGATGGGTGGCACAAACCCATTTTTAACACGTTTTCCATCCCACGCCCTGTCTAATTCAGCTGGTCAGCAGTGAAGGCAGCAGCTATGTTGGGGCCTCTCTGCAGTCCTTCATGCATAGGGAGTGACCTGGCATCAACAGAGAAGAAAAAGCCATAACTGTGCAGCTGTCTGACATCTCCCACCACTCTTCCACTCCCAAAGCACTGACTGCAAGGGCACAAACACCTCATCTGAGATCTCTTCTGTAGTTCAATTATTTAGCTTGCAAGAGAGTAGATCAAAACACTTGCCAAATGGAGGAGTCCTACTACAGATAGGCTCCTCTTCCTGCAGAGTAGAACAAAGAATCATTGCTTCACTTAGACACAAAGAGCCCTTGGCAACACAGTGCCATTAAAAACAATATGTTTCAAAGCATTCCTCTAAGCAAAAAGCCTCTCACTGCAGTTCAGGCTGTTACTCCGACAGCAGTAGGGCATGGCCATGGGCAGCCCCCCAAGAGAGTTTGCCTGCATCTTTTTGCAAAAAGATACCAGAAGAGGATGCATCTGAATCCCCATGTGCTCTCTCAAACAGTGCTCTAAGTCATACAAGAAAGGAGAGGGGAAAGAACCTGCCCAGGTTTCACTGAAGCAAACCTATTGTCCTTGAGAGATAGTTCCCAGTTAACGCATCAAGCCAGGTTTTGCTCATGTCCTGCCATTGGTATCCACACAGCTGCTCCCTGCTGGGCTATCTGTGTCTGCAGGGGTCAGATTAGCATTCAGGTACCCCTGTATGTCCCCAGACACGTGCTCAATGTGCTCAGGAAGAGCAGCTCTTCGTAACCCTGCTGTCCCTCCCTGCTGTTCCTGCACCTCCCTACAGTGCAAGGTACCTCTCTGCTGACCTGATCATCTCCTCTTGCACCTGGGCACTATACAGGCCATGGACTTGGCCTTAGCAGCATCTGTTAGAGCTTATTCTTGGCTTGTGCACCGAAAGGCAATGCCTCCAGAGCAGGAGAAGCACAGTCCCAGACCCCCTGTGGAAAAAAGGCACACAATATTTATGTAATGGTACTGTTTAACTTGAGATTGCATGCTGCAAGCAAAACACTGTTATTACACTGGCACTCTCCTCCTCCAGCTACTTTTCAAAGCATGATGCTACAACTGAAAACTGGCTGACAGGAGAGAATTAAAGACACAACTGGCTCCTTTCCTTTCCCTTCAGCCACAAGCTCTTGCTCTCCACCTGCAGCTCCCCAGTGCTGCAAGACCCGCTGCCTGCCCCAGCGTAAGGCACGCACAGCAACAGGGCTCAGCGCCATCCGCAGTGCCAAGTGCCCCTTTGGGAAATCATCCCTGGAGCACACACAGCCACTGATGTGAGCTGAGGGCTAAGGAAGATGAGACTGCTACGGACAACTCCCAGCTTCAAGGCAGACAACTTTCAATCAAGGTTTAGTGACACGCGACTTCAGCCTCTTCTGAGCAGGGCACGGCAGAGGATTGACCATGAAATTGTGTATCAGGCACCACGGGGTCTGTACTTAGCTCCAGTCCTGACCTGCTGACTCACTCCAAGGCACACGTGTCCTTTTCATGCTCTATTTTGATCTCCTCTTCCTCATTTGCCTCAGGGTTTGAATGGGGATGTAGGAACAGTCTCCCACTGGAAGTTAATATGGTATCTATCATAGCTGAATCCCAACCTTGGTTAAAACTTGTAGACACAACTGTAATACAAATAATAATTTAGGTTTTGGAATATGGTGATGGACAAAGATGGCATAGCAGGCCTTTCTCAGGCCTTCATCCAGACAGTCAAGAAACCTGTACTTATCTTCAGGGCTGAAGCTATGCTAAAACTGGGTTATACTCACATTTTTGTGGCTCATAAAATTTGCACTTGTTTGCCTGGTCACTAGTTTGGGAAATTTTTTTAAAGGTGGTTCTTTCAAGTGGCTCAGAGGTTAGGGATGTCCAAAGCTATCCCCAGGGAGATTATAGGGTCAGGCATCAATGATAAACACAGCCTGCCACTTGCTCTTGATGTTGTTCTCTCTGTACTCCTATTCCCTTCTCCCTAAACCTGCCAGGCAGGCAGGCAATTGTGAGGAAATAGGACTGCTGTATATTTAGCAACTATGTTCCTGCCTAAATTGCTACATGATCTAAGCAGACCCTTCCTTCCAGAAAACACCACAGGCCTCATGATGCCGTCAGCAGGATCCCACAGCCCATACTGCACATTTCACACCAGGCAAGCACCGCCAGCTCCAGTGGGAGCAGGAGCAGACTGCTGCCTGTCCTGGGAGACACAGGGCTGGCTTATCTTACTGCAGCTATGTAAACCAGATCACTCTTCACCAAGGCTTCCTGAAAGTGGCTCCACGTCTCCCTACCAAGAGGTGAGTAGGGTCAGCAAATACAGCCAGGCTCCAGCAGCTCTAGCTCTTTACCTTAGTACTGACCATCAAACTAATGGGCTGCACGGTCATCCAGCAGAGCTGATCATGATCCCACGACCTTCCTCCTCTCTGCTGCCTGGGCAGCCACCTCTGACAAGATCTGGAGCTGTCGTGACAATAGCTGAACTATTCTTGCAACATTTACAGCACCTCAGGCACCCAGAGCTGCAAGATCCTCAAAGGCAACCAGTCCTTGTGTGGCCCTGGACTCCTTCTCTACAGCATCACAGAGGTGTTCAGGCACAAGCTGGCATAGAACCAGGACCTCAGCTCCTCATCTGTTGGAAAGCAAACATCTTTTCCCTTCAGGTGAGTCCCAGACACCCCAAGGGCAAAGTCAGAGTGACAAAAGGTGATCATGGACACATCTAAAGCAGCTGGCGTGCCTCTCTGAGGAGCTCTTCATGTACCAGCTTCTCACAGGCTTGTCTCACCCTACAAGCCTCCAGCTGCAGAAATGCCTGACAGCTACAAGCCTGATACACTGCTTGGCCAGCTAAGGGGAAGGGAAGTCCCCACAGGGAGTCAAAAGCTAGTACATATTAAGCTCTCCTCCTGCAAGGGTCCCACAGCTCTGCTGTGGTCTGGCTGGCCATGCCCAGAAGTCAGTAATGGGGTGCTCCTCACTGGATTCAAATCCCATTACAACTGGATAACTGGGGCCATCTTGCTCTCTTTCTGCCCAGATGACTCTGGCTTAGAAGCTGCACTTCAAGTGCTTGCAAGCCAGGATATGCCAATCACGAAACAGGGTCCAGTTCCATGCAGGAGTAGGTGGTCAGGACTAATCTGGGCAGCTGCTACACTGGTGACACTGGGATCATCCCACACACCCACCAAGTGTGACACTGTACTGAAAACTGAGGAGGGGAGCTGGTCTCACTACACAAGTCTCATTAACTCTCTACCACATCATCAAAGTCAGCCCAGGTGTTTCTGAAATATCCCACCCAGCATGTTTTATGAGAACATCTCTGGGACTCAAACCCAGCCCTTCAATCTGACAGTGCTTGAGTTTGTTAAACAAGCAGCTTTCTTCTGGAGAAATAAAACATAAAAATCATATGCTCATCACCATTCAGGGGCCCCAAAGAAACCTCTCACTAACAGCAGCAGGCTCTAAAGAAGCTGGACCAGGCAGTCCTTTTGACTAGCCATGGCCAACAAATAGCAGGAATCTTCCTGCTCCAGAGGGGACTGCCATCCAGAGAAGTGCTGGAGCAATGAGAATGCTCTCCACATCAGCTACAGCTCAGGGAGCAACTTGGGACAGAAGGCACTAGATTAAATTTCTTCAGCATCCAGAACACTATCGGCTTCCAAATAATTGTCTATTTGTGTGCGTGCATGCACAAGAATCCTCGCTCCATGGTCTGTCTTTGTGCCAGCATATTCCCAGTGCTGCGACTCTCTAGGGACAAGGCCCATACTTGTATTCAATCTTGGCTTTGGCTCCCAAACACTAAGGTTTCAGATTATGTTTTAAAAAACATTTTCTCTGGCAACTGTGCTGTTAATGGATGCGATGTTTTTGCTCTCGCCTCTTCCCCACCTTTAAAAGCTTGGCACTAAAGGGTTTCTTTGAAGATAAGGCCAAATTTTCAATTTAAGGGGAGGAACTTTATAAAGTAGATTTGAAGGGATGGAGAGGAGGAGGGGGGAAATAAAAAAAAAGCACAACCGACTCTGGAGCCACTTTGCCTGTTGAGATGTACACTGTACAGCACACAGAATTACAATGGCCTCTCTGTACCACCACTGGCTGGAGCCAGAAGTTTGCTGCAGCTGCACTGCTGCTACCTACGCCAGGGTCATGCCCAGAGACGGTGCTCTGCTATAGCTGCACACCAGCCTGCCCTCCAAACCAAAAGCATCCTGCAGCCCCTCCAGAGCCCACATCCACCCAGCAAGCAGGGGACGTGTCCCCAGAGGCAACCACAGGAGCCGCCCACTGGGCTGTCCGTGCCATGGGAGGCTCTCTGCTGAAACCAACTGTGGTCCTCACCAAGAGGTTTTTTGAGGGCCAGCAAATCTATGGTTTCTCTTGAACTCCAGCAGACCTATCCTCAACACCACAAGGAGGAAGGGAAATGCCATTTAGTTTTGCAGGTGGAGAGCTGAGGCAAAGAGCAACCTGTCCCCACCTTGGGGGGAAATCTGTGGTGCAGAGGAGAATCAAATGCAACTGCCCTCGCATCCCAGGCTTGCACCCTAAAACACTGGCATCACTAAGCAAGGTGGCTGCTCTCCCTAAAAGTACCAGGATAAATTACAATGATGTTATCAGAAGCAGCTGAATTTTGCAAATAATGCTGTATTCCAGGCCAGTGTATCCATATTTGAGGTGTATTTCTTAAAGACTACCTCAGTAGGCTTGTATCACAGGCTTTCTAAACCACACTAAACTCAACACATTAATTCACAGGGCTCTGTCTAACCTGTCCTTTTCTCAACTAAAAAGGAAAGTAAAAAATTCTGATATTTGAAAGCTGACAACACAGTTCTGACAGGGATCTTTATACCCTTTCCCACTGCACTCATGATTTAAAAAGCAGCAGAAGGGCCTGATGCACAGTCTTCAGATATACAAGCTTGTTCAGACTCGCTGACATTATAACCAGTGAACACATCCCTGCATTTGGCAGGGCCCTGGGTCTATGGCTGTGCATGAAAGTACAACCTGCTAGCTAATCTCTCTGCCAGAGTGGACCTCAGAGAGCCAAAATGGCATTGCTGCTGCAGGGCTTGGGTGAAAGATTTACTGTCTATGCCAGGCACAGAAGTTAATGAAAAATGACTGCTTTCCAAAACACCATCTGGCTCTCACACACACATGTAGAGACACCACAGCCCAAAACCTCTGCAAACTTGACAATGTTGGGTTTCCATAGGAGCAGCGTGCTGTGGTGTGGTGTGGACTTTGCCCAGCAAGCCTCCAACACTCTGCACAGGCACAAGGCACCGTTGCCATCGTCACACCTGATGGCAAGATGACTGGAAGATGACTGGACACAGGGCAGCAGCCTCTCAAGGGCAGCTGAGCAGAAAGCAAGGACAAAGTCTGGCTCTCACCTCTGTGCTGGCACATTGCCCACAAGGAGGGCAAAGAAGCTCGAGCACGTCCCACACGCTCCCTGACGCACATTTCTCTCCATCGATGCCACTAGAGCCAAAATAAATTGGCACTGCCTCTTACTCAAGAGCTCCTACAACACACAATGGCAGCCCTCAGAGCCCCTTACAGGCACCCAGTCCAGGTGCTCTGCTACCAACTCCATCAGACAGAGCTGAGCCTCCTGTCCCATTTGTCCTTTTGCAGGGAAGAGAGGCCATTTTAATAAAAGGAGCATGTAACATCCTCAGGGCAGGGATCTGTTGCTCCCTGTTTAAGCAGAAAACTCTGCACTGCCTGCAGCAGCTCTGGGACTGTGTAAGCACCAAGTGGTTTCTTTTCCCTGCAATAAATATCCTTCTGAGTTTTTCAGCCAACTTGCTTCCACTGTGTCCATACTGCTTTTGTCTTAGCTTCCCATGGACACTCAGACAGCTGTGTTGCTGGAGCACACGCTCCTGTGGAGAGATTTTAGAAGACTTATGCACAAATATGCATACAAAGCAAATTTTGAAAGCTTCCCATTCTGCAAGCATTCCCTCCAGAGAAGCAGCTTCAAGCACTATGTTCAGCCAACTAAGCAGCAGATATGATGTGTATGATTTGGAGCCAAGAGGAACTAAACCCAGGATCAGGAAATAGAAAAAGATGCATGCGATACCTTACACTGAACAATTACCCAAAGTACATTTAGAAACCTGAAAGGTGATATTCACCCCCATTCTACCTAAGGACCTGCAATTCCTTTAGTCATTATTCACCTTAAATTGTTCTTGTGGCCTAGGTCCTGGAATACATAACAACCTCTTAAACTGAGACTGACCACAGAAGCACCAGAACACACAGCAGCAGGTTTTTTCCCTCAGGATGTTTTCAGTCTAACCAGAAACAGGAAGTCTCCAAAGACTTTGCAAGAGAATTTTTTTCCTTGTGGGATACCCCATCCTAACTGCAGAATTCACACTCCAGATTTTTAGCCCGGGAGGTAACAGTTTAAACCAAGATATTTACAAGCCTTGGTCTGTAACATGCCAGCAGTAATGTATCAAAGTCACCTCTGCACATTAAAGAAGTCCAAGGGAATTGTGCCTCATGTCTCTCAGGCATTTGCATAAGATATTAAAATGAACAACCCACCATTACTTACTGCCAAAGGAACTTTTGTTAACCTGGAGTTACCTTGGCCTACTGCTGTTGCAACACCCTGCAGGCTGAGTGACTAAACTGAGCCCAGCTGAACTCAAGTCACTGAAAACCCACCTGCAGGCCAGCCTGGGCTAAAACAACCAGCGTGGTCCCCAACACACTTTTCCCTGTCATTGCTCCCCTGCTTTGCTAGGCACACAAGGCGGGGTGCTCGGAGCCAGCCTGTCTTTGTGATTTTGGAAGCACAGAGGAGCCTCTCCAGCCCTGTGGCACTTCTGAGGAGGCTCAGCACAACAGAGAGGGCTCTGCCCAGTGCACCTGAGTTCTGCTCTGAGGCTGAGTACAGGTAAGCTGGCAAGAGCCAACACAGACAGCAATAAGTGCCACCCCTCCCAGCGCTCAACCCATCAGTGCAGGGTCCAGTTCCATTTTCTGCATGGGAACACTAAGGCACAGGGCTGTGGAGAAGATTCAAGCTCCCAATAGGGCACGTTTACAGGCTGAGGACCCAGCCCAAACACCTCCACATGCTTCCAACTGAAGTGCCATTCCTGTCCTGTCACCCGTGTTCCCTCCCACAGCCCAGGCAGAAGAAGCAATAGTTGCTTTTTTCATATGCTTGTTAGCAGATTGCAAGGTTTCTGAGCTCCTAAGGGCATTGGTTCAGGAATAGGCCAGGAAACACTGGCAGATAGATCTGGTGCTGTTTCAGTCAAGCGTTTTACTAACAGTGACAAAAAAACTACAACAATTCAAGTCTGCCCTAAATGAGTAACTTTTCTTCACCCAGGAAAGGGAATTTCTCCTCTGCAGCACTGGGAGTATGGAGACAAAGCAGGCTGCTTGCTTCATAGCCCCACCTGTGATGCTTCTTGCTGGGCAGGAGGCTCCAGCTGGCTCCCTAAGAGGCAATTCTGCTGGCCCTAGTCAGCCAGGAGGAGCTGTACCAGGCTCAGGAAGGTACTGCAGGGCTGCCAGTTTGGTACTGAAGATTTGGAGGGATCTGTCTGCTCTTAGTCTTGAGGGCACAGCAGAATTTCAAGCAGTGAAGTGGATTGAGCAGTGATTCACCTGTCCTTCAATGCAGCAAAACTCCAAGCCAAGAGTCTCACATTCTGAGGGCTGGAAACACCTCTGCAAACACCAGTCACTGGGTTTCACTTTGCAATCTCAAAGAACCTCTCACTCTGTGCTTCTGCATCATGTCAGTAGAAGGCACATAAAAGCTGCTTTCTCCAGACTGCAGGCACACACAGAACTCGTACAACTTATATGCTGGTTTGGAGCACACACATGCAGAACCACGCAGCTCCAATGCTTCTTCATTGTGCCAAGCAGAGAAGAAATGTGTGGTTTCAGCTACTTCTACTGGGATATCTCTCAAATAAAGGTCCTCTGGGTGCGTGTGTACGAGTGGGAGAAAACTTAACTTGTCTTTCTCATCTGCACAGGACCTCTGTTCACCATTCAGATGGACCTGCCTCGCGTTCCCCAGCAGGAAGGAGGGACTGCACTGTATCTGACTTCAACCCTCACAGCAAACACCTATTGGGACCTCTTCTGCCTGGTATGTACAGGATGAGTCCTTGTAATTTTATCTGAAGGGGAGGATTAAGAAAAGGACATGGAACAAAACTCCATTTCTTTCTTGTAAGTGAACATCATGCACTCAGCAGGGAGCTCACAGCTCTTCCTAATTATCTATTTACTTTGGAAGATCCCCACATGACTCCTAGTAGCATGGGAATTTATTTCACCTTCATTTCTTTAGGTCACTTAAATAAACAGAACAAATCTTCACTGCAAACTCATGATGTGCTTCTGCTGAAATCCTTCCCCATGACATGAACCCCAATATTCAACCCATTAATTCAAAGTGTCTGCCATATAAGTACATAGGCATAAATATGGAGGAATCCCCCTCTTAATCTAGGCACACTGAGTCACATTAATTTCAAAAGAAAACTAAGATAAAATTCTACATACAAAACGCCCACATTCTTCTAATATTTTCCAGGGTAGTTTTTTTAGCCCATGGGAAAAGAAATTTTAATGGCAGATTACAAATGAACATATCAAAAAGACACTATGGTAGCAACGTAGAAATTAAGAGACTTTGGCACCAAGAAAAACATTTAAGACATGCTGGGAATTACATGCGGGTGCTGAGTGTGTGTATGGATTCCTGTTATCCCACTCACATAATGCTGCAGAGAGGTCAAGAGAGTTTCTTTAAAACAAACAAGGACAAAAATCACAACTTTAATAGATGTGAACAGCCTTTCACACAATGCCAGTGAGATAACATTTGGGGTACAAGTATTAGTTGGGGAAATGCCCAAAAGCAGATTTGTATTAAGTACCTTCTGCAAGCCAGGGGTATTGGTTGAAGTCTATTATTTTCCAAAGTAAGTATTAGTATCTTCAGAGCACTTGAAAAAGTCTTGTTTGGACATGGCTACAAATTCAGCATCCCACTTTCTCCCCAGCACATTTCCTATTTACAGTCACCATCCAGACGATCTGCCAAAGTTGCAGTCCAAGCAGGGAGGCATGCATGCACAAATCCTACAACATCCCACTGCCGGGCAGAAAATTACTTCCCCTGACCCAAATTACTCCTCATCCTTGCAACCAGGGTTAAAAACTCTACGGTCACAGAAAAGGACAAAAACTCTACTAACAGACAGACTACCCACCCCTGCTTTTCTTTGCAGCAGCCCCTTCACGGCGCACAAACCGAAATGCCTTCGCATCTGCCAGAGACAGCTCTTGCCTGTAAACTCTCAGCAGCTTTTGACAAGAGTTGGAGCAATGGAGGATGAATCTGCGGCTCATTTTGCACTGCTTCTTCCTCTCCCCAGTGCTCACCGTGCCCAGCCGGCAGTGAGGACAGGGCAAGGTCGTGGACCAGGCTGCTGGGGAAGTTCCAGGCGAGCCCTGGAGCACCGCGGAGCCTGTGCGTGCCCTGGGCCCTCCATTCGTTCTGGTCGGCCCGCGGAGCAGGAAAAGCTGGAGGGAAACATCCGAGCTACCCAAATCTCACCTGCCTGAGCGAAAACAAGCCCCGTCCCGGTGGGGACCAGCGGGTCTCCGCTATTCCCTTGTCACGTCTCCCGCATCCCTGGGCAGACCCTTTCCTCACATCGCCACACCAACTTCCCAAACTCCGCAGCTGCCTGAAGATGGATGAGGCGAACGCCCTGCGCCCCATCGCCCGCCACCACCGTGCGTCCTCCCAGCCCCTGGCCAGGGCCACCAGGCCCGAGCCCCTTTCTCTTTCACTCACCGCGGTCTCCAGTGGAGCAGGCGGGGGGAAACACAAAGATGCCCCAAACGAAGGGAAGCAACAAAGAGGCTTAACTCCAGGAGCTGGGAACTTCCAGGCCGGATCTGCGGGGAATTCACTACACACACACACACACACACACACTCNGGAGGAGGAGGAGAAGGAGGAGGAGAAGGAGGAGGGAAGAGGCGCCGGGATGCGGGAAGCCAGACCCTCCATACGGGAGACGGCTTTTGGATGACTGAACTCCCAAACAATTCCCTGCTCCGGCTACTCCTGCCCCAAGAGCCTCCCTCCTTCCCCTCCCCCGGAGGAGGAGGGAAGAAGAGGAGGAGCCAGAGGAGGGAGAAAACTACAAGTAAAAGCCCTTTTCCCAAAGCCGGGCAGCGGCCGAGCCCGGTCTCCCGCCCGCTCCGTGCTCGTTCGCCCCCCAGCACCGCGATCCGGGAGCCGCGGGCCCCCAGGGCCGCTCCCGCCGCCCGACGCTCCCGGACAGGCGAAAGCGGGAAAATTGGGACGAAAAGTTTGTTGTTGTGGGCGGAGAAGGCTCGGGGGTCCTAGGCTGGCACCGCACTCTGGAGTGGCACCAGCGGCTCACGGAGCCTCCCGGGCGCCCCTCCCGCCCCATGCCCGGCCGTCATCAGTTGTAATAAATACCAAAAGTATGGAAAGGTCTTTTCTTCCAACCATCCATTCCTAGCAGGTGCTTGCTCTGATGGAAAGTGTCTCGGGTACAAATTTTCAGGAAAAGCAGTGGCACCACTCCCTGAGATTCAACCCCACCACTTCCTCCTCACTGAGTCTCCTTGCACCAGAGTGAATTAATGCCCCAAAACTTAAATTTACCCAGGGGTGCAGGGAAATCTTCAGTCTTTCAAGGCCCTTCAGTAAAGAGTATCTTGAAACAAATCTGTCACTGAAAGGTCAGGATAGGTTTCTCACATTTTTGCCATGTACAGAAGAGCATAGATGACAAACATGATCTGTAGTTTCTAAACATGAAGTCCCTTCAGTCTTCAAAGAAGGCGAAAGAGTTGAGGTTTTTCAGAGTTATTCCTGCTTAGTGGCACTTAGGGAGAATTCTGATCTCCTGGCTTACTCATTTACTCATAAGGATGATGCAAAGGATTTAGTGGTTTTTTTTTTCCATTTGATTTGGGGCTCTTACTTCCTTGGTTTATTACAATGAGTACTAAAAGATTAAAACTCATTTTTTGAGTTCCAAGGGAGTGTGTGTTGATAGCTTCTTCAACATTCATTTCAATGGGTAAGTTTATCAGGTTGAACACAAAGACTTACCAGGTTGAGCACAAACTTCCTTCCTCTGAAATGTTAACTTTGCTCTCTAATTATCTTTTAAAGAGTTGTTTCCAAGATTCCAAGTTTTTCCTTACATTGCTTAGTAACACACTCCTCAGGTGCTAAATCCATATGTAGACACCTCACTAAGTGGCCTAATTTTTACAAGTGCTAAGACCTCTAGCACCTGCCTTGTCTGAAAAATGCTGGTTTCCTAATTTAAACCAGTCATAAACTCTCCTAAATTAAGGCAGGAATTGAATTAGCCCTGACTAGTTTTAGGCTTACAGAGGTGGGAAGAAAAAGGCAAGGGAGCAGAATTAGAGCTACCTTGTACAAAGAAGTGTCCCACGGCTTGTTAAACAGTATGAAAGAAAAGATTGTAGCCCTGCAGGATTACATTCCCTGTTTATCCCTGGGGCTGAGGGAATAGATGGATGCAGCAGTGCCCTTTGTATGCTGTTCTTCTCACCTGCCTCTCAAAAGAAATGCCTTGGGATAAAGCAGGGTGCTGGTTTGTGCAGCCATGTCTCCTTGGCATCCCTGGACAAGCCAGTGACAGTCCTGCTCTCAGGAAGCTCAGTTGTTGCTGTACTGGGGATGCCTGCTCTAGGCTGGCATGCATTTGTTTCAAACTCCCTGCCAGAACCGACTTCTGGATAACACTGGCCTGTCTGAAGCTCGAAGTAGTGTGAAAGCCAAAACCCCTCATTAACCCAGTTCCTCAGGCATAAGGAAACTTTTACTCTGGGCTTTGACCAAGCTTAGCCTGTGGCTGGGGGGTGGGGGTGTCCCATCTTCTTCTGGAGAAGCCAGGGCCACCCTAAACCTCGGCTACCAATTTGCCNAAAAGGAGAGAGGAAAAAAAGGGGGGAAAGCCTGTTTTGGGGAGAAGGGGAAAGTGAGGGGGCCCTTGGTTTGGGGGTGGTGGTTGTGCTTTTTCTGCGGGTTGGNGGCCGAGCCCGGTCTCCCGCCCGCTCCGTGCTCGTTCGCCCCCCAGCACCGCGATCCGGGAGCCGCGGGCCCCCAGGGCCGCTCCCGCCGCCCGACGCTCCCGGACAGGCGAAAGCGGGAAAATTGGGACGAAAAGTTTGTTGTTGTGGGCGGAGAAGGCTCGGGGGTCCTAGGCTGGCACCGCACTCTGGAGTGGCACCAGCGGCTCACGGAGCCTCCCGGGCGCCCCTCCCGCCCCATGCCCGGCCGTCATCAGTTGTAATAAATACCAAAAGTATGGAAAGGTCTTTTCTTCCAACCATCCATTCCTAGCAGGTGCTTGCTCTGATGGAAAGTGTCTCGGGTACAAATTTTCAGGAAAAGCAGTGGCACCACTCCCTGAGATTCAACCCCACCACTTCCTCCTCACTGAGTCTCCTTGCACCAGAGTGAATTAATGCCCCAAAACTTAAATTTACCCAGGGGTGCAGGGAAATCTTCAGTCTTTCAAGGCCCTTCAGTAAAGAGTATCTTGAAACAAATCTGTCACTGAAAGGTCAGGATAGGTTTCTCACATTTTTGCCATGTACAGAAGAGCATAGATGACAAACATGATCTGTAGTTTCTAAACATGAAGTCCCTTCAGTCTTCAAAGAAGGCGAAAGAGTTGAGGTTTTTCAGAGTTATTCCTGCTTAGTGGCACTTAGGGAGAATTCTGATCTCCTGGCTTACTCATTTACTCATAAGGATGATGCAAAGGATTTAGTGGTTTTTTTTTTCCATTTGTATTTGGGGCTCTTACTTCCTTGGTTTATTACATGAGTACTGAAAAGATTAAAACTCATTTTTTGAGTTCCAAGGGAGTGTGTGTTGATAGCTTCTTCAACATTCATTTCAATGGGTAAGTTTATCAGGTTGAACACAAAGACTTACCAGGTTGAGCACAAACTTCCTTCCTCTGAAATGTTAACTTTGCTCTCTAATTATCTTTTAAAGAGTTGTTTCCAAGATTCCAAGTTTTTCCTTACATTGCTTAGTAACACACTCCTCAGGTGCTAAATCCATATGTAGACACCTCACTAAGTGGCCTAATTTTTACAAGTGCTAAGACCTCTAGCACCTGCCTTGTCTGAAAAATGCTGGTTTCCTAATTTAAACCAGTCATAAACTCTCCTAAATTAAGGCAGGAATTGAATTAGCCCTGACTAGTTTTAGGCTTACAGAGGTGGGAAGAAAAAGGCAAGGGAGCAGAATTAGAGCTACCTTGTACAAAGAAGTGTCCCACGGCTTGTTAAACAGTATGAAAGAAAAGATTGTAGCCCTGCAGGATTACATTCCCTGTTTATCCCTGGGGCTGAGGGAATAGATGGATGCAGCAGTGCCCTTTGTATGCTGTTCTTCTCACCTGCCTCTCAAAAGAAATGCCTTGGGATAAAGCAGGGTGCTGGTTTGTGCAGCCATGTCTCCTTGGCATCCCTGGACAAGCCAGTGACAGTCCTGCTCTCAGGAAGCTCAGTTGTTGCTGTACTGGGGATGCCTGCTCTAGGCTGGCATGCATTTGTTTCAAACTCCCTGCCAGAACCGACTTCTGGATAACACTGGCCTGTCTGAAGCTCGAAGTAGTGTGAAAGCCAAAACCCCTCATTAACCCAGTTCCTCAGGCATAAGGAAACTTTTACTCTGGGCTTTGACCAAGCTTAGCCTGTGGCTGGGGGGTGGGGGTGTCCCATCTTCTTCTGGAGAAGCCAGGGCCACCCTAAACCTCGGCTACCAATTTGCCCGTATTGGCCCCATCCCTCTCTGATCCCAGACAAAATTCCCACTGCTGCTGCTGTCGGATGCAAAGGCTTCTCCTTGGGGCCGCTGAAACTCCAGCTGTTTGATATTGTGAGGAGCAAGGCAGGGGGCACAGAGGGACTCCGCATGAAAGGGCGAGCTCAAAGGAAACCGGACCCTGGCATGTCGGCACGATACTCAGTGGGTAACAGGCTCAGTTAAATTTGCTCATTCAGCCAGCTAAGAGGGAGAGTTTTCTCATCTGTCCTGCTATGTTTAATTCATCCACACATGCCTCCCAATTACAGCAGGAGTAATAAACAGAAAGGGATGTTGGGGGTGGGGGGAAGCCAGCCAGGCCCTAGCCACCAAACCTAAGTGCCCTGAAAAAGTGTGAGCTGCTGATTGCTGGGGTTTGCTGTCCTGGGAGCAGCTCTTCAGCAGCTCTGGCTCTGAGTCCTTATGAACTTTAGCCCAGATTCATACCTGAGTTTTGTTGCTTTGTGTATTTTTTCCCCAGAAATGTACATTGCAGGAGGTCTGTTGCAGAGTGCTGCTC
Source organism: Bombycilla garrulus (assembly GCA_013400315.1). Classification (NCBI taxonomy): domain Eukaryota; kingdom Metazoa; phylum Chordata; class Aves; order Passeriformes; family Bombycillidae; genus Bombycilla; species Bombycilla garrulus. Next base: position 466,173 of record VXBU01018923.1, on the reverse strand, counting down.
TAGGTGTACCATGTCTGCCTCCTGAGTTAGGCAAAATTCCCAATAAAAATGGTAGTATCCTTGGTATCCCTGCCTCCATGGAGGCTCCCAGGCTCACCACCAGGTTCCTCTAGCTCTGCATTTTTTGCAAAAATCAAAAATTGATGGGAGGAATTGCGCTGTGATGTAAAGACAAGATGGGTAAAATGCTCCATCATAGAGTGAGTTCAGAGCTGTCTGGCCATGTTGTTGGAAATTCAAGATAAGTTTGTGGAAGGATGGATGAGGAATTGATGACTAGCTCAGTTCCAGGAGTGGCCATGGTCCAAAGTGATCAGAAAGTCATCTTGTGTACTTTGTAGAGGAGAGGGGAAAGACTCACATTACGAAGGGATGTGAATGGGAAGCCCCCAGTTCAAAGGAGTTTCAGCACGAGTTTTACTTTGTTTGCCCTCTTGTAAAGCTATTTGTTACTTCGATAATCCATAGGAAATGGGATCATTTCTCTCCGGCATGTCAAATTAAATAAACAAATAAAACCTTGTTTGGCTGGTGAGAAGCTTAAAAAGGAAAGTGTATTTGTATAGGGATTCAGGAACTAAGCATCTTTCAGGAGCAGAAGATTAGGAACGAAATCAGAGAAACAAAGGGGGAAGTGATTCAGTCATCAGAACTCTGAGAGCCAAATTAAAGAGGGGGGTGGGATGAAAGGACAAGAGATAGGGCCTGCCTATATTAGGAAATCTCTGCTGGTGTAAACTAAACCAACTTGATGTCAGTTTAGTTTTACCACTAGGGTCCAAGTCAGGGACATAGACTTGGTTGAGACAAGCTTATCCTGATGTCAGACAGGAATATCATACGTTCACTGGCATTTCTTTTATTTCAGAATATATATGTTACCCCTCATGCACGAACACAAGTACACACAAGGGATAACATATGTATTTTGAAATTTAAAAAATGCAGTGAACCAGTGCTAGTTTTTCCCTCTGAGAGAGAGGTTGGCAGCAAGATAGTTTTATTAGTACTGTTCCTCTTTCAGACATGTTAAAAACAATATAAAAGAAACGCAGTCCCACCAAGGTATCATTCTCTTTTTTTGCTGTGATACATATATTGGTATAAAATATGTTATATACTGGTATAAAATGTGTTATATATGGGTACAGCTGTGCCCGTTCTATGCCACATACCCACAGGGGATGTTGTAAAGAACTACCTGTTTGTAGTCAGGTCATTGACAGGAAATATTTGGAGAGCTAGTGGGCTCCCAAGTCTATGAGAAGATTTGGTTCAGGTCCATTTGTTTCCTTGTCTTAAAATGTTCAGGGATCAGCAGTCAGAGAGATCCTCTTGTGTTTGGCAAGTGTTTTACAATGACACTGAACATTTTGAGTGGAGGACAGGGTATTTTAAGAAAATGTTTTGTTAATGGGAAATTATCAAAGGCAATTGGTAAAACTTTTTGCTTGAGTAAAGAGAACAGACAAATGCCCTAAATAAATAGCCTTCCCCCCCTACCCCCTCTATAATCCTGTTTTCCTTCCTCAGAACTTAGCAACTACTCTCCTACACTTTAAAACTTCTCTTGCAGTGAAAGTCAATATAACCACGTTTGTGATCACGGCCAGTGCTGGATGTAGGAAGTCCTGAGACTGGATATAAGAGCACCATGAACCTGCTCTGTGCAGAAAGAGGTAAGACATGCCCTCCTGCCTTTGGGTTCACTGGGTTCACTGCCAAAATCCATCTCAGAATAATGATAAGAAATGCTCCCCTGATGGACAGGATGTAAAACCAAGACCATGCATGTCATCTTTTGCGGTGACAATGTTGCTCTGTGCTGTTAAATAAGTGTTGTATTTTATCCAGAGACACTGATATTTCAGTGGCAGGCAAGCTTATTCTCATCCTTGAGTGGGAAATTATTTTTGGATGGGAAAGTGGGAAAATACTTTTGGATGCATGTTCAGTGAATGGACAGGACAGGGTGCTATAAAGTAGTTCACCCTTCCAAGTGGAGAGGGGAACTTGGGCAGTGGGTGCTGAAAATAGGACTTTCATGGGTGAAATGCATTAGATAGAACGAATCACTTCAAGTGAACGTTGTGAATCTCAAATTGGAGGAGATGTCTATAATGTTTTAGCATATGCATTCAAATTATATGTACATAAAACTGCAGCATCACCATCTCTTTAAGAATCAGTTTGGAGTTTTTTGTGTGTGTGCACCCCTTCAGCTGGAAATCATGGCAGAGTGTGAGATGTTTTAGTGGAGCTGTCTTAGGTGGCTTTGACTGATCCTTTCCCCCCAGTATCCATTTTTAGCTTTGTAAAGGTTTGTTGGAAAAAGAAGGTTTTTTTCTTCTCACATGAGATTTGTTTTCTCTGTAGAGACTCTGCATGGACACTTGGTGCTACAGTAGTTCATGGGACTCTATTCCCATCAGTACAGACTGCGCTGGGTTTAGGATTTCACCCTTTTTATGATTCCCTAATCTGTAGTAGGTTATTGCAGGTTTACAGACCACAACAGTGAAGATGGGGAGGCATCTTAAAGGTGTTCCAGGTTAATGCTGAAGACTGAAAAGAACCCTTTAGGTGGAGTGTAGTCCCTGCATAATTATATCTGTGGGAAATAGCTACCTGTCATGTCGGTCAACAAGGGAGTTTACCTTTCAAGGCACACAGATCTCCCTTTACATCACATTCTCTCTTTTTTATCGTCCATTTATTAACCTATTATTCACCTATAATCTCTCTTTCCGTACCACTTTCCCACACACCTGTTGCCTTTCTGTCTTTCTTTTCCATTGCTTAAGGCTTGTGCTTACCCTCTCCTCTGCAACAACCCTCAAACAAGTCCTTAACTTCAGGAAGCGAAAAGGCTGGGGATCCCTAGTCCCCTGGGCCCCCACCAGCCCTGCATCTGTCCTTGTGCTCCCCAACACCCCCCCCTCCCATCCGTCGCCCACATCCTGAGCATGAAAGCCAGCCAGATTAATCCGGCACAGAGCACATTGTGTGTGAGTCATGACAGGCTCACTAAGGCGTGCAGTGCTGATAAAAGGCAGCTCTGATGGGCTCTGTCAGGGATCCCGGAGAAACAGCGTGGAAAAAATCTGCTAACCCACATCCCAGCCTGGCAGCCGGGGCCTGGAGACAGCCAGGCACCGAAGGGAGCGCGGGGAAGCCCCTGTGGCACTGGCAGGTCCCACTCTGGGCTCAGCCTGTGGGGAAGCCCCTGGTCCCATGCATGAGCTGGTGCTTCCTGGAGTCATCCAAGAGTTCATGAAGCCAGAGGAGGGCTGGTGCAAGCCTCTAGGTTGTGAGGATGCCCCCCTCCCCAGCTGACCATCTGGCCAAAGGACTTTCTTGACCCCCAATGTCAGACGTATCACTCTCCTTAAGCCTACCTTCCCCTTCTCTGTCCCAGTGGCTGGTACTGCTAGGGGAGCCTGAAGGAGACTGCTCTTGTCTAACTTGGAGGACACATCTCTCAAAAGTGCTGTTTTACCAACCTGCACTTTCCCATTATTTTTTTCTTATTTTTCTTATGACCCTTTAATATCATCTTCCTCAGTGTCTTCAGCTCTCTGGTGCTAAGCCTTGCAGACACTGATGTTTGAACCCTTGTGAGTCCCTGTCCTTTTGGTCAGCCAGGCTACGCATTGCCTATCTGCAGTCTCCTCTTAATACTCTCCTCTCTACTTACATATGGTGTCCACTGAATACCATCACTCTACTGCAATCTGGAGACTCAGGCTGAGGCCAAAAGAGAAGGAGCTGGTCTTACAGCTCCATGCCTCAGGGCATATATGCCCTGCTTTGTCTTTTCATTAGGCTGTGCACAAATACACTTCTACTGCATTTTAAAGAGCAGGATAGCAGAGCACCTACTAGTCATTTCTTTGAAACTTTAGGAACTAGGTCTTCTCTGAGAAGAAAGAATCACAGCTGATGCCAAGACCATGATGCTCAGGAATTCACAGCCTCTGGAATGAGGGTTAGGTGAACTTTAAAAGGTTATATAACTCAATGTTTCTGATCCTTTTTTAATCCAAAGAACAAACTAACCTTTCAGGGAAGAAAAAAGAAATCCACACATTCTTTCATGGCGTGATACGATGCAGCAGCCAGCGGTTATAGGCAAATAAAAATCAGGCAAAGCTTTGAAATTCTTCATTTTTCATTTCTACCAGCTGCTTTTATTTGTCGGCATTTCATTTGACTGCATGTGTTAGATATTGCATGAAGCATGACTGTATGGGTGGGAATTTGGAGAAGGAGGCTGTAATCCACTTGCAGACTGCCTTCTGAAGTCTTGCAAGACACCAGTGCTCAAAATACTCCCATTCTAGTCTGCCTGCTGCGTGCCAGACCATACTGAACCCAAAACCCATTTAATCCCCTTTTCTGACTGATGTAAGCCATACCTAGAAGCATCTTGTGGAAGGCAGAACACTTGGCTTAGGGAATGGATGTCAGCTGTAATCTTTTCTATACAAATTAAATTTTACTCTTGTATACTTCATTCCATTACTTCTGATTCTAGTATTTTTGGACCACCCCTGCTTAGCATTTACAGGTTTTTAGTCTTCTCTGTTGTCAGACAGATAAACTGGGTCGGGGCCCAATTCTCCCTCAGTTAGCTGAGTGTAAATGTCTCTGAATTCACACCATGTAGATGCAATGTAACATGAGAAGTGTGTGAGGCCCTTTATTCTGTCAGCCTCCCCTCATAAATCAGCTCCCACAGCAGCACCTGAAGTCATTTTCTCAAGACCAAAGAAAGCATGCATGGAGAAGGTTTTGTCAAGAGTCTAGGGAGATCAAATGGTCTCAGAAGGTTTGCTGTTCCCTGCAGTGCTGCAGGCAGCTTGGCCAGGGCTGCTGAGTGTGAGGACCATGCACAGCGTAGCTCGGCACTAGGAGGGCTTGTGGAAGGGGGCATTAAACCACCAGGGAAATGATAGTTGTGTCGGCTTGTTGCAGTATGATCCTAGCCGAAAAACCATGGATAACCATGCTTCTGTTTCATCTCAGCTGAATACAGAGCCAGTTTACCTGCCCAAGAGGTTTCAATTTATACTAGCTTTTTGGTAGTGAAACTTTCCCATGAGACTGAACTGCTAAGCTTTTTTTTGGTGGCCCTCTCTACAGTGTCTCTTGTGTGAGCTGGAACAAGAATGAAATCCCCTCCCACCCAAGTGACTTGTGCAGCTCCTCGCCTGTGTCTCATGATGAGAGAAACAAAGCCAGTAGGTCCCTGGCAGCTCTTACAGTGTCTGTTTGAGGTATGAGCCAAATATTGGTCCCAGCATGCTACTATGACTCAAAACACACGACACCAGGCAGCACCAAAATTGCTGAGTGCAGTTGTGCCATGGTGAATACACAGTGTCTCTCACTGCCACTTCCACTCAGCATGTCATCGTCCACTCCCCTTCCCACACAGGGACAGTGCTCTCCCTGGTACAGGAGCAAGAGGAGGGACAGGAGGCAGATATCTTTGTGTGCTTTCAGAGGTATGATGCCTACAGGGTCATACCACATTCCAAAAAATGTGAGAAATGGAGGAGGTAGAGCCAGATTAGAGGTACCTACACATGAGGAAGATAGAGCAAATGGCAGTCCTGACAGAGCAAAGTCACCTTTTGCTGCTGCTCCTACTTCACATTTTCTAATCTGGAGCCAAGTTCTTCTTCCTAGAGTGCCTCTAAAGATTTTTACCAACTAAAAGCCAGACCCAGACTCTGCCTCCTGCTGAAGTTCTGCTAACTACTTCTTAGAGGACAACAACCTTCCAATAGGTGTGTGGCTCGGCTCTTTGTATAGGAAGTACAACATTGGTATAAAACACAGGACAGCTTGGCCAGTTTAGTTCTTGATACCACCATTATAATCACTGCAAAAATAAATACATCTTTACCTAAGAGATATTAGAATCAAAGAATATTTTTTTTAAATAATATATTTGGGGAAAATCAGATGCTACCTTGCTTTCTGAAAGGCAAGTTTGGCTGGTGTCCTTGACCTGCCAGAGCTGTGATTTTCTAAGGACCCTGAAGAAGATGAATTTCTCTATTGAAGCTCAGTGGGATTTTGGTGGTGGGGTGTGTGATTTTTCTCTCCCTTGAATATTCAAACATGTACTCCTCAGACATCTCTCTTCTGCCTGTCACTCTTTGCCCTGTTTGTTTGTTTTTTGCACTTCTCGCAGCCCAGACAAGGCAAAAAGGCCCGTCTATTGTTGGTGTGCATCTCTTTCACTGCAAGATTTGTTTATGTCTTAGCGCAGTGATGCAATATTTGGGTTGAACGCTTCAAGGGGAAATGTTTATAGAACTAAAAAAATATTTCCATTTGATTTGTTTATAGGAAGTTTTTCTTGTGGTCTTGAGTTTTGAAAAGGCCTTCGCATGTTTTCTTTTCCGCCTCCCCCACTCCCCCTCAGTGGATTTCAAGTTTGGTGCCAAATTCAGTCATGATAATGCCATGACTGACTCTTTAGGTATTTCTACCATGCTCAGCACTACACCACTGGAGTATCTTCATCCTGGCCTCCTACATCTTCTCAACAGCATTATCCTTCTTGCATGCTGAGGTTCCCAAAGCTTCTCGGCAGGGCTGAGGGTTTTCCAGATCCACAGTCCAACAACTCCTCTTTGTTCCTGAATTATCTCTGACCTGGGGCAGCCCTCAGGCAGGGCAGGCTACACTAACAGGAGAGAGTTGGAAGAGTTAAATGGGAACATTGCTTAGAAGAAAAAACAAAAGACTAATAGGAAAGGCATCTTTATGTGACCGAGGCTTAACCGAAACCAGGCCTTTTTGCTCTGCCTCAGCCAGGAAAACAAGAGAGTACGTGCAGGCAGCCACCGGCAGAGCGTGCACGGGTGTCCTCCTCTGCCTCCAAGGATGGAGACAAGGCACAGCCACTCACAGCCAGAGGGAGGGCAGACACTTGCTCAGTGGGCACCCCCAGAGCACAGCACGGGTGCACTTCCCGATACCCTGACGCTCACACCCTTTATGGCACATCTGCTCCTCCATTTCTGCCCCTCTCTCATCTAGCTGGTGTTTTTCACCCAGAGGAAGCTCCCACACACTGGTGTGCACTATCCTCCAGGCATCGTGTATCTGCTCTTCAGGAAACACTGAGTACCACTGGGCTGCCTCCTTGTCACATTGGGTCGGTGAACAGAGATGCTGAAAGGATGAATGTCACAGTTTCTACCATCCCTGACTTTGGCCGTAGCTTGCAAGCGAGAGGCACAGATGGGGCGGGAGGAGGTGCAGGCTTTCTCTAGTGCCTTGCAATTTTGCCTCTTTGTTCAAAAACCAGAGAGAACACTGACAGGGTCCTTCCAGCCACTGTCCTTCTAACCTAAACCAGCATCATCCGTTGCCAGTCTCTATTCTCTTGACAGGATAAACCATCACCACTTTTACCTTATGCCCTCCAGGGTAACCAGCAAAGAACAGAGAATATAATGACACGTGCCCAACTCTTTGAACCAACAAATTTCATCAGCCCTCAACAAGGCGCTCCCACACCTATGTCACCACAGTTTCAGGGCTGGAAATCTTCAGAATATGGCTGGCCCTGGAGCCCAGGTGCAGCTCACTTTCCATGAGCTCATTGACCAGCAGAGCCTCACAGACCATCATCTGGCAACAGCTGGTGTAGGAAAAATTACTGTTAGAGATGTTTGCAGCTATTTCCAGCTGCTGCCTGCAGAGAAATAACATAAGATTGCTGGCTCACAGGAAGCCTTGCCTTCCCCAGCCCCTGGCCATCAGCAGGTGGCCCCGGGAAGTGGAATGGCCTGTGCGTGCTGTGGCAAGGGCGACCTGGCATGTGGGCATGGGGATCATACACAGATGAATAAATAAAAGGCAGCCCCCTTGCTTTGCTGGCTGGTGGGCTCTCCTGCAAGAGGTGCCTGGGATCAGTGTTTGTTTTTTCCCCACAATGCTCCCAGTTCAACTCACCCTTTTCAGAGCCATGCCAGCCACATGCTGCCACATGCTCTCCTTCAGGGTCCTGTGTCCCAGCAGACTGCTTGGTCACCATAGAGGGACCCAGGACAGCCCCCACGCCCCCTCGCCTTCTCCTCAAAGCTGAGATCCCTCAGAAAAGAAAAGTAACGCTAATGAACAAGCTGGCTTCAGTTCTCTCACTCTGACAGTCACCTTTTCTAGTGGCCAGTAATATTGGAATCTCTCAGAGACATGTTCTGCGACAGCATCGTTGTGCCTGTGAAAGAGCAGGACCTTTCTGGGAGCACAGAGGCCGCACTTTGAGTATGTTTGCTCTGTCCTTTTGTTTGGGACTGAGCAACCATGCTCCCAGGCTGTAACCTGGAGCAAGCTGGTAAGAGAGCAGAGGATGGCTTGGGTCTCTGCTGAGAGCAATGCCAGGGTTTTCCTATAAGCTGTCTACAATGCTGGGTGAAAAAAAATAAGGCAAATGTATTTTGTACAGAATCCTGGTCTTGAGAACTATTTTATCTGGGGACTGTCTACCACACAAATAGGCCATGATAACTAATACCTGCTAGTCTATCTTGGCTCTTCACACATTAGAGAGACACCACATCATCATGTTATTAGGGATTGTAATGCACTGGGAGTCAGGTGGAAGGCAAAGTAGACCAAGTCCAGTTACAGACACCATAACCACAGGCCTTTTTTTAATGAAGGAAAGCCAGGAGGGATATCACCCACGAGCTGTGGCTAAGTGCATACCTTCATACCATCTCAGCACCTTCTTGGACATGATAAGCGCATCCTCCAGGAGGGAAGGTCTGTGGGTCACAGTAACTGTGTCCCCACAGATGGTTATTACACGTGTCCTTGTGTGTTGCCGTCCGGTGCTTGAAGGCTGTTCCTAGGAGTGCTAGAAGTAGCTTATTTATTCTGTTTGGCATCTATATCCATTCCCTCCTCTCCTCTCAACCCATAACCCCCTCCCCCAAACGCCAAGCTAATGTCTTCCAGATGAGGTGCTAGAAGCTGCTAATTGCACCCGGATCTGTCCTGATTTGTGCTTCAGTCAGCAAGGCACCTCGCTAATGGATCTGAGACTTGGCAGTGGGCCTGGGACCAATGTCAAAGGAAATGGATGAGAGGGAAGGAGAGAGCAGAGGGTTAGAGGGAGAGCAGGGAGACCCAGAAAGGAAAACGATCCCTCCTCCTCGCAGCAAGGGGCCAATACTGATAAGGGCTTGTGGTTGTCCCCCGAGGCTAGGTGGTGGTGTGTGGGATGGCGGGCGGCAGAGTCATGCTGCCTTCTCCTGTCAGAGAGCCCCCGCCTGTGCTGGGGTGCTGCTCCCTGCTCCGGTGGGAGGGCTTAACCTTGCTCTGGGACAGCAAGGCACACCTGGGCTTTATCACTTCCCAGACTGGTCAGGGCTTGAGCTCTCCTGATGGGAAGCTGGGACACGAGAGCTGGGAGCCAGCTGGTGGCTGAGGCTGAGCCGTGGCTCCCTGTTGATCCAGAGCATCTGTCTCACATCCCTGGTGGGTTCCAGGAGAAGAGGAGCCAGCTGGGGTGATTGGATGTGGATCAGAGGTGGAGAGGAGAGAAAACAAGATGGAAGGGGGTTGGCAAGGTGATAGCAGGCAGGATAAGAAAAGAATAGAGGCCTGGAGAGGAAGTAGAACAGTAGGTACCACAAATGGGAAAAGCAAGGGGCAGAAGTGGAAAGGCAAGGAGAAGTGAGGGCTGGAGAATAAGGAGATGGGTGTATAGCATGTTGTTCTTGCTCCTGTACAGCCTGCAACACCCACACTGTGGCCTGGGGAGGCTGTGCTAGCAGCCAGACAGGGCTGCAGCCTCTTTGAGAGCCCCAAAGGGAACTGTGCATGCTGTCCTGCATGGGAGCCCTGGGACAGACCCTCAGAGACGGAAAACTTCCTATCAACACATAAATGTCTAGAGACTATTCCTCAATGTCTCACCAGGTTTAACTGCCTGAGGACAGGTCTGTTTCTGGACATGTGGATGATGCCAACACAAAGAGACTTTGCTTCAGCATCTCAGCCTGGGCCTGAGAACAAGGCTGTTGCTAAGTCCTTGGGAGTTAGCTTAAGGGTGGCATGAAGAAACCTCCTTTCTGTGAACTGGGAGTGGTTCCTCTCTATTTTGAGATCTCTCCAGCATTAAATCCAGTGTCTTTCCCAAATGCCATGACACTTGTTTTACTAGTGGGGAAAAGTGAAGTAACATTGCCATGGGTTCCACGAAGAATCCAGGTCCCACCTGGGAGAGAACTTGTGGTTTTCAGTCAGGGGGTACCTGCTCTGCTAGACCAAGAAGAACCAGCAGAGACATGAAATTGTGAGAGAGGGAAGGAAGGTTTAAGGGCTGAACTGCACCACATAACTAGGAAGAGAAGATGTTTAAACCCACACCAGTGATCTGGGTAGATGGACACTTGGTCTCAACAAGTCCTCTTCATTGAAAAAAAGAAACAAAACAACCAAAACCATGGAACACTGGGGTGGAAAAAAGGAGTTGTGCGGCAGCATCAAGTAATCAGCATGATAATCCTGGGAAAGATGCTCCAGGTGGAAAGGTGCCAAGCTGAAAGCGGAAACAGGACAACCAGAAGCAACCAACTGCAATGGGAACCCAGTTGGTTGGAACTGGTAAGACACTGTGCTAAAATGCCTTTGGCTCCGAGTCCCATTTTCATCAACTTTGCAATTCTTGGCAAAGATGGGAGGGAGTTTCCACTAGACTGTGATTCATTTAGTGAAATTTGATCATGGCCAGCAGGGGAGGAATGTAGACAGACAGACTGACAGAGAGACAGTGTACTTTGAGAAGAGGAGGCAAGACTGTCAGGCCTCTGCAGAAAGGGCAGAAAGAGACCTGTTCTGTCTGATAGGAATCTTGGTGGCCAATCTTATGGGGGAAGGGGTAAGGAAGTAGAAGAACAAACTAATTACAGACATTGTGTGTGCTTGGATGTGCCTACAGACTGATTAGCTCATGTCTCCAAAGCACTTGGAGTTGGAAACCAGTTAATTATCCTTATTAATTTTTCCCCTTTTGTGCTCCTAGTTATTTTTGGAGACCATTTTAAGCACAATGCACCACCCAGGTGTTGGCTGCCCCAAAACCCATTGGAATTCCCTATTTGTCTTTCCCTTCCTTACACAAAGGACAAAACAGTCCCAATGAGAGTGATTCCTTCCTCCTGAAATAAGGACAAATAAAGAAAAGAAGAAAGGAAAAAAAAAATTAACATATCCCATGCTGGCATGCCCAAATCGCATCACACTTCCCTGTTTCTGTGCCTCTGTCTCTAAACTCATCAATGTCTTGGGATACTGTCAGGTCAGTATCCATGTGCACAGGAAACAAAAGTATACTTGCTCTGCAGCTTGTTGCAGAACAGTTAGGATTTAGCTTTAGCTTCTTTCCAATCTTCTTGTTGTGGGTATCCACCAAAGGACACTGAGGAAAACCCTTGTGAACATCTTGAGGCCATTTCTGACAACAGAGGAATTTCAGGCTTTGGGAGTGCAATAGGAGAAGTTATTTTTGGGGGGAAATCACAGAAAAACTTGGCCTTTAATTTAGTCTGCCACCTACTTCCCTTGTTCCCAGACAGAGACACTGGATGACAAGTGAACTGTTACCTTCTAATATCTGTGACTTTTTGGTTTCTTGGAGAAGCGAGGAAGAAGCCTCAAAATGCTTAGACATGAATGAGGACACTTTGGGATTGAGGATTTGGGGGCAGACTGTGCTTTTGCACCTGGGATCAGTGTGCAGGCAAAGCAGTGGCAGGACCCAGCAGCCGGTGCCCCAGGAGATGGGCACACAGCCTGATGTACCTCTGGATCCATGTGGGAAAGGGCATGCCCAGCCCCACAGCCCACAGTGCTCCTCATTGGCTCTGTGTGCCCAAATGCTGCCTCAGCCCCAGCTTCAGCCCATGGGGGTCACACAGTGTGTTCTGGACTTCAGGTGCTGCTCTCCTGGGGCTTCCTGGGCAGCTCTGCAAGAAGTCACCCAAGAAAAACCTTTGGAAGTTTTGTCTTTGGAGAAATGCCTGGCCCTTTTCTTCCCCTCCTTCCCATTTCTTGCTGCCTGGACAACCAGGTGGGAAGCAACAGTCCAAGAAGTGGAGAATTAACAGGTTTTCAGCGCTAGGCCAAAGCATTAAATGCTGGGAAACCAGACCATGCGCACCGCGTTAAAATAAAGGGCGAGCTGAAGACTTCCAGACCATGACAGGTTTGATCCGGCTTGTTTATTTTTTGGCAGGAGGGACTGAGTGAGGCCACGGCAGGGACCGAGCGTGTGTTGTGTGTGCCAGAGAGAGCACAGCTCCTCCAAGTCAGCTGCGTTCTGTCTGCTTGCACACGTGGCCCATCAGTCCCATTATGGTGCTGCACTTTGCCTGGTGGGCTGAATGCGGGAACCAGGTCCATTGCAATGTGATTTATGAATCCTCTCTGAGGTCTCATCTTTTTACTCCTCCTCTTCCGTTCGGGGACTCGGGGATTTGGTTGGTTTGGGGGTTGCTTTTTTAAAAATAAAGAGCACTTGAAGTTCATTTAAGGCAGAACCCCTTGATTTACTGTGCTTTGGTTTCAGAAACAAAATATTTTAGTGGGGGGAAGAAGCCATTTACGTTTCTGAGTATTTTTTCCCTGTTACACCTCAGCCTCTCTGTAAGGACACAAAGCGTGCTGTGGTACAACACCAGCACTTGTCTGGACCCAAATCAGTTTGGGCCACAGGTGCTCTGTCAGAGTCATATTTTCTCAAGCAGGGAGTCAATCCATTAAGGGAGAAACCACTCTGCTGTGCTGCTTCTATACAAAATGTGTCTGCTGAGGTCTTGGAACCCAGCAAAGTCAAAACAGGATTTGCACCAAGATACAAGAAGTGGTGTTTCAGACCTACAGAACAGAACTGAATGAAACTGAAGGGCAGCTGTCAGTATGGGAAAATTAGGAGTGTGGCTGAGTTCCTGTACTTTGAGGAGCCAAAATGGATTGTTTTTTTTTTCCTGAAGTCCAGGTGTGACTTAACTGAAAAGTAGACCTATTTGTTTATTTCTACTGTAGCATATCCTAGCCTAAAAATCTATCATCTGCATTTTGCACACCTTTTATAAGTGGGAAGATAAATGGTCAGATGCACACTAAATTATGAAAAATGCACACTCACACATAGGGAATTTTTTTGGGCCTCTCAATATCATGTTCACAGGAATTCTGAATGTCCAGGAAAGCATCACTGACAAAATCTATGCACTGTAAGAAAACCACTGGATAAAATCTTCTGCTAAGCCTATCCAATGATACAGCTCAGGGTGCCTCACTATGCTGGGAAATCAGAGACCAAACTTCAACAGCTAGTGCCACCAAATGAGTCAAAACCTCAAGAGTAATTTTATCCCTACAGTTCTGTAAGCAAGTCTTGCATGCTTTACCCAGAGCATGCATGACAGCTTCAGAGCAGAGTGGGGCTGCTGGCTCCTAAGTGGTGTCAAAATACGGCCTGAGGCACTACTCTACTCAGCATTCAAGGGTCAAAACCAGAATCCATAGGGAAAAGCAGTTTGTGCCTATAAAAATTCCCTCACTCAGACTTTCTTTGGTCACTGGGGCACCAGCAAAAACTGGAGTGCTGCTCAGGACCTTATTCAGGGCACAGGTGATGGAGAATGGTTTCCACTTCTTGCCATTTGCACTGGAAAGAGAAACATTGAGAGGGTATGCAGACAAAGGCTAGCAGCATGGCAGGGGAAGAGAGTGCCTATCGGGAGGCAGGAGACTGTTGATTTATTTTGCCCAGTGAAATGCAGGCTGAGAATGGATATGATTGTTCTTGGTAAACACATCAGAGGGATAAGCACCAGGGAGGGAGCAGAGCTATTTAAGCCTTGGAACAATGTTGGCGTGAGAACAAGTGGGCATGCTCCAGCCAGGAATAAATTGAGACTGGAAATAAGAAGAATGGTTTAAGCCTCAGAGCTGTCAAATTCTGGAAGAGCCTACTAATTGGGGTAGTGGGAGAATCTTAAAAACTTATTAGGATTGTTTGAATCTTCACATTTGTGCGGAAGATTGCACGATGTGATTGCTGACAATAGCAAGGGCCAAGACATGGTAAAATAGGAGATCTCTTCCAGCACTGCATCCCTACTGCGAAGCACTTGGATTGATTTGTTTCTCATGTGTCCCTGTTAAGGCAGGAGACATGGGGGATCCTTTGCCATCCAGCCCTGCGGGGAGATTGCTGGCAAGCCAGTTGCAAGCAAGGAGAGGAGGATACTTTCTCAGATGGCTGAAGATGATATGATGGTTGCTACTAATGCGCTGTGAGGAAAAACGTGTCTCCTGTCCCAGGAGGAAGATTGCAGGCATCACACCAGGCCACAGCCAGGCAGCAGGGCAGAAACAAACAGCAGAGGGAAAGGCTTGAAATTCCAGAGGAGAAAACCAAGTGCAGGCATTTTCTCATTACAGAGCAGGGGGCTTCATGTGTTCTTTGTCTTTTCAAAGACAACAGAGGTTGAACAATAACCAGGGAAAATTTACATAACTCATTCTGTCATTTGCAGCTGAGGCAGCTCTTCAACAAGCCCTAGGATCAGCTATGCCATTTAGGCCACGAGTCAATCTCAGAAAAAGCATGGGTTTATGAAGTCATATACATTTTTCTCTTCTTAGGGAGCCCTTCTTTGTCTACTAACCACCCAAATCCACGATCCTCCTTGTTAGAGGCCACTTCTCCTTTCAGCATCTCCCAATGGAAATGGGAAGTTTCCACAGTGCTGGAAGCCTGTGGCAAACTTTGGTGATCTGACATGGTCCCCACACAGGATGTGAGGTATGGAGCAAAGTGGCTCCTGACCTGTGGGAGGTCCTGGAATGCAGGAGCTCCACAGCAAGGAGTGACAGCTCTGGGAGTACAGGCAAGGAGGACTCACCTAGCAAATAGCTGCCTCAGGCTTGAAATCACTTGTTTGTGCTCAGCGTGAATGAGAAAACCTGCTGACCCAAAGATTCACCGTGCAAGGCAGAGGGGTAAGACTGGGTGCTCTGGGCAAAGACTGAGAGATATGTCTTCTCCTGCACCTGGAATGCTTTATCTCTCAGCCCTGTTGTGTTTCCCCAGGACTGTGTCTCCCAGCTCTCAGTGGGTTTACATGTGTTAAACCCAGTGGTCTTGCATGTGGTAGGTCAGGAGAGAGTGTGCTGACAAACTGTTCAGCAAAGTAATTTCTCTTACTCTCCAAAATCAGTAGCACTGGGCAAAATGGGAATGCCACTGCTCTCAGCTGCTCCTAGGAAACCTCTCAGCCTCTCACTGCAGGTAACCCAACCCAGTTTAAATCTTGGCCTCCCTTAGCTTCAGCCAGGCAGATGGAGGGGCTCATGCTCAGGAAACAGCACCATACTCATCCTTGAGGACTCCACCTGAGACAGTGGGGGAATGAAAATCTGAGCAATATTCGAGTGGGTGTGTAAGAAAGAATAGATGTTACAGCAGCTGATTAATGCATACCCTTCCACATGAGAGTAATAAGATTGAGTTCTAAATTCCCTTTCTTTAGTTCACTGCACGCACACATGCAAATTCCCTCCCTTCTCCTTAGGATACTGAAAGAAAGCAAAAGCAATAATAAAATATTTCAGATGAGAGAGAAGGAATTCTCCATGATTGAGAATATTTAATGGGAACCAGCTGCCTGAGCAAGACCAAAGGCTGATCATGCTGGGGGTTTGTTGACAGTGTCACTTTCCATAGGTACCTGCTGAGGAAAAGGGAGGGATGCTCAGGAGTCAGCACAGAGGAGGAGGAAGGTGAAGGAATGTGCTGCATAGTGTTTTACCTCCACGCAACCCTGTCTCCCCCTTTCCTTGTTTTCAAGAGGCTTTCCGAGCTCTTGGAGAAGAGCCATGACAGGACAAAACAAGAAAGCATGAGTGAATGTGGTGTGAGCATGTGGGTGGCTCTATCTGAGCAAAAGAGGGTGGGTGGAAGAAAGGAAAGAGGAGCCCAAAAGTTCAGTGCATGAAACAAAAGCCAAGGCTGTCTCTCTGCTCCCCTTCCTGTTCTTCCTTGCAACCAGACAGCTGCAATTAAGATGTAACTGATACACCGAGAGCTGGTCCCTCGTGCCGGTGCTCCCTCACCTCCTCCATGCCTGTCTGCCCATGGTGGCAACAATGCCAGGCATGAACCCAGCTGTGCAGAGCTACTGTGTGGCTACCAAACACAGCCAGAGTAGCCAAACCTGGCCAGAGCAACCCGCAGGACAAGGAATTTCAGTGGTGTGAAATGTGGGCTGCTTCCAACTTCCCCTTTCTCCTGTGGGAATAACTGTCTGCATGGACCTGCCCATGCTGCCACCTATGTGCTCATGAGGTGGTGCGACCTGACTCATTTTCCTGCTCTGTTTGTAGCTGCAACCCCTCTGGAAAGAGCCCTTTCTCCTGCAGAACCTGGTGCACCACATGCAACTGGCCCAGGGCTCTCTTCAGGGTCCCACTTTTTGAAGGATGCACTTAGCCCTATCCCTGTACTCAGGGATTTTCACTCCCTGTTTAAAGCTACGTGGATCAGTATCAGGAAGGCTTGTCACTTGTGTAGATTAGGGCTTCAAGTATACAGAAGGATGAAGCAAACATTTACACATTGAAAAACGTAAATATGAATTGGGTGATGTACTCTGAGGTAAATACTGGTACAGAAACACATGACTTTGTTGGGCTACCTAGCAATTCTTTATATTCAAGTCATCTTTCAACTAGAAGAGGTAGGTCCTGTTGGCAATGGTTTTGCCCAGCTTTTCCTGGTTTCTGTACTCTGTTTTCCATTATTTCTGTTTACAGCTTTCAATGGAATTATTCCTCTTAAGAATTTCCTCAAAAACCATGAACCAGAATGCTCCCTTCCCCCAAATCAGGAGTTAAGACCATCATGATGCATCATGCACTCCACTCTACATACTTCAATCAAGTGGGTTTGTGCCAACTTTTGAGCTCTAAGGATTTATCATTTCCCACCACAGGAGAAAGTCCCAGTCCTGGATATTTTACTGGTTCAAACAGGCAAGAACAGTCAGGGGAAATGCCAGTGGAGTCACCGCATGTTCTGCATGTTCTGCTCTCAGAACACCTGAGATGCCAGGGTTTAACGAGACAGCACCCACAGACCCCACTCCCCCCCGGGAGGGCTCTGGCACCTCCATGGTGTTTTGTCAGTGTGATGGTAGGGGAGGTAATGCAAACCCCATCATAGCTCACATTTTGACACAGACTCTAAGATCTCAGCACAGCTGTAGCTGCAGCTGCAGGCTGGTGACAGCACTACCTGTTGCAGAGATCTGAGGAGGAAACACCGTAAGAGTCTGGGGCTGAGAAAAGGGAATATGCTAGCAAGCTGTGGCATGGATCTGATTTTCCATTCAATTATCTCATGGTAACTCAAGAAGATGGTAAATTGCAACTGCAACAGCTCACTAGCAGCCTAACATTTCCTCATGGTGCTTCTGAGGTGTGGAAAGATCTCTGCAGGGTGAGGCCCGTGAGGGGGGAAGCATGCAGCAAAAGTTTTGGAAAATTGCCCTGCAGCCTCCTTCACCATTACCTTTCCTCTCAGCAGTGTGCAACCCCCTTCTTTTCGGTTCAGCACACTCGTGCGTGTGGGGGCCCACAGCCACAGGGGCAGGAGCTGCTCCTTCTTCACCTATAACTTCATCTGCCGCTTTTCTTTCCAAAGGAAGCTGCAATTAAACCCCAGGCTCCAGTGCAAGGAGAGTTTCCAGGCTTGGGTGTCCATCCCCATGGGTAATGCAGCCTGAGCACTAGGCTCTTGCCACGGAGCCCCTGCTGCTCCCTAGGACTGAGTGGGACCACCGCCAGTTTACATTAGCAACCAAGTGACCATCTGGTACAAAGGCAAAATATGATTATTATGTTTAGGTGCAAGCAGTCTTTAATGTAGTGCCCAAAGGTAACAATAAAGTATTATTAAGATTTTTCAGTTATGTGGATCGTGACAATACCATGACAAGACTGTTGGAAACAACCTTCAAAATGAGGTGTTGGAGGCTAGCAACACCCAGCCACATGTTGCTTCTTAATCCCACCCCCACTGACATTCATGAAACTTCAGCTGGTGTAAGGGATATGTGCCACAGCTGCTGAGGATGCAGGCTCCTACCCCAGGGCAGTCTCAGCAAGGGACTTTTAGCAGAATTCAGGAGATGAGAACCTTGCCCTTAGCAAGCCCATATTGCTGACCCGCACATCAGCCTCAAGCAAGTCTTGCCTCCTCCTTGCACCTCAGTTTCCCCCTCCTGGAGGCAGACATGGATCAGTTCCTCTCGCATGCTGCTGAGCATCCTCCCTCTCTCTGCTTCCTCCCTAACCTCCCTCCCTTTTTAATCGGGATTTGTATGTGGGTTTCCAGGCTTCCTGGCTGTCCCGTCTCCTCTTTCTCCTGCACTGCTTTGATGTTAATTGTCTCCAGGGCTGGAGCGCTCCTTGGCTGATTAAGTCCAAGAGTCCTCCCTGGTTTTGTTGACCCATGAATGGGGGCCTCTTCAGTGCTCAGTGGAGTGCGGGCTCATTGCCCCTCCTCCTCCCCCCCATTCGGTTTGATGGATTAATCGTGCTGTGTAAAGGAAAGTGGGGTGGGAGGGGAAACTGAAGCAGCGGGAAAGGGGGGGAAGGAGGACGGGAGAAAGGGAGCAAGAAAGAGAAGGACCTTCGGCAAATGCTCGACTGCCCTTGCTTAAAATAACACCGTTTATTTAAGCAGGTCAGGCACACAATGGCTCGAGAGGGGCTGCTACTCAGATCATGGGACCCTGCGTATGCTGAGTAAGAGGCTGGAGAGGGTGTTAGGCAAACTCTGAAAGCCAGTCTGTTCTTACCCGATGTCTCCATCTCCCCCCAACACACACACACACACACACACACACGCACGCACACACGCACACGCTTGCACCTCCTCTTTTCCGTCTCCCTCCCCTTCAGACACTGGAGTCCTTTGCCTTTTTGGCAGTGGCACAGCTCAGAGCCAGCAGTGGAGGGGCTCAGAGAAAAAGGGGGCTCTGATCCACTGACCTGGACCTGCTATCCTGGCATGCAGCCAGGAGAGGAGAGGCTGCCGGCCCTATGGAGTGGGCTTCCCACAACAGTCTGTGGCGAAACAGATGCCAACATTTCAGAAAGACTTGTTCCTCAGCCCCAGCTGCCATTGCTGCCTTGCTGAGCGCCTAACTGCTCCTTCTGAGGCACACAGTATCTGCAAAACATTCAGTGGAAAAACATGCCTCCTGCTCCCTTTTCAAGAAAACAATTGGTTTCATTCAGAGGTGAGATTTGAGTAGCTGGGGCAAAAATAGCAGTATCGGTGTCAGCTGGCTGAGTGGTCTGCTGACTGTGTTAAACTTGGTCTTTGCTCCATCAGGGATATGGTACACCTCTCCATTATCCAGTTGCTGGGCTGCCCACAGTGCAGCCTTGCTTGTGGTCTGCAGCATCCCTTGGTGCAGCAGTCCTTTCCCTCTTCATTGTGTCCCATTTAGGGATGTCTTAGTCCCTTCTCACCAGGGATGGCCAAACCAGGTGTCAGGAGGCCAGGGGGAGCCCTACAAATGTCCTGGCACAGGCTGTCTGCATTGTCATTTGCAAGTTGCTCTGGTCTCCAAGCCTGGCCAATGCCAGTAGCCTCCTTTCCCTGAGCAAGACTGACCCAGTCCAAAGCACATGTACAAGAAATCCCAGAGCGATTGCAGTGGATACCTCTCTCTTCCCTACCTCCCCCTGCTCCAACCTCCCATGCTGCTCCTATCCATACCAAATGCAGAGTCAGGCTCAGGAAATGAAAAGGCTCTTCCCAAGAGTGACCTGTGCAATTTTCCAGCCTCTCCCTCCACTGCCACTTCCCCTTCTCCTTCCCCCCTGCCCCAGTTTTCCCTGGCTGATGGCAGTAAAGGGCCGTTGGTGTTGGCAGGGTGCTGCTGGCTGCCTGGCAAGCTCTCCCGGACAGCCTGCCAGGCTTTTCAGGGCTCATTCTCACTTTCCAGAGGCTGGAAGTGCAGAGCAGGAGACAGGCTGCCTTGGCAGCCTCACTGTTTCCAAACATTGAAAGGCAGAGAGAGAAAAGTCTGCTTCTCCCGGCTCACCAAAGCCGCCACCATCACCATGGACGCTGGCCAAGCCTGCCTAAAAATAACTGCGGTGCTACCAGACACACGTGGTTCTCGGGGACAAAGCAGGACAATGCACCCCAGGGTAGCAGGGAAGCAGCAGAGCAGGGCAGAAGGAGAACTTGGGCCTTTTTCCTCCATTTCCCCTTCTCACCAAATAAAGCTGCCTGTGTTGTCCCAGCAGTGTTAGTCAATAGCGACCAGGGACGTCTCTCTCAGTTTGTTTTCACAAGAGAGTTCCAACCAGTGCAGCTCAGAATAGCTGCAAATTGTCTTTTCCCAGCTGGGAATGCCTCACTTCCCATTGTGCTGACAAGTGTGCAAGACAGTGTGGCCGGCACTGTGGTATAGGTGACCCTACAGCCCTGCAGCTGCCTGAAGGTAAAATCTCCCTCACCTCCAACTCCACCTCCAGGACATGTGAGATCTGCTGGGATTGCCTTTCACTCCAGCTGCTGTGATCACAACTGGTCCACCCAGATGTGACTGCAGCACATAATTAACAAGTGGACTAAGGAGAAAATGAAAAGTGTGTGACTGGCACAAGGGAAACTCTGGCCTCTTGGGAATGCGTCTCCCTAGCTGTGCTGCCCAGCTTCAACGCAGGAGGGTAGGTGCTTTTCATCCATCAGCCCCTGGGCAACCTCGCTGATCCCTCCAGATCAGCACGCAGCACACCAGATCCTTCCCACGCTCCCCTATCTGCTACTTTCATTATACACATCAAGTCTGCCTTTGAAAGCAACTCCGGGGCTCCCCTCCAAGTGCAATCCAGATGCACTTGGTGTAATGCAGATATCTCTGCTTGTAACGATACCTGCCATGTGTTTCTGCTACAAACAGGAGAAGTGAGAGGAGATGTAAAACCAGATGTGTGATCCAGGGCACTCTCTTCCTTCCTGCTGTGGCCAAGACACGTCCCAGCCCCAGCAGGAGGGTCAGCACAGACAAAACATGCAAGCTCCCCTCTTGGTAGGAGGGTGAGGGTGACTGGAAAAGCAAAGCTGTATTTTATCAGCAGGAAAAGGCAAAGTCCTAAATGTTTCCATAGGCTGGAAGAGGCTCCACCAGCCCAGGCTGTCCATGAAGCCGTAACACACGTTCTCTCTAGCCCCTGCACTTGCTAAGTGTTTCTTGGTGGGGGAAAGCTGATCACAGCCAAAGGCTGAACAGCAATCTTTGCTAAGTCTGACAGATATACTGGGACACTAACTTCATAAAAATAAGGAAGAACTAAGCAGGAGGTTGGGTGTTTCTTATCCCTGCAGACAAGGCTCTTTTTCTTTAAGTAAAAATAATTCAGCAAAATTGGTGTCAATTTGCTATGTGTTTCAGGTGACCCAAAGTTTTGGGCACAAAAAAAATCTTACCCCAAGAAACCTGTTTCAGCTGAAACAATTTTCCTTGCTCTAAATCTAGGACGTTTTGGCTTTTTTTTATTTTTTTCTTTTTTTGTGGGAGGAAGAGAAGAGTGTTTAAAGAGGGTTTGGCACAGTGAATCTCAGTCCCAGCAGATACATACTTGTTTGTCTATTTACAATCGGGACAATCCAAACCCGTTAGCAGATGTAACTGAGTTAAGACATGAACATGAATTTAGAAAACAATATGAACCATCATTTGTAAGAAAGGCTTGGAGGCGAAACCCAAGTAATTGATATCGTAAATCCCTCAAAACATTATTATGGGGTATTTGTCACCTCAGAAAAATTCATGCCTTGATTACATGCCTATACTTACTTTTGAGACATAACTTTGGACATTCATGTTTCAAATGTCAATGTGTAAGCTAAGACAGACATTATTTGGCATTTCTTCTCCTCCCGAGGTATTTCAAAGATCTTGAGGTATTTGCCAGATCTCTGAGAAACTGCTAAGTGCTGAAGCTGCAGTGAATGATGTTTTAATTTGGTCTGAGGGCTTGAAAGAACATCTTGAAAGACTTAGACAAGTCTTAAACAGAGTATGAGAAAGAGACTTAAAACTGAGCTATAAAAAAGCCCTATATCTGATGTAATGAGTTATTTAAATGAGGCATAAATTGAGCAAAGATGGTGCAACTGGTAATGTGCATAAAACATTGAAATGTTTAGCTCTGCAAAACAGAGTGGATTTGTGACAATTTACAGAGATGATAAGCTGATTTTGCCAAAATGAATTCCAAATGCTCAGAGAGGGTCTGATTTTGCAAGGTGGCGAGCATTTATTTTTTTTCCACTCATCCAGAGCAACACTTAAACACATGCTTGGTCGTGCTGACTTGGCTTCTTTGCTTCTGGGGTGGGATGCTATACAACACAATGCTCAGGAAAGTTCATGTCTTGATGCTGTAATTCAAGGAGTCTTGTCAGGGAGCCCTCGTTTCACTCACCCTCCATCTCTGCTGCATGGGTATGAAACAGGCACAGGTTTCTTTGTCTGTTTGTTTTTTGTTTTGTTTTTTTTTTTGTTTTGTTTTTTTTTTTGTTTTGTTTTTTTTTTTCTTTTTTTCACAGCAGCTTTGGAAATCAAACATCTGCTGGTGAGGAGGTTTGCTGGGGTGCCGTTCCAGAGGGAGTCAGCAGCAGGATGCAGAATGGAGTTGGCAAAGTGCAAAGGCCCCATCACAGTGGAAGGGTGGCGTGGCTGGAGGGGGCACCTTGCACACATGGGGCACAGCCAGGCTGGCCACTGGGTGAGCGTGCACAGCCTCGGCATCTGAGAGGGAAAGGGAATTGGGAAAGCCAGGCTGAGAGCAGGCTTCCGCTGCTGCCCTCCTCGAGGCAAACCATCACAGCCTCCCTCGTGCTGACGAGAGCCAAATATAGACCACATAACACATGGAGTGTCCCACTGCCACTGCTGCCACCTCCTCCTCCCCAGCTCAGGGCTGGCATGGCTTACTCCTTCTCAGAGTCCCGAGAGGGTACTTCTCACATAAAATCAAGTACACATATGTATGATTGCTAGAAAGAAAAACAGCTTTCAAGAATGAGCCTGCAGAAAAGGGGAAAAACACCCCAAACAAATTCTCATTCCTTAGAGCATTACTTCTAGTGTAGGCACGCACGAGGGCAAGAGAGTGTTTAAAAGGAGATGAGGTCTCCCTAACAGGAGGGACTCCTCCCTCGATCCAGGTTTTTCCGAGCTTGTTTTCTTCCAAGCAGCACATCACAAAGCCATCTTCTCCCTCTTCCCCTCCTCCCCGGCCCAGGTTGTAAAATAACGAGTTTCTTGTTATTCTTGTTATTGCTGAATGGCAGAGGTCTGGAGTCCTGTGAAGGGAAGGGGGCAGCCTAATTAGGGAAACGAGAGCCATCCTTAATGAGCACTCCTGACTAGGTGGAGATTTAAAGAAAAAGGAGGGGGCAGGGGGGAGAGAGGTCAATTCGTACAGTTTTCTCTTCCCTACCCCCAGCTCCCACCCCTGCCCTCCCCTCCTCCCTGTAAACCTACCGCAGTTTGGGGTCTGAGCGTGGAGGCTTCTCTATATCATTATTGGTTATTAAACTATATTCTCCTGTTTTGCCTGACTTCATAGGGGGTTGATCTCATTTCGCCTCCTTTGCTAGTTTTCTCCTGTGAAGGTATGTCAAGTGTTTGACTGTTCTCATCCCCAGACCTTATGGTGCCCTTGGGGGTGCTCTGGAGTCCCTTCTGGTTGCTATCTCATCAACAGGGTGGTGCCTGAGCAGAAGTGACAGCCAGTCGTACCAAAATCTTCCAGCAATCCCCATGATGGTCTGCTGAGTGTGCAAAACCTGCTGCATCTGTGCACTGAATTGCTCTACATTCATGCTCCACAGATCACAAATGTGGTTCCACTTGTGGTTCCTCAGGACAGCGCAGACAGTACTGATGCCCCCACCTATATAAGTGAAAACTGGTCTGTACTTGTGTGGGCACAGCAGATGCAGCTTTGTAGCTAGATGTGTCACAGGTGGGTGTCTTTGTCACTAGGAACCATGCCACGAGGACAGACAGCATAGTCTGGCCATTAACACTTGAGATGTCCCAGATACAGTTCTGAACTCTATAATTCAGCGTTAGTTGCTTGCTACATTCTCCCTTAGTAGGAATGAGCCTCTCGAGTTCCCCTGAGTTCATCCCTTCCTATATGTACATTGGCAGGAGCTGAAAGCCCCGTGTGTGGAAATTCGATTGCAGAAACTTTCTCATTCCACACCCAGCTTCTTGGATTTCTCTCCTGTTCCGCTTTCCCTCGCTCTGCCTGAGCTGTAACCAAACGCCCCCACTCTCCATGAGGCTTCAGCACTGGAGCCCTCTGTGCCGCTGTGTCTGTCTAAGGGACACAGCAGCCTGAGCAGGTTGCCAGGCACACCCCATCTCAGCGGATGGCCAGGGGTGTCTCGCAGGGCCTGATACTCAGAGGGGCCCTGGCAAGGGCTGGGAGCACACAGGGATGACTGGGTTTCTCTTTGCCAGCTTTGTCCTCCTGAACGTGCCCCGAGTCGGTGTTAGGCTGTCACCTCCAGCAACTCCTGTGATGTTATTTGCAAAGATCTGTAAGAATCCATGCCCAGTTAAATCATCACATGCTGAAATGCTTAAACAGGCTTCCAAGGAGCAAGCTTGCAGCCAGAAGCGTGGGAGGAATGTAGTCTAACAGAAAGGAAATAAGCAGGGAACATTTTACCCATAAAAGCACTTTGCTTTCTCTTTGCTTCATAAATCAGCTTTCTCTGATCTCATCCAAAAAAAGGCAGTTAATTCCCCACTTCTCCCTGCCTGGGAGATGTATTCTTTTCTGTATTTGGATCTTGCCTCAGAGAAATTAAGAGACCTAATTGTTTCCACTGCTCCTTCCAAAATCAGGGAACAAAATAACATCAGAACTAAGGCCCTGGGCCACACCTCCCAAGGTGCCAGGCTCTTTCCTTCGGGAGACAGCGCTCTCCACCTGCAAGAGCCAGGTCTCCTGCAGGGGTCCCTGAACCTGGGGATGTTCCTGTCAGCACCCAGCACATGGCACTGAAACCTCTGGCCTAAGAGGCCAGGTAGACCCAGATGAGGGGTGAGCACCCCACTCTTTTTTGGAAGAAGTCACTAATGGCGTATTCTTGCTGCCTGCGGTGGAACAGGTCAGGTGGATAATTATTCACCAGCAGGAGTAAAAGATTTAATCAGCCAGTAGTGCATGGCCCCAGAGTAAAGACCTGTGCACAGCCAGGCAGATTCCCTTCGTGTACTGAGCACACTGCATTCCTCCAAGCCTACCAGAAATGTGGCTTTTTATCAGATCCATTTCTCTTCTCTGTTTATAGGTTGAGGATGCCAGGGCCCCTCTGGACTATAGTTTGAATTAATTTAGCATTTTTTGTGGGTGAATTCCTTGGATTACCAAGAAAGTCTTGGCACAAGGGCCAGTTCCTTTCTATTCCTGCCTTGACATGCAGGCTCACTGGTACTTTCTCCTAGCAGAAATGACCACACATCTCCAAAGCAGATGGCCTTGACTTTACGGCTGCTTCTGATGACCAAATAAGAACCGAAAAAATAAATTAAATTTGACTTCCCTTGCTGAGTACAGAGGATGTGCTCAACTTGCACTTCTGTTATTCTGTTGATTCATGCTTTCTCTGCCTTGTCAGAGGCACTTTACCCTATGCATTTCTTGGTTATTCCATAGAAAAGCAAAGAAATTCAAAGAAAATGTGGGGAGAGAGGAGATAGAGGCATTTCTAAAGCAGCGGTGTTTCACAGGGAGGCTGTAAAAACCAATGGCATTGGATGAGCACCACCAAACAAGTGAAGGGCTGAATTACAGGCTGAAGGAAATGTGAGTCTGGCAGGTCTTGAAATAAAAGCATCCCTTCCTCAAGCTGTTCCCCAACAGCTGTCTAACTGGAGGGCTGCCTCTTTGCATTTCATCCATCTTAAGTCAAATACACTCAACTGGTGCCAAATTATGGCAGGGGACAGCATGTCCCTAAGTGTCCAAAAAATACAGCTGTCCCCCCAGGAGGTCTGACATTAACACTGACATGGAGAGGATGTTCCCCTGGCATCCCCATGGCCCTGCCATGGTGCTCAGATGTCAGGACATGCTCCTGCAGTGGTGGCATGCACATATCCACCTCCTCTGGTGGTTTGCTGAGTCCTCCAGCCTGGAGCTGTGGTTGCTGTCGGTATGAGAGAGACCCATTAACAATGCATTACCCAGGACCTTTGTGCAGTGTTTTTCTGACAGGAGAAAGTTTGCACAGCTTGTGGAGAGTGATTTTAATAGAATATTAAACCACTGTTGCTTCATCATCCCAACATACAGTTGCCGGGTCTCTCACCCTTTGGTTCCCTACCCTTTCTGGGCTCCGGCAACACCTATAAAAGTACAGAAAATACAGAAAATCTCTGCTACAAGCCTCTTTCTGTCCATTATAATGAGACAGAAGCATGATGAGTGTGATGTTCACTTTAAGGGGGTTTTATGACTGCCACTGACCCTCCCTGAGACTGAGCTGGCACACTGTGCTTTAGAAACACTGCGATGGGCAATGGATTGTTGGCAGGAGCTCGACATCCGCTCTGGCCTGAGAGCCCCAGGTTTGCCTGGCTCTGCTCACAGGAGGCACACCACTGTGTGGGAACCCTGGGCAAACACTCCCCCATCTACAAACCAAGCAGATGCAGAGCTCAGAGATCACCCCACTGCACCCACAGATATGCCAACACGTTAATTTGCTGGACTTAGGACAAAGAATATGGAACTGGTTCTGTAATGCTCTGACAGCAGTGTAATTCCTGTGCTAGGGGCCTCAAGTATAGCCTCACAGGGCTATAAATGACCAGGCTATAATTGACCACCACAACCGTCATGAAATCTGCATTCATAGACCACCAGGTCAGAGAAACTATTTCTTAAACATATGTCCATGTTTCATGTTCTGGGGTGGAGTACTTGCTGGCTTCATATTTCCCTCATGAAAAAAAAAAAAAAAAAGAACATCTTAAAGGCTCATTTTCTATCCAGCACGGAATGAACCCCAAACAGCCAAACCTCAGCTTTTTTCACTAAGTGCAAGCTTTGTTTTGCAGCCAGCTGAAGAGTGAGTGAAGCTCAAGCTGGATGTGTGGATGGCTGTGGAGGCAGGTGAAGGTACAAGAGGCTGCACATGCATAGCAGGTGCACAGAAGTGTGAAGAGAGGGAAAGCATGGATGTCATAGCATTGGGTATATGACATGCCTGCACATACGTGTAAGGGCACATACACGTGCACATACATACATGTATATATAGACGCATATTCATTTTTGTGAATATCTGCCTGAGAGGACCCTGTGTGTGCAGGTCTGTGCAGAATTGGCTATGCAGAAGTGCTCCCTGGCTCCTCTCTCAGTTTGAAGACTTGGCAGGAGAATGGGGACAGTCACTGAAAAGCCTCATTTTCTGTGCTGCGTTTGTCTGGGGGACTGGGCTGTTGGCTGCTTCTCAGCCTCCTTCTTGTACCTGCTCTCAGGACCTGTTTTGCTTCCTAACTTTACTCATATTTGCTATTTCTTCCTTTCCCTCTTTCTGGCTCCTCTTTTGTTATTCCTTTGTCGCATGTTTTCTCCCTCTGCCACTTCTGAAATGTTTTTCTCCCTACCTTTCATTTCTCCCTTCTGTTCCTCCCAATATTCCTCTTTTCTAGGTCTCTCCTCTCATTCCTCCCACACTGGCATCCTCTCATTTCTCTGCCTCCCTCTGCTCCCCCACCCTTGCTCTCTATCCTGCCTCTTTCCCTCACTCTCCAGTCTCATGCTTTTGTTTTCCCTTCCCTCTCCCCCTCTGCTCGGCCTCTCTCCCCTCTTCTCTCCCTCCCGCTTCCTCACTCCCTTCTCTCTCTGAAATAAACTTCCCCGTGTGAAGCCCCTGGCCACCTTCCAGCCTCTGGTGAGATGAAGGAGTCCCTGGCATGCACTCAGCTCTGTGCTCCATAGGGCATTGTAACCACTGGTACCAAGGCTATAAAATCTTTAGTGTCTCTAGGAAAGATGACTGTAAATTCTTTAGAAGTCCCACCATGGGTGTAAAGATTCCCCCCACACACACCTCTCCCCTCCTTCCCCGGGCCTCTGTGAAAGGAGCTGTGTAGTAAAGCAAGGGGCTCACTCCTCCCCTTTGCTAAAGCTCCAGCTCTGATCAAGATTTCAGCAGAGCATGGCTTTTCCCATTGACTTCAAGGGGAGATTTCAGTACCCTGCAGAGCAGAGAAGCAGTTCTCACTGCTCTTTTGGTCACTTAGGTATTTGACTTTATAAACATGATTAAAAAATGCTAAGAAAGCACTGAAGAGAGGAAGGCCTCCCCTCTAAATGTTGAGCAAACAGAATCACACAAAGCATTGGTCAGTTCTGAAAGATGAACCAGTCTCGGGCCAGCAAGAAAGTGTGGGGAAAGCAGGCAGTGCATTAAAAATAGGTTAATTCTTATGTATTATGGATTTGCTGGAAGATCCCAAAGGGTGTTTTTTTGTGTTTTTTTTTTTTTTTTTTTTTTTTTTTTTTTTAAACTGCTTTCCAACCTGATGAACACCAAGCAGATCTTCTCAGGGATATTCAGCAGGGAATTCAGACGAGGCTTAGCAGAGGCAGCACAGATTCCAGCTTTTGGCCACGGGGACCTGTGTTTAGCAAGAGTCAGACCTGGTTACTGTCAGGCTGGTGGGTGCATGGGACTTGGATGTGCACAAGGCCATCGTGACACTTTTTTATCTAATGCATGGATTTCCTGGCACTTGTCACAGGAAGAGGGAGCACAGGATTGCCATGTGAAGAGCCATGTGGCAAAAGTGTTTCGGTACTCCCATACCACACACAAAACATACAATATGCTCCCATCCCGTGCTCCCAGTCACTGCCAGTCCCAGAGCAGGACATCCCCCCGGCACTGCCAAATGGAGAAGGTGCAGCAGAGACAACATGGAGAACATATAAGGTGCAATAACCTCAGCAGAAGAGAGCCTGACTTGTCTGTGTAATTCTCATTTTCAGTGTAAGACTTGACTGGCTTGCAAACACGGGGCCCATCCTTCCAAATGGATTTTACTCTGGCATGTGGCAGGTGTGGTTAATTTCCTAAGGCTTCCAGGTTGGTGCTGGAGCTAACAATCCCATGTTTACCTTCTCTAGACTATGGGCCAAGTTCATTTCAAAAAATACAGGATGAGGAATTCCGGGTATTCATATTCTCATAAATTACTGTCCAAAGTGAGTATCATGAAGGGGAAGCACTGAGGGGAAACAGAGTGGCAGGATGGTGTGTGTAGGAGTGCCCGTGACTGCAGCAGAGGTAGAGGGGGCAGAGTGGGCCGTGGGAAGGGGCTTTGACAAGACTGCATCTGTGAAAACTAGTGGAGAATTTTGCAGCTGAGGGGTGCTGTGAAGTTGGCAGAGCCTTGTAGAAGACCATCCAAAGCACCTGGCTCTTTGGTTACTGTTCAAATAGCAGATTTGCTCAAAATGGAGGAAAGCATTGAGTGGAAGTTGCATGGCTCTTTTGTTCTGCTTCTCCGTTTTGCTTCCCTTTGCCAAGACCTGCTCCCCACGCTTCCTGCTAAAGAACTGCAAAGCCATTTCCCACCTCCCCACTTAACTGCAGACGGCTACAGACAGCTCCTTTCATCTTCCTTTGCGGCCTCCTCCTCCTCCCGGGGTGCTTTAAGCACAGCCAAGCTTCCTCTCCAGTTATTGCTACCTCCACAGCCTCTTCCGAGCTTTTGGTGTTTCTGACCTATTGTTTCCATGGCATTGTGGGGATCAGCTCCACTGGGTCATCTCCGGCACTCCACTAATGTGCCAGTGCTTCCGGCCCTGCTGAATCCTGATATGCTTAGCCCATTGTACAGCACAGGGCATGGACATGCCCCACATGTTCAGCTCTGGTGCTCTGCTGCCTGGGTCCTGGTGAGCACCATAACAAGAGTGCAGACAACAGGACCTAGGCTTTATTCTCAGCTATGCCACTTTTTAAAGTAGGATGCTTTGGATTGAGCTACATTTTTATCTGTGCCTCACTTTCCCCAAGCAGAAAACAGGGTAACATACTCTGACTGATTTTGGCAATTGATTTCATAATTAGGTATCTACTGATGTATGTCTGATGTCCTCCTTCTCCAGATGAGCTCCTACAATTTGAAGCTGACACATGTCCTAACCTGAAAAAGCCTAAATGTGACAAGCCAAAACAAAGAGGGAAAGACGTGTACCTGGGTGTTAATACCAATTATCTTTCCTGGGGAGTGTCGTGAAGTGGTGCTCCCCACCCATTCCATCAGTGTGATGTCTGGGAAGGGGCAACACCAGACACAAACCTCCAGCAGCTGATGTGGTGGACCTGCTAGCCAGTCTGAGGCCTGGGCTGGTTGGTGAGACTGTGCAAAAACCAGAACAACTGTTCCTTGTGTGGGGGAACTCATGGCATCAGCTAACCAGTGAGACAAAGGGAGCTGGCCAGGGAGGAGGGAAGGGGTCATGGGGCCAAGAGAGGAGTGGAATGATAGCCCTGGGGGACCACGTGGGGTGGCAACCTCCAGGCTGGGTGCAGTCCCATGAGAGGACTGTGGTGTGTGGGGCTGTGTGGGAGGAGATTGAGAGAGCCTCCTCTGTGGTGCACTGCCAGCTCTGCCCCGCTGTTTAGCTCAGGACGTGTGCTGACCTGGGTAGTGCTAATGGATGGAGGAAAAGAGGGGCTGCAGGTTACAGCCTTCTTCACCCTCCAGCAAATCCATCCTTTGGGTTTTTTTCCATACAGCCCCCACTTGCCAGATATTTCAGCCATGCAGCCCTTGGAGAGAAGGTGCAGGAGGAGGAGGGAGGGAGGATTCAGGTGGCAGCATTTGTTCCGTGTCCTCCCGGTGGCCCTGAAACCCTCCAAACCTCATTTTTCAATAGGCCACCAAAACAACCACTAGATGTTTAATGACTTTCGATCTCTCCTGCCCCAGACTGGCTTTGAAACAGTGACTCAGATGCCAAAGTCCCAGTAGCGAAGTGGCTTTTTAATGACACAACTCGAGCTCAAATTCCAGGCACAGGGGAGGCTTTGACACTGCTGTTTGTTTTCTTATTGGAGAACTTCAAGAGAAGCTCAAGGCTTAAAAGCAAACCCTTGAAAGCAAAGCATTCCTAATCACATAAAAGTGTCTGCGCAGGCCAGGGCTGAAGAGGGGGCTTGTGACTTTAATCTTTGCATATCCCTTTCTTTCTTCAAGCATCTCTCCCTCTCACAGAGGGGACACACACACGCACACACAAAACTCTCCTCAACGCCAATAGTATAATGCTCCAGGAGAGGAAAGAGGAGGAAGAGGAGGAGGAGGAAGCCAGCCCGCCTGCCTGCCCCCATGCTGAGCCTGAGCAGACTTTGTGAGAAAGCTTCTCTCCATCTGCAGCCCAGCCCGGTGGGAGTCAATTAATTCTGAATAACCTAAACCGACAGAGGTATTTGCATTCACAACCTGACTGATGACCGTATAAAATTGATTTATGAATTGAAGTACTTTCCCTCCCCTTATCCCCAATTCAAGCCATAATTGATTATACGTGCTGCAGCGAAATTAAAGAAAGGAAAATTAAAAAAAAGAAAAGAAAAAAGGGAGGCTCCACAGACGCTGCTCTATATTCTCAAGGTTTCCCGGGATTAGCCGATCTATTCATCACTTATTTTTTTTTTATTTAAAAAGTTGCTTCCTTTACCCTCTTCACCAACTTCTCCCCCCGCCCCCTCCCCTTCATCCCTGCCCCTCACCACCACCTCTCAGCCCAGGCAGCAACACAGTGGGTCGTACCTCAGGAGAGATGGTGGGAGGCACAGAACCCCCTCAGCAACATTCCCACAGTGTGACAGTGAGACAAGAAGACTTTAAGCCTGACACCCTTCCAGGGCAGAACAGGCCCTTCTGAAAGGAGAAGGAGCCTAAACTGGAAATCCCAAACCCAACACTGTCCAAAGGTCTGGCATAACTTGCGGCCTTGTAACTGCTGCACTGTAGACCTCTGTGGGGTGGGAAATTCACTTAAGCTTCCAACCACTCATCTCTTATTAAAGAGATGCTTTCTTATACTCATGCAATGCTCACACAATGCCCTCCATGACCTGGGGAGAAGTGCTGGATGAGAGCAGGTACTATTGGGCAAGGTCCACTCACCTGATGTCAATAAGAAGCACAGGGAACTTCATTGGAAGCAGCTGAATGATGCAACTCCACAGATTTTCTCCTGGCACTTAGTATATTGAGCTGAATCCATAAGCATGAGAACTGATGACTCTTTTAATCTTTTTCTCCCCTTTTTCCCCCATTATCCACCTACTCCACTTTATCTGTCATCCCCTTTTCATTATCTACTCATTGTTTTTCTTACCATTTTACATATGGGAACACAGAGAAGCATCCTTTTTTTTTTTTTTTTTTTTTAAGAAATTGATATATCTTCTTATTTCCTTTCTCTTGAGTGGGAAGAGACAAACAAAAACCTGATATAGCTCAACCCATGTATGATTTCACTAAAGCTCATTTGCCTGTGAAGTGCTCTGTAAAGCTTGCAGACCTCTTGAGCATGTAAGTACAACTTCATATCACTTTGCCCAGTAGCAAGTAGCAATACTTTTCCCTTAGGAAAGTACTTAAACCAAGTCTTTCAAGCATCTGGACACAGCTCAGCAATGCCATCTGCATTCCACCTCCAGTGAAGGAAGAAAGACTGTGATCTAAGTGAGGCAAGGCAGGGATTTGGAGATTGCCCATTCCTAGTGTCTACAGGTCTGATGGGGAGAGCTCACTTATTTCAACCTCCACAAAGTTGTCTCTCTCTGTGTGGGTAAAACTGAGAAGAAGAAAAGGGCTCAGTGAAAAAAGCATCAAACAAGACCACTTCCCGTAACTGTTCAGAGAAGCCTTCAGTAAGGAGCTTGTCCAGGGACTCTTTTGCATGGGAGCTATGGTGCTACCATGGAGTTCAAGGAGAAACCACTCTGCTTTCTCAAGCAGAAACTACTCCAACAGGTCCCAGAAAGATGAGGCAGGGGCAAGCAGGGAGGTAGTGCTGTGCAGGGATCCAGCTGTGCCTCCTCCACCACAGCTGCTTGCCTGCCCCTCATGGCCCCGTCCCCCACTGCCTAATGCCTTTGTCCTGCTCTGGGGCCATTTCCCTAAAAGTTCAGTTTTGCAGGTGTCTGACCTCATTGTGCTGTGAACAAGGGGAAGGCTGGGGGAAGGGGGCTCTGTGTAATTAAAGCCAAAAGCCCTACACAATGCTGGAAAGTTGAACCTTAACTGGCATCTCACATCTCTGGTGAAGGCTCTGGGCAAGACTTCGGAAAAGCTTCAGAGCAGAAAGCTTCAGAGCAGGTTTCAGGAGATACTGCCAAAAATCACAGTGGACCCAGGAGGCAGCACTCCACATCCAAGTGGTCAAACTGTGCAGAATAAAACCCACTTCACAGCAAATAAGGCCTTTATGCTGCAGCTTGGGACATTATCTGCTGTCTCTGCTTCAAAAATCTTCAAGGCCCTGCGTCTGGAAAATGGTGCTGTGTCCACCCCACCTGTCAGCTCTGATGTGAGGTGCACAGCCAGGCTCTGCAATGGTTTGTGGCCCCCTCATAGTTGCAAGGCTTGTCAGACGTTTGCTGTGCAGCGAGGATGTCTTGCACCCCAAGGTAACATAAGGAGCAAACGCATTGTCCTGGCTCTGAGGGTGTCCTCCAAACAAGCCTCCCATTTCAAAAAGCAGCAGCTCCAGGGTGCAACAAGAGGCACTGTACATGGGCTGGGCTTTCTCACCAAGAATGCCAGTTCAAATCAATCTGTTAATAAAGACTGTCTGTGTCTTGAGGAGGTGAGAGCCAGCAGTGCCATGAGCAACTCAGGAGCTCCTGAGCCAGCAGATAGCAGAGGGTGAAGGCTGCACCCACACATGTCTCATCTGGGAGATGCAGACAAAAATCTGAGATTCTTTCATCCCAGACTAAGGCACTGAGCGCTGGGATGGAGAGACAGCAACACAGAGTGGAGGTGGGCAGCAGCCCTGGCAGGGAAGGGCACTGCCCAGATCCCACATCTACCCGGCTCCCTCCCATCTCCACCACAAGGAGTCTCGCAGATGTCAGCCCCGACAAAAGCAGGCAAATGGGAAGAACGTCAGCTCAGATTTACATCCAAAGGTCGCCATGTCCTGAGTGGTAAACGGGTGGACAAAGAAGTTAATCGAGGAGTCAAAAAGGGCAACCTGAAGAGGAACGGCAGCTGGGAATGTGGAAGCAGAAATCAAGGCAATTAGTAGAAAAAAAAGAGGGAGAGTTTTGCATGCCTTTCTGATTTTTCCACATGGAAAGAACAACGTTGTATTATCTGAAACGGAATTATTTTTACTGTCAGCTGAGAGAGAGCAATCAGTAGGGCTTGAACTGATGCCTCTGCCAGCAGCCACAGTCCTTCTTCCCACACAAACGAGCGACCCCTGTGCAGACAAAACAGCTGCCTGAAATTCCAGAGTTCACAGGGAGAGAGCAGTGCCATCCCTGCTCACACCTGCACTGACAGGCTCTGCTATCACTTATCTGCTGCCACAACGTGTGGAAGCATCCATCAGAAAACTGATACTGATTGCCCACTGGGTGCTCTACAAACATGGAGCCTAAAGGTGGTCTGAGCTGCCCAGGGCCCGCAGTGTAAGTATCACAAGCAGCAACAGGTCACTGCAGCCTGCAGCCAGGCAGGCATTTCTGAACTATTGTTCAGGGTACAGACTGAGGTCATGTTCCCTTTTAAGCTGACTCAATCTTTTTACTGAGTTCATCGGGAGCCAGCGGTCACTAGATGGACCAAACATCATCTTTCAGAGCTTGGACAGAGCTGTATTGGCCCTAGAGGTGTTTGGGAAATGGAGAAACAAACACCACCACCCATGTGACTAAAAACAAACAAAAAAAAATTTTCAAAAATATTGATAAATATGCAGTAATAACAACAACAACAACAACAACAACAACAACAATAATAATAATAATAATGTTTTTCTCTACCTCTTTGAAAAAAAAACAACATGAGGAACTGCTTTTCCAGTTAGTCAATGAATTATCTTCTTTCAACAGTACAAATTGATCAGCCACCTTTTAATACCATTAATTCAAATGAGCAGAGATGCTAGCCAGCTTCTGGATGGGTACCAGAGGGGCTGGATGCTCTGAGCAAGCCCAACCACCAGCCCAGGGCTTGCCCTGCTCCCTGCATTTAACATGCCCACTCTGGCTTCATGGAGAAACCTTCCCACACTGACCTATTGCTAAACAAAAAGCTGTTCATTGCTCCCAGGAAATCCAGCTCCCATTTCCTGTAGTGTGTAACTTACAGGCAACAGAAAGAGTGAGGACTCATTTCTTCACCCACAGCATGAACAGTTTTGGGAACAGGAGTATGTCCAAGGGCCTCTGGAGTTGACCTGGGAGATAGCTGGGCGTCTCTCTCTTTTAGCATAGAGTTGAGCAATTAGCCTTGCTCAGCCAGCAAACCTGTGAGGATCTGGCTTTCCTATGCTGTATTGCCACACATAGGATCTAGTAAAAATACAGCATCTACTTACTTAAGTGAGGCAAATGCAGAATGAAAAATGCATTTTGCCAAATGCCTGGGAGCCCTTGACTGGCTGAGCCCAAGCGTCTTTTGCATAGGACCTAGTTGAAATAAAGAGACAAAGGACTGTGACAAAGAAAAAAAATGGCTACTGGTCAGATACAAGTCATTTAGCTCAATATAAATGTAATTGGGTATCATCCT
The DNA here is from genome assembly GCA_013400315.1 of Bombycilla garrulus. Taxonomy (NCBI): domain Eukaryota; kingdom Metazoa; phylum Chordata; class Aves; order Passeriformes; family Bombycillidae; genus Bombycilla; species Bombycilla garrulus. The sequence goes on along the minus strand of VXBU01018923.1, from coordinate 430,228 downwards.
GGGGTTTTTATAACACAGAAGATCAGACTAGCTGGTCTAATGATATATTTTGGTCTTCAAACCTATGAACTGATGCCCCATCTTTCAAACACTTTCTCTCTCAAAAGCTGGGTGCAGATTAGGTCTAAAATAAGTGTCCCTTGTTGCCACTACAGTTGTGCTGAGCTTGTTTGATAGTTGCGCCCTTGCCCAGCTGTCTTGGGAGCTGTTTCTTCTACACTTGTCCCCATTTGGTCACTTCTGTTATTAAATTCCAAAGTGATAGAACCCAGAGAAATGCAAGTGGTTAATTTATTTCTTTTCAGCTGTAAATATGCAAATACTTTTATCAAAGATTGTTTCTTAAAATGTCAAAGACAATGGGGCATTTTTGCATGACTCAAGCCGAAAACATAAAAATGTCTCCCAGACAATATTTTGTCTGTGACATGTTTGTGCAACTGGCTTCAGGACAATTAAAAAAAAAAAAAAGAAATCTACCCCTTTCTCTGGTGGGTATCAAAGCATCCTCAGGAAGGAGTAGGATGACCTCAGGGACAAAGCTGCCAGGTTACACCTGGGAGGGGAGATTTCTTTGGTTACACCTGGGAGGGGAGATTTCTTTGCCCGTTCCCCAAGCCCAGAAAAAACACAGCAGGGGTTTTGTTTCTCGAAGCTGCAGCTTGGCGGCCGTGCCGGCGGGTCATATTTTACAGTCTGGGCCAGGGCAGGATGAAAAACAGAGATCTAGTTTCCCGATGGCCCCGGCTTTACACCGAGCCCCCAGCCAGCTCCCCGCTCGCAGGGCCGACGCCCTCTGACAGCGCGGGGACCTCGCTTTCGGGACTCTTTCCTCCCTCCCCCGCCCCTTTTCTCTGGGAGAACCTCACTTGTGCTCGGCGGCTTCTGGCTGCGGCTCCCCCCGCGCCGCCCTGCCCGGCATCGCTCCCCTCGCCACAAAACCGCCACACACACTCACGCACGCACTGCGGGCAGGCACAAAGGCTTTCAAAGCCGCCCTTTATATCCCCCCACAGCTGCCCGCGCAGCCCCTGCTCCAGCGCTCGCCCAGCAAGGATGCGTATTCTTCGGCTCCCAAAGGCCCCCATTGCTGTCAATTAGTTACGGGACGCCACCGGGATTCAAGGCTGACAGCTCCGGCAAAGCAGGAGAAATGGACTCAGTGGGGAGCGAGGGGGCCTACCCTCTTTCTTTCCCCCCTCCCCGCATCTCTCTCCCCACAAGAAATACCTTTCTCAGCGAGGCTCTTTAAGCCGCCCCCCCCAATCCCACCGCCCGCGCCTGCATGCAGCGGCATGCACGTAGAGGGATGCGCGGCGCCGAGAGATGCCAAACGTGCTGTGAAAGGGGCGCCGGGGACAGCCGACCTGCCCGCCTAGGGGGTCATCAATATCTCTGTGTGTTTCTTTCTCCCCCGCCTCCATCCTGGTCTCCAGTTACAAATCCTCCGTCTCTCAGCTTCCCGGGATGAACGTAACATCTTATTTCTCCTCGACTTTCCCACCCAGGCTGGCTTTCTAGAAGGGGAGGGATGGGACAAGGTTAAAACACGACTCTGCAACAAGTGTGGGTTTCACTTGGCAGCATTTTGTCTGTCGCTTCTGGGGATTCTCAGCGCATCTCCCTGTGTGTAACCTGGAGTGTAACCCAGCAAGCTCACAGGGAATGGGGAAGTAAAGCCAGGAGGGGGATGCTGACCTGGTGATTTCACGGCAAACGTCGGTGCTATGAGATTTAGGAAAGAAACAAAGGCTGTAATGGTTTGGGAGTGAGGGACCTCTTTAGCCAGACCGTGGAAATAAGATATATTTCAAGAGAAAGCATTCCCATGCTTTCAGCCTTGATATCTGGTATGGAAGAAAATTCAACCCAGGCATTGGCTTTGGTGATTTGAAATGGGATGTGTTTCATGTGAACTCCAGCTTTGGCTCCTGTCATAAATTCCAGTTAGAAATGGGGATCACTCACTCCTAACTCAATCTCTATGTTTGTATCTTTCCTAGACATTTGGATAATATGGAGGGTCTTACGCCAGCTGTGGATTTGGCCCAGCCAAAGTAGTCTCTCTGGATCAAAGAGGGATAACAAAACGATATTTAGATAATTTTTTCCTTGTCTCTGCTATGGGCTATTTGTGTGTCCCTTGTCAAGTCACTTCATCAGGCGCCCACCCGAGCCATGAGCAGCTTCCCTTACTGTCCCATCCACATCTCCTGCCTGGAGGCACAACTAAGTCAGGGTGACTGCAATTCACATGCCTTCTTGGGCTCAGACAATCCTTTCATCTGAAACACTTGAAGATAAGAGCAGCTCAGATTCAATTTCTTGGACCAAATTCTTCCCCTGAAGTTTGGATCCTGACTGGTCCCAACCCAGAAAAAAAGCAGTCTTTTGGTTTGGCTGCATCTGAAGGCTCCAGCTCAAGCCCACACGGCAGAGTCTTGCACAAACAGCTCATCTCAAGAGATTTCTGCTTCCTGGAGAGATGAAATCTTTCAGAAACAGCATAAGAAGAGATTTCAAATCCCTAGGAAAAAATCCTCCCCTCCGCTCCCACCCACATCTTGGCATTGACATGGAACCATGGACCCTTGCCTAATTTAAAATCTGATTTAGACAACAAGCTCTGGGCTATTACAGTGGGAATGAGAAACCTTCACTCGCAGTGGGAAAACCCACGGACATCCTTGAAGGCCAGCAGAAGATGTTGGGAGAGTTATGCGTGGCTTAAATTGGGTGTGCACTATTATTTTCTTGCTGTGGGGGCTGGAGAGGGAACAAGGCAGCAAAATAACTTGGTGTTACAAAAGGCAGATGTGGTGAATAGTTCACAGGAGAGGCTGACAGCATTCCTAGGCCACTGGAGGAATAAGCTGTCCAAGGAATGGCTTCTAAATGAAACAGCCTCCGTGCAGTTTCTGCATCAGGACAAAGGATAGGTTTATTTTGGATGTGCTAGTAAAACTGCTGTCTGTGAGCCATAAGGTCATACAGCTAAGGTCTGGCTGCTGTCTGGTGAGGAAGCATTCCTCTGGGCCTCCTCTGTCAGCGTGCAAATGCAGGCCTTGTAAAAAGGAATAATATATTCCCCATTTCCCTACAGAGCGGTACTGCAATGAGTGAACTCACTACAAGGAGTTCAGACTTACTTGTGCTGCAGCTGAAAGGGTTATTCACGTAGTAACAAAATGCTCTGTATCCTGAGCAAGGGATTGGTGATGGCCAAGGATCTGTAAGATGATGGCACATGAGAAATGCACTGATCATGTCTTATATGGTTTCCTTGTGCACAGCAACGCAGAAGAAACATATAATCATGACAGCACCAGCTGGCTGTCTCATTGATAAACCATCAAAACATGAGAGCTTCTGAAAAAACAGAGTGTGTCTGAAAAGATCAATTCTCTTTTCCATCTTTTGACATGATTCTGGTCCATGTTACTGCTGATGGTATCTTACATATTTTACAGCCAGCCTGAGAAGGCGCTGGCTTCCATAGCCATTAATTCAAAACTTGTGACTTTTGCTTTGGTCATATAACCATGTACAACGAGCACACATTGCTCATTTAAAATAAACCTTGCTAGAAAGGAAAAGTTCAAGGTATCTGTGTTGGGTAGATGAATGTTGAGCCATATTGGCTTTTGGGCCACGAACCTGAACATGCCAAGCAAAAAGCAGCAAGAATGAGAAAGGCTGAGCTAGAAACACCAAGGGATGTCTCATAAATAATGGAAATGCATTAGCAGCACCGAGGTGGGAGGTGGGCGGGAGATGATGACGAAGGGGGGATGGTGAAGAGTGGCCAACGAGAAGAGTGGATCTCACACAGCGCTTCCTGGGAGGCCACTTAGGTCATGGGCGTTCTCATCAGGCTGACAAAGAATGTCAGGGAGTGAAAAAGTTAAAGTAGTCACTGTAATTAAC
>VXBU01018923.1:213692-426239 GCA_013400315.1 Bombycilla garrulus | reverse complement strand
GGGGGTGGGGGGGTGTGGTAGGAGGATTTGAGGCAAGAAGGATCTTTCTTCTCCTTTGCATTCCCATTAGCACTGAGCACCACAAAGGANTTGGGTGTGCACTATTATTTTCTTGCTGTGGGGGCTGGAGAGGGAACAAGGCAGCAAAATAACTTGGTGTTACAAAAGGCAGATGTGGTGAATAGTTCACAGGAGAGGCTGACAGCATTCCTAGGCCACTGGAGGAATAAGCTGTCCAAGGAATGGCTTCTAAATGAAACAGCCTCCGTGCAGTTTCTGCATCAGGACAAAGGATAGGTTTATTTTGGATGTGCTAGTAAAACTGCTGTCTGTGAGCCATAAGGTCATACAGCTAAGGTCTGGCTGCTGTCTGGTGAGGAAGCATTCCTCTGGGCCTCCTCTGTCAGCGTGCAAATGCAGGCCTTGTAAAAAGGAATAATATATTCCCCATTTCCCTACAGAGCGGTACTGCAATGAGTGAACTCACTACAAGGAGTTCAGACTTACTTGTGCTGCAGCTGAAAGGGTTATTCACGTAGTAACAAAATGCTCTGTATCCTGAGCAAGGGATTGGTGATGGCCAAGGATCTGTAAGATGATGGCACATGAGAAATGCACTGATCATGTCTTATATGGTTTCCTTGTGCACAGCAACGCAGAAGAAACATATAATCATGACAGCACCAGCTGGCTGTCTCATTGATAAACCATCAAAACATGAGAGCTTCTGAAAAAACAGAGTGTGTCTGAAAAGATCAATTCTCTTTTCCATCTTTTGACATGATTCTGGTCCATGTTACTGCTGATGGTATCTTACATATTTTACAGCCAGCCTGAGAAGGCGCTGGCTTCCATAGCCATTAATTCAAAACTTGTGACTTTTGCTTTGGTCATATAACCATGTACAACGAGCACACATTGCTCATTTAAAATAAACCTTGCTAGAAAGGAAAAGTTCAAGGTATCTGTGTTGGGTAGATGAATGTTGAGCCATATTGGCTTTTGGGCCACGAACCTGAACATGCCAAGCAAAAAGCAGCAAGAATGAGAAAGGCTGAGCTAGAAACACCAAGGGATGTCTCATAAATAATGGAAATGCATTAGCAGCACCGAGGTGGGAGGTGGGCGGGAGATGATGACGAAGGGGGGATGGTGAAGAGTGGCCAACGAGAAGAGTGGATCTCACACAGCGCTTCCTGGGAGGCCACTTAGGTCATGGGCGTTCTCATCAGGCTGACAAAGAATGTCAGGGAGTGAAAAAGTTAAAGTAGTCACTGTAATTAACACCTTTTCACTGGATCAGACAAGAAGCTACCTCCCCTCTCCACGCCTCCTTTGCCATTCACCTTATGGAGCACCTTGTACCTGAGCTGCCGAAAACAGCCTCTGGTGAGAGGTACTTGTCACCATGTCTAAGTGCATCACTGACAGAGCCAAGAGATTCAGCTCACCACCTCGGGGAGTGAACAGGTAACAAACTGACAGGATTTTCTGCTGCAGTCAGTGTTGGGGAAGCAGTCAGGAAAAGGTAAAAGCAATCTCTGGGGTAAAATCCTCCGAGAAATGCTGGCTCTCTTCCATCTTGCATGCTAATGCCGAAACATGAGTTTCTTAGGCAGGGATGAAAGGANACTGAAGTGCTCTCCATAGTTCTCCTGAAGGAGATACAGGCCTACAGGAAAGATCCTACCAGTCAGCACCCCGGTGGGATGGAGAATTCCACTAGTCCTGCTTGGGCAGGTGAAAAGAGGCTTTTACCACTTGGTTTAGTTTACAGAATGGGAGACTGCACCAAGTCTGTAAATAAGTTAAATATTCCTGAAAGGTGAATTTTAATCCAGGTTTTGATGAAAAGTTTTGTGGTCTGAATAGGACTAGTCTGTTGTGGTGCCCTCTCCTGAGATACCCTATGGATTCACTTCCCAGTCTCAACAGATGGGCAGCAGGGGCCTGATTTGCCCTCAGCTTAAGCCTTGTAGCTCTGATTAAAATACACAACTGTGAGAGATTAATCCTATTTTTCAGAAATGCAGTTTAGTGGGAAAGGCTGCCCAGACAGATCTGCCTGATCTAAAGCACTTGAGGAGTGGCCTTACCTGGGAGAGAGTTCTGTGATGATGAGCCAGAGTTAAAAGAGCAGGGTTCAGACCCTGCCATGCCACAGATGCTCTGGGTGACCCATTGCAAATTACTTGGCCAAGGACAGTGTTTCCTGTTCCCCAGCTGTTGTAGCCAGTGCTGGTTATACCAAATTGGCTGTAATCTCAATTGATTATAATCCCAGGGAATTGTGAGTGTGGTAGAGTAGCAGTGTCTCAGCATCTCAGACTCCTCATGTGACTTGAGTGACTGTGGCATTCCAGCAACTGAGTGGAGATGCATGTGGGCACTGGAAATGCCATTCTGCATGAGCTCTGGGTGTAATAAATACAGCAGCGATACTGGGCTGCAGAGCTTACAGACAAACAAACAAAAGCTCTCTTTTCTATTGCTGACACAAACATCTTGTTATTGCAAAACTGGGCAGCAAGATAGTTTTTGCACTTTGTGAACTCAAGGCTTCATTCAAAACCTTTCCCACTTTTATGCTATACTACCACAAGAAGTGGTAAAATCTGACAAATCAATGTTGCAAACCAGCAATACTTTTTTTTTCCTCCACATACAGACTTCTGTGGCTAAACACCCCCTGATCCAAGAGATGAATCTGTTCCTCCAAGGCTGCTGGTACATAACGTGCTGGCCAGTTTGCAATCTCCCTCTCACCCTCCCACTAGTGAGGGTCAGCCTCAATTGCTCTGATCCCCTCAACATGCCATGACTTCCTCATGAAGATTTTATTTCATTGGTCCTTTCACACCTAAGGAGCAGCGCCTCCGTGGCCAAATGTTTCTATCGGGTCTCCCCCAAATCTCTGCTCGTCTGTGGGTCTGTGCATGGCTGTGTCTGCATCTTGAAGGCATCAAGCACCTCAGGCTGGCAGGAAGCCCTTCACAGTGCCGGTGAGGGTTGCAGGAACAGGTGTTGCCGTTAAATATCCTTTGCCAACATGCCAAAGGATATTTAATGCCACATGGCTTAATCTGGAAAGGTTTGAAGTCTGGACAACCCACCCTACCGTGTGCAATTTAAAAAGGCACGATCTCCCTGGTTCTTCCAAGGAGTGATTTGATCTACAGGCACCTCAAGGGAGAGAGAGAGTCCTGATATCAAAGAGTTCTTTAATCTGGCAGAAAAGGGCATTTATGAGAACCAGCTGCCAGCAGTTGAGGCCAGACAAATTCAGACTGAAAATCAAGGTGCACGTTTTCAACTGTGAAAGTAATTAATCTGTAGGGCACATTGCCTAGAAAGCCAGTGGTGGCTTGGTTGCCGGCAGGCCTGAAATCAGGACCAGATGTTTTCCTAGAAGAGATGATATCACCTAGCCAGGGACGGCAGGCTCAGGGAAGGAACTGTGCAGGGCCAAGCTGGAAAGTCACAGTCACTGCCACAGCCACCAGCCTTACAGCCCAAGCTCCATGCAGGAATGTGTTTTTTTATATACATATGCACGTGTGTATGTGTAGCTTCACACGTACAGCCCCAGTTGGCATAGACCAGCATGCCTCCAGCCAAAGGTCTGCTCTGTACACTCTATTTATTTACCCATTTCAATCTTCTAGAGCTGCACAACCGCCTGGCCTGAACTCAGGGGCCAAAGTCTCCACTGGGAGATTTGACTGGGCAATAGGACTGGGGGAAGGGGAGGGCGGCTGGGCTCCCGCTCACCTGGTGGGAGGGATGCCTGCCATTGCCTGCCTTCCCCCCACAGCCCATGAAGATTCCTTTCTTTGGGCCAGCGCTGCCTCACAGTACCTTGAGTGTTGCTTAGAGCCTCCATTGAGAATCAGTGGATAGGGCAAAATCCCATTTTCACCCTTCCTTTCCCAGCCCCAGCCTTCCTTGGCCGAGCTGCAGCGTCCCGAAAGAAAAAAAAATAAACAAAAAACTAACCTAAAAACCACAGACACACATACAACTCCCCCCCCCCAACAAATAAACAAACAAACAAAAACAGGAAAGTAAGGAAAAAAGAAGACCATAAAAAAGCAAACCCCAACTCTCCCTGCTGCCAGCAATGACAACAAACAGGCCCTGGGCCCTATGGTTGATGGCATGAGCAGAGGGACCCTACTTGCCTGGCTGCCTCCCTTGCTGCCAGCCCCCTTCCTGCCCAAGCCCCTGGTGTTGCTATATCTATGCTCCTCTTTCTCCTCCTCCTCCTCCATCTCCATTTTTTTCCTGGTTAACAAGTGTGTACTGTTATAGCTGTGGTCCTTTGCTCCACTGCACTTTTTGCCTTTCTTATGGCAGTAAGGGCTATTTGCTTGGGACAGGGGAAACACAGGTGCAATTTATCCTTGCACAGGTTGATGCCTCTCTGTGTTGGCAGTGGAATACAAGGAATGGCTGCAGCTTGTGTTCCAGGGCTGAGCAACACAATGTTGATGGGCTGGGGAGAGGAGGAGGGGAGGGGGTGAGTCAAAAGGGCCTCCTGAATCGATGGGGAATAATATGAAAGGGAAACTCTGGCAGGCATGGGATGACCCAGATGGACAAAGTGCAGTGAGGCAGCTTAGTTAATGGGCTGCATTAAAATTAAACAGAGACAGTGCTCATTTTCCAAGCAGCGCAGTGACCGCAGAAGGGCTTTGTGGTCCCTGTGGGAAGGTGGTGTGAAACAAAACCAGGGAAAATCTCTCCCTCCCTTGCTGCCCCATCCTCAGCAGGTGTAAACTGGGCCAGCCCTGCTGTCCTCTCCCTGCCTGGGTTGACACAAGCCAGTTCCCAACACCCCTGTCACCAGCATGCATTTCCATAAAAGGGATGATGATCTTGTCAATGTTGCTGTAAATCTGTATTTTTTTGTACATGGTCACAGCTCTCAGAGATGTGACAGCCGCTTACCAGCTGGTCACCAGCACAAGGAAGGACCTGGCAGTCTGCAAGAGCAAGTCAAGCTTTAAAGAGGAGGATGATAATAAAATGCATTCCTCCCCACTCCCACCCCTGTCAGGAGGAGGATTTATACTCCTCCTTACAAAGCACTGAAAGTAGTAATTTAGGCACTGCTTCAGCAGAGCACCTGCTTAATTGCTTGGTTACTTCACTGTGACTGGAGCACATGGTTAAGAACACGCTTAAAGGCGCTGCTGGGTAGGAATAAACTTAATTATATGCTTAAACTTAAAGAGATGTTTAAACACCTTGCTAAATCATGGCCTTGCACCTGAAGAAAGTGAAAGGGAAAAGCTGACAAAGCAGAACAGAAGAGCACCTTTTGGAACAATAAACCATTTTAGGTTCTCCATTCTACAGTTAATGAAGATGAATGAAAATCCTTGTTACTTGGTGACTGAAGATGAAATGATCAACCACTGAAAAAGAGCTGTGTGGCGATGTATTACACAACTGAATACCTTTACCTGGCAAGAAATATGTACACTTTCCTGCATCTTCCTTCTTGTTTCTTCTTTATATTGACTAGGATATGAAGCATATGTCTTTGTTCAGAAAGGCACATTAGTGTTTGATTTCCATTCTGCATACCTCAAAACCATTAAACAAGATGTCAGTGCAGATCAGAGTCCCCTGAGCAAATTTACTACTCTTCATATAAAAGCAACCAGGCCATTTAACCAAATGCTGGACTGATAGCCCCAAACCCTCATGTGATGTATTGTAGGAAAACTCCCGAAATAGCCTGTGTTTGGCACTGCAGGCTGTAATTGCCCAGCCCCTTGTGGTGCCCACACTAGGAAGGTGCCAGCAGAGAAGGCAGCAACAGTGCCCATAACCTGCCCTACAAGGTGTATCAGCACCAGGAAGGTGGGTCAAGCTCCCTCCTCTGTGCCTGGCTGAGCTGTTGTGACTGTCACCAAAAGGCACTAGTCAGGTTGCAGCTCTTGTCATGGGAATATTTGCTCCAAAGAGAGTCTGGAAGATACAAATCTGACTTTTCTGCACTCCTCTTGAATTACTATAGTTTGGACATGATTTAGGAGACATGTTGATTGCCCACGATGATGGACTCACAGAAATTAACTACGAAGGGAACATAAATTATCGGGTATTTTTTACCTTTAGGAGAAGTAGCTTTCTCAGCTCAGCTTGACAGTTCTTTATTTCAGAGGCAAATAATTCTCTACAAATAAGCAGAAAGAGATCCCAAATTTGCATAGCATGCAGGTAACTGGGATGAAAGTGAAGAACTTTCCTCAAACTTCCCACACATTTCAGGGAGTACTGTCATGGCATTAGATATCAAGGAAATGCCACATCTAAATCAAAAGCATTAACAGCCCCAAAGAATGTTTTTGCACATGAATTGGAAAATATCTGTCTCTCCCTCTCTTAGGGCTGGATAGATCTTAGTAACGGAGATGAACACCAAAATATACTCATGTACCTGCAGCAACATACTGGCATGATCCTAGCTGGACCAATATCACGTTGAGTGTCTGGAGCAGCAGAGCTGCAGGAAGTCTTCCATACCTGCTTAGTGCTGAGCCCACAAGCTGGGGATAAGTTATGGTTGGCTGAGTGGATGATTTGGTGGAAGAAATAACATGGGATATGCCAGGAGCTGGAGGGACTGAAGAGGTGGCAGTAGACAGTCAAAGCCAGACAGTGACAGCATGCTCATGGCTTTGGGACAAAAGGTTAACTCTGCTCTTAACCAATTCCACCTATAAATGCTGTGTAAATAAATAGTAGCTGTATGCAATGTCTTATATTTGCTGCTCTTCCCAGAATCATGGAATCACAAAGTGGTTGGAGTTGGAAGGGATTTTAAAGCTCCTTCAGTTTCATCACCCTGCCATGGGCAGGGATACCTTCCCCCAGAGCAGGCTACTCCAACCCTATCCAACCTGGCTTTGAACACCTCTAAATGAAGGCCACGAGGATGGTGAAGGGTCTGGAGGGGAAGCCTTTGAGGAGCAGCTGAGGTCGCTTTGTTTTTTCAGCCTGGAGGAGACTGAGGGGAGACCTCATAGCAGTTACAACTTCCTTGTGAGGGGAAGAGGAAGGGAGGTACAGATCTCTTTATTCTTGTGAACAGCAACAGGACTCAAGGAAACAAGATGCAGCTGAGTCAGGGGATAAACATGACTGGTTATCATGGAAAAGGTTTTTAATCCAAACGGTGGTTGGACACTGGAACAGGCTCCCCAGGGAAGTGGTCACTGTCTGACAGAGTTCAAGAAGTGTTTGGAGAATGCTCCCAGGCACATGGTGTGATTCTTGAGGTGTCCTGCACAGGCCAGGAGTTGGACTCGATGATCCTTGTGGGTCCCTTCCAACTCAGCACATTCTGTGGTTATATGTGGCAAGAGTTGCCTCCCACCCTTGGCTCCCTCAGGCTTAAACTCCGATACTCTTGGGAAGTTAGAAATAAAGCTAAGGGAAGGAAGTTGAGGGTGTGGCAGTGCAAACAAACTCACTGATGGGGCTAAACACCTCTGCACAACTCCCTGCCATGACTCCTGCTAAAGTGCCAGAGCAACAAGTACCTGCAGCTGGAAGGCAGCATGCCACCTGTTGCTCTCCTTTCATTTTTGTGCCTGTGGGCTTGTTGCCTCTTTGTCCCTCCAGATCATACTGAAANCAGCTCTGATGGGCTCTGTCAGGGATCCCGGAGAAACAGCGTGGAAAAAATCTGCTAACCCACATCCCAGCCTGGCAGCCGGGGCCTGGAGACAGCCAGGCACCGAAGGGAGCGCGGGGAAGGGGTCCTGATCCAGGCTCAGCCCCTGGTCCCAGACATGAGCTGGTGCTTCCTGGGGCTCTTGGGTCATCCAAGAGCTTGTTGGGCCAGAGGAGAGCTGGTGCAAGCCCCGGGGCCCAAGGCTGGACCCTGGCATAACCTCCCTCTCGCAGCTGGCCAGGGTATTTCAGGTATTTATGAAACCATATAAAGGAAGTCTGCCTGATCCTTCTGTGCATCTTTCTTCCTGAAACTTCCCTCTAGGTAATTTTCTCAGTTCAGTTTCTCACAGCTGTGGACCACAAGGTAGCTTTTTTTCCCAATCCTTTGCGCTTAGCAGTGCTGCTCCCAGAGGACCAGCAGGAGAGACCATGGCCCAGCAATACCCAGTGGCCTCTGGTGTGCCTCATCAACCACCAGGAAGCTGTGGTGTGTGAAATCCTGCTACAAGAAGGTGTGTAGCTCACTGTAACAACACTGTCCCAAAAGGTTAACATTGTGTTTGTTGCAAAAAAGGTTCAGCCCCAAGCCTCAGGCGATTCAACAGCTTGCCTGACCACAGAACTGGAGATAATAGGGACCACAGCGTCAGGGATATTGCAGAGAAATCAGGATAACATTTATGTGCACCACTGAGCTGGGAGGAGTTGCAGCCATGGGGTCTGTGTGGAAGAGAACGCAGCAGCAGCAGATTTCAAAACAATCTAGATAAATTGGAGAATTGGTCTCAAATCAGCAGGATGGAAATCACACAAGACCAAGTGCAAAATACCACAGTGAGGTGTTGGAACTCAAATGCAAAATGGGGACTAATTGGATAAAGAGCACTGCTGCAGGAAAGGCTCCCAGGATTGCAGACAAAAAATTAGTCAACACTGTCCTGCTGTTTCAAAATAGGCGAGTCTCTTGATGGGATCCATTAATGAGAGATTCACAGGGCAGGCAGAGGAGAAAATGACTGTGCTGCCGTTGGCCCTGAGGATGCTGGGCACAGCACTCTCCAAACTGGGTAAACAAACTGGGGAGCCCTCTGAGGTGCAGAAGCAAGCTCCACAAAAGCTTTGGAAAACATAATCATAAAAGCAGATTGAAAGAATTGGGTTTGTTTAGTCTGGAGAAAACTAAGAGGGAGCATTAACAGCCCTTCAGTACATAAGGACATGTCCTAAGGACTGCAGAGTCCAAGGAGGGAGCACGAGAACTAGGGTTGGTTTGCAGCAAAGATTTAGGCCAACAGAGAAATAATAAGGAAACTTTGGAGCTGATGAGGGACACTGGAGATTCTCATTCATGAGTGCAATGTAAGTGGAGCTGGAGATACACTTGTCAGGAAGGCTTCAGGTATAGCAAATCTTGCTTCAGAAGATGAGGGTATCAACGAGACCATAACCAAACACTCAGTGCTGCAGTCCTTCCCTGCTCTGCTCTGCATGTGAACCTGCAGCTTTAATTACAGCCCCTTTCTGATCTCCAGCAAGGCAAGGGGATAGGATTACTCCGAGGAGAAAGCTGTAAAGTGATTGTCCATGTCCCGCGCCTCCCCACTCCATTTGCCATGCATGTACCAAACAATAATGCCCATTCCAAAGATCTTACTGTCTAAATGGATGGGACAGAGGAAAATTACTGCTCCATAAGAGATGTGGGGGCTACAGAGAAGTGTATCAGCAACAGCTGAGAGAAAGGGACCTCTTTAACCTGGAGGAAAAATGGAATCCTGGATATGTGGGAATCTACTCACAGTATTCAATTAGCTAAAGAGAATACAAAGCCAGGCTGCTCTTGGAGGAAGCCAGTGGAGAACAAGAAACAATGGCTACAGGTTGCAATTAGAGAAATATTCAATGAAGCTAAGGAAAAAAATCTTGTCCGGAAGGATATTTCATCACTGCAACAGGTTTCACAGAGAGATTGTGAAATCCCTATCCTTGGAGATCTTCAGAATTGAACTGGACAGAGTCCTGGACAACACAACCTAAACAATACAATCTTCACGATCTTTTGAAAACAGCCTTGCTGTGAGTGAGGGCCAAAGCTGGTCCTGTCTCACCTGAGGTGTTCTGTGACAGGTATACTGTACCACAGAAGCTACTTATGGACCTGAACCCTGCCACTGATGCTTCGTACAGGATCCTCTCTGCCGCCCTTCACACAGGCATTTCTGGCCCTTTGCTCCGTAAGCCTTTCTTTGGTCTTTGTGTTCTGCAAAGCTGAATCCCCACAGTTCGCATCAGGCCACAACCCAATGTAAAGCCTGATGTAATAACAACATTTCTTGACCATGATTCACAACAATAGCTACCACCCAAGTTCTTGGCTTGTTGTGTAGCCCAATATCTAATGGCATTCAGTTCAACCCAGTATTATCTACATCTCCACCCCCTCCCACTCCAGTTTCAGAGCCTGGCCAGCACTGAGCCCATGCTGTTCCTATTCGCAAACCTTAACCGTGGCTGCTGCTCGGAATGAAGAGGGAGCACTTGGAGATGAACTTTTAGCACTGCAAGCTCTAGGGAAGGCTGAAGTCCTTGCTTGTCTGTCACTGATTAATTGATGCTTCCCTAATTGTGGAATGCCAACCATACATGGAGATCTGCAGAAAGAAAGGACTTGGATTGAAGGGAAAGAGAGGTCATTGCAGGCAAATCAGATGCAGGCACCAAGAAATTGTTTTGTTTTGTTTTCTGTGCTGCTGCAATGAATGTAATAAATATGCATCTGCTGAGCTGTTTCTACTGACAAAGTTTTTCCTTGTTTCAGATTTGGCCTTAACTCTTCTTAGTAATCCTCATTTGCAGTGATCTGCCCAGCAAGAGTATGTGTGTATACGTATGGGAGAGGGAGAGGCAGTGCTCATTCCCAAAGGAGACATTTTGTTCAACCTCTGCCAGACAATTTTTGGATGGAAGTATTTTTTTCCTTCATTCTTTTGTGTCACAGTGTAAGCATGAATTTGAAAATAATCCATAGAAGTAAGATTTAATGAGTCTGTTGACATAGTAATACACCAAAATTAAAAAAAAATCAAAAATCACAGAGACTTTCTCTAGACCTTCTTCTATACAAATGTGGGTTCTTTTTTTATTGAAAGTTAATCTATAGCGAACACCAGAGAACAACATTTGATCCTTTCAGAGAATGAAATCTGTAACAGTTCTCTGTGTACCACTCTAATACACATCTTTTGTGCCTTCTTCTCTTCCCTGAGCTCCCTTCCAGAGCTCTGGTTCAGCAGCCAGCATCTGTCACTGATTACAGTAGCTTAAGATTTTACCTCTGAGGAGCAGAGGGGGAGTACACTGGGGTCCCTGTGTGTAACTGCACACAGCTCTGCTCTGGCACTTCACATGCTGTCACTCCTCCCTTCCAGATTTGCTCTTCCAGACCTCCTTCAAATCAGCCCTCTCCTCCATTAGCCCTCTTCAAATATCATGCCCACAAGATGGATCTGTCCCATCCCAGTACCAGAGCTGAACAGCTCTGACTCCACGGCACACCAGAGAAAATGCAGTTGGCTTTATACTTTGGGTTAATCAGACTAATCCAGCACTTTGAATCTAGCCTGCTGTGGCATGGCCAAATGCAGCACCCATATTAGGCTCTATAGCAGACAGGCTGTCGTTGGATTGAGGTTTCTGAGTCACGCTATTGAAGCCACACTCATGGCAAAGCATTTTATTAATAACTTTTGTTGCAGAACTTTATCCCAACAGTCTAAAAATGGTACTACTCATAATTGCACTTAGATCTTGAGCATGGGTTATTTTGTCATTTATTTATGACAAGTGGGTTTGGGTTGCTTCTTATTTTGCTGTTTTAAACTTTCTTCACTGTAAGCTGAAGCCTTGCTCCTGCCCTGCTTCAGTTGCTGTAATACATTTCTGTTTACTGAAGCAGGTTTTTCCCAGATGTGCAGACCTGAGAGTTAGTTCTAGTTCAGGTCTAGGACAAGTTGGCTAACAAGCCAGGTAAGGTAGAGACAGCAAGTCACAGCCACAGCTGACCAGAGCAGAGACTCTACAGAACTCAAGACAAATTGGTTTGAGTATGGCTGGTGCTGAGGAGCCTCTAAGGAAGAAAGAGCTTCTTGCAGCACAG
Source organism: Bombycilla garrulus (assembly GCA_013400315.1). Classification (NCBI taxonomy): domain Eukaryota; kingdom Metazoa; phylum Chordata; class Aves; order Passeriformes; family Bombycillidae; genus Bombycilla; species Bombycilla garrulus. The sequence continues at coordinate 414,391 of VXBU01018923.1, read as the reverse complement.
CAGCAGCAGGCTGTGTGTGGCAAAAGTCTGTGTAGCACCTTCCTGCACTAGACTTGGACCTAGTCTCTGGAAATCTCTTACATTCCCCTGGCAACGGATTCACTTTCCAAAACAAAATGAACTCAAACAGAACCATTTCCTATGAATGAAGTTGGGATGGAACATAAAACCCAGGCAGGGAAATATAGATGTGTGACATATTTGAAGCAGCAGAGAGAATGATTTCATCCAGCATCCAGCTGACTGGTAAAGAGAGTCAGCCGCCCTGAGGAGAAAGCCATTAACACACAAACACATTTTATGCTGGCCAAGGTGAGAAAGGAAGGGCTGTAGGTACTGAGGTGACAGCTACTTTAGGATCAAAGGAGAAAGCTGAGAGGAAACTGTAAAACTAACTTCAGATCTGTGTGGGGGAGGCTGTGTGAACAGAGGGGGAAACTTAATTAAATGTGGCAAACAATGACTATATTTTCTGGGAAAGGAGCAGCAATGATTTCACTTCCAAGATACTACACCTGAGCAAACATTATCCAAAGCTGGCTTCAACTAGGTCTTCACTGCCAGTATGGTAATGCAGATCTAACCTTGACTTTGAAGGGTAAGAAAAGTTACTGAGTGGGGAGACTTTAGTTTGCCCACTTAGTTTTAGTGGTCCTCAATATTCCTTCCCTCTCCTGTGGAGTAGCTGGAATGGATAATTGCTGGGCATGGCAGGAGATGGGGCTCTCTTATTCATCTCAATAATTTCTGCCAAAGCCTAAAAAAAAGAGGAAGGAAGAAGATGGTACCAGCACTTAGGTGTGTGGCCCAGAACCTCTGCCAGGTGAAATTCCATAACTAACACAGCTCAGGGAGAAATCAGGAGCATCAAGGGCAGAGGGTGGCCTACAGGTCACCAGGTGTGGACCTCATCATAGTGACAAGTGTCCTGCAAACCATTGAGCCAGGAAGCAACTAGCAGACCTCAGGGGATTTTTTGCACCCAGCTCAATGCTGAGCTAGGAAGGCAGCAAGACAGGTTGTGCCCAAGTAAGCTCTACACCAGTGCAGAGAAAGGAATGTAAGTACAAGAAAAGAATAGACTGACTAGAATGCCAGTGTTGACCTTGAGCATAAAGAAGACATCCATACAGAGTGAAATCTAGGCTGATCTACTACGAATTAATAGAAAAGCACAGCAAAAGCCAGGGAAGTTAAAATCAAGAAATCTTTTGGGGAGGAAAAATAAAGAGAGTTGTAGAATTATAGGCTAATTAATTCAATTTCAGTTACAGGAAAAATTCTGGAATTAGCAATGAAAAAAGCTGTTTGTAAGAAAGTGGAATGTAATGGGATGAGTAGCAACCAATATTAGCTTCACAGTCTGGTCTTGAAAAACCCATCTAATTTCCTTTTAAAACAAGCAGACAGACCTCACAGGCCAGTAAGGAGAAGCAGATGTCAGTATCTTGACTTTGACACTGTCTTGCATGAAATTCTCATAAACCAGGAAGGAATGTGTGGTTTATCTACTGCAGAGCAGATGCAGCACTGGTGCTCAGGAGGCTGTGAGCAGGACTTCATTCTCCTCAGACAGGAACTTATTGAACAGAGGTGTTCAGTCTCTGTCTCCAGCTGCAGTCTGTTGGTGACTTGGACTAGAAGAAAGATGACTGAATTTGCAGAATGCCCAAACCTGGAAGGATTTGCAGGGACATCAAAGACAGGATTAAAATTTTTATTTAAAAGCAAACAACAGCCTGACAAATTCAAGAAACCATCAGGGAAAGAAATGAAAGGATGTAGTAGGAATCCATGTGAAGGTCCAAAGAGAGGAATAACTGACTGCACAAATATGGACAGGGAACTACTGGAGCTGAGGTTTAAGCTTAGACTTAGGGTTAGGGTTAAATGCAAATTAAAACCTGAAGTGTTTGTCATCAGTGCCCTACTCTTGGAAAAAGAAAAGAAAAAAAGAAAAAAAAAAAGTGGGCTAAATAAATAGAATCCAGACAAAACCAAGAAGAATCATCAGAGTCAAGATAATATGATCTGGGAGGAAAATCTGAAAGTCTTGGTAAAGCTTAGTCTTAAGAAAAGAAGAATATAATAAGTACAGTAAGTCTTGTAAGTTCTTGAAAGATTGTAACACGGGGAGAAAGATATCGGTCGCTTCTATCTGCCCAAACCAGAGAGGTTCAGAAATAATAACAGGCTTAAACTGCAGCAAGAAAGATTCAAACTTGATGTCACAAAAAAGTTAGGGCAAATAGATGGAGGCAATGCATAAAGTGTCCAGGCCTGAAGCCTCCCTAAGGGGAGAGCTTCATGAACATTGGGTAACTGTCAGGAATGACAGCAATGTCCTGCCTCGGGGATTTGGAGAGGGACCAGAGATTTGGGTTAGTCTGCATCTCTCCTGGGGGAGCTGAGAGGAAGTGGTTGGAAGGTGTAGGTGGAAGGCCTTGTTAGGACAGGAAGGGAGGAATACTAGGCTGTTTCTCCTTCCTCCTTTTTCAGTCTGCCCCCCAAAGCTTCATTTTCCCTCCTCCATTTTCATTTTCCCTCAGGAAACAGGGCCTGTTTCCACTTACTCCCTTTGCAGCCCCTCATCTGCAGCAGGTGTCACTGAGATTTCTGCACTTCTCCAGCTGCTGCTGAAAGCCTGAGGATCAGGAGGCACCCATCCAGACCAACCTTGTGCTGGGAAGGTGAAGGATGCAAGGCTAGATGGGAGAGCACTGAAAGCCCTGGAGGTAGGGCTTACTGCTCCCAGTGCCCCTGGAGAGATGGGGTGAGGAAGCAGCTATTGCTGCTGTAGAAGGAAGCTCTCTGCAGCCAGCATCGCCTGTGGTGACAGGAATAGAGGGATAGGCCTGCAGGAGGTGAAACACCAGTGATTTGCCTTCGTGGTCTGTGTCACCATCAGTGCCTGTCTGCTCTGGACTAAGCCAAGAGAGTGATGGCAGGTCTGGCACTTAAGCACTGCCCATGCTCCTGTGCCTTAGGGCACATTACACATCCCAGCGTGAGGGGCTTTCCCCCAAAAGCCAGGACAGGAGATATCAAAGCCAGCCTGCACCTCTAGCCTGATCTCAGCAAGGTTCCTACCCTGGCTACAGGGCCGCACTGTCAACAGAGGGTGATGCTTTGGGACCTTTGAATTGTGTTTCTGTTATTTGGGATCAGAATTTAATTGTTCCCCATTGACACAATGGTATAGACTCAGTTTTTCAGCTGGTAAGTGCCAGCTGAATCACTTGGAACTGCATGTATATACTATACACTAGGACCTACAGCACACTCATAAAAAGCCCAACTCCAACAGTAAATGAAAAGCTAATCCCTTAAATATTCAGCTTTAATCATGACTCTGATGATCAATAGAAAACTTGGAATAAGATTTTTAGCTTGTGTAAATTGGGCAATTTAGATTTTATTGAAAGTAACAGTGCCAGCATATCAGCAAAGCAACCTGGCTCAATAAGCTCACAAAATCCAATCTAAATTATTTACTTTCCAAGAAACATTTGTTGTAAATATTTTCCCAGCCTTCTGAGTGTTCACAGATTATTTGTTCAATGGCAGTTTAATGTGCATTGCTAATTATTGCTAATAGTAATTTTGCATTGCACTAGCAATTCATCAGAAATGCACTTGTTAGTACATCAGCCTTCTCTTGCCTTGTGTATTTTTACTGGCAAAACCCATTTCTGGGTATTTATTTTCATTCAGCTCAACATTGGTGATTTACACAGAAGGACCAGGAGCTGCCCTAAAAGCTGCTATGTGCAGCATACTATATTCCTATGGGTCAAGTCCTCTCCTAATGTCAATCAGCATTGAAAAGAGAGGGAGGAGCAATGTTATCACAGATGTAGGAGCCTCACCAAATATTGTCCCACACTCCTGCCTTCCAGGCCATGTCCAGAGCACACTGCATAGCCCCTCCTGCTTCACCCTTGGCACCAGCACTGTGCACTTTGCTATCACATGGTTTGTGAGCCTTGACTCCTGTTGAGTCCCCATCCCTCGGCGAGGATTCTCTCCCTATGTGCCAGGGCAAACAAGCATCTTCAGCCAAACCCCAGTGCAGCCAGGGAGAAGTGACAAATGCTTTCTTGGTGGCAAAAACAGTCCCATTGTCAGAAACCAGAAGAATAATTTCCTGGTTACAGTAGCCTTCAGATACATTGATCCAGCTTCAGTGCCCAAATAAAACAATGGGAGTGATATATTGGCTATTCTGTTTCGGTGACTGAGCACTTGAGAGCAGGAATGCAGCTCCCAGAGGCATGACACAAGGACTTTAAGAGGTTGGCTGTATTTTCTTCCACTTAGAACTACGAGAGGTGAATAGCTGCTGAAAGTGGGGAGGAGATTGATGGCTTTGGAGACTGCAAGGCCCTCTCACTATGTGGGATGGCTTTGGTACACAAGAGGCAGCTTCAAGCCTGACCTTGCCCTCCCTGACCTGTCAGTCACCTCAGCCCTGACCTTGGAAGGACCATCGTCTCCCTGGGGCAGAACAGTTTTGGAGAAAATGTGATTGATGATCAGGTCACGATTATTGCATTTTCCAGGAGAAGAGAGGCTGTGAGGTATGCAGAAGCTTGATGTCCTTCTCATGCTTTGTTATTCAAGGTGGAGGAACGTTGTGGTGCTCACACACCAAAATGCTCTATCCCCTTAGACTTCTGCACGGAGTGAGTTCCTGTCTGCTCTGCTGAATCCCCATCTTCATTGCATTTTGGATGCCATCACAGCAGTCAGACCACATCCCTAATGGAATTTATTGAGTCTCTCCTTCTTCAAAAGTCATTGAGATTCAAAGCAGGCTCTTTCCAGACCCAAATATTTCAGCAGCATGAGGCCCAAGCCCATCCTGTAGCTCTCTGCTTCCCCCTGCAAGATCACCCCCTTCCCTTGGAGCTGCCTCCCTGCTGCTTTCCCTTTCTCATAACCAGCCATCCTTCACCGTGCTGTATCTATAAAACACTCAGTACAGGGCAGCCGAGGGGGAGGGACCAAGGGACTGGTGGAAGCCACTCGGATTTCACATTTATTTAACAGCCGTGGCTGTGCTTGTTTGATTTATCTTCACACATACGTTTGACAGATATGGTCTCATAAAAACTACACAGAGTAAAAACAGCAGAAAGGCCTGCAGCCATACTGTGTCAGCATTCCGTCTGGCTCCAGCTCCAGAGCTAAGCACAGATCAAGCTCACTGCAGCTGGCAGCACCCCTCACTTGAAAAACTTTTGAGTTTGCAATGCCTGAAATGTAGAGTGCTTAAGTGTAACTGGTTCTGAGTTTCCCAGGTGTCTGGGCAAAAAATGAAAAAGGTCATGATTTTCTCTTACCTTGAAAAATCCTGCTGCATTTCAAATAAATTGTTTTGTTCAAATCGATTTACATTTAAGTGGCCAGTCTCATCCTTTCCCCAAATACTGTGGGACACAGCAGCATTCAGAATATCTTGAGAAAGTTATGATTTTTATGGCGCTTCCAAAAACACTTCTCCCAAATTGCAGCAGCTAAGGAGTAAGCTTGCTTCACCCTTTCCTTGCAAGGGCCTCATAAGCTTGCTCTATCTGTATTACCCCCAACCTTGCCTTAAAAAAATGAGGTCTTATTTGAATCTGACTCAAATGAGTCAGATTCATACTGTTGTGGTTCTGACAAATACATTTTCACTGGACTGGAATTGTAAAGTTTGTGCACAAAGCAGCTACTATGTAGTTTGGGATATAGGCTCCACAACAGCACAACACACTTGAACATATGCATATTTGACAGTGTTTTTTTAAAAGGGGAGCACACCTGAAACTCTCATTCCCAGCATCAAGAGAGGCAAAGTGAAAGAGCTGTAAATGAAGTCCCTTGCGTGCTAACATTGCTCAAAGGTAGGACTCCAGCTGCATTCAGGTGGCGTTTTATTACGCATATAAATAACAGCCCCACCATGTCTGGGAGCTGGCAGCTTGCTCTGGAGGAAGGAGCTCAGAGCCGGGAGTGAAAGGCCCTGTGTTCCAACCTGCTGCCGTGGTGGCCACTCATTTCTTTACACATTGCTCACACGTATGAAATAAAGCTCTTAATGCTCGTCATGCAGAGATAAGACAGATCTTGCTCTGTTAACAAAAGCAAATGTGAAGGTCCCTGTATCAGGCCCACAATTATCTTGGCTGGTTAAAACCGCTGGCTAAGATTAGTGGCAGAAACCGTGACTGCTTCTCTGTGGGCAGATAGTTTTGGTTCCTTCTCTCATTAGGGATGATTTTTCTCAGCTATACAAATGTCATCTTTTCTGGTTCAGGTAAATAACTAAGGAGTATGCAACAAAGGTTTGAAAACCTCATGGTTTCCTGACTACAGATAAGCTGTTTTGGTTTATAGCTATCTCCTAGTTTTCATGGTCACAGTGAACAGGGTCACCCCCCCCCCACACTCCATAAATGCAGTTCAGTGCCTGATAGAGAGTTATTTTTCAAAGGAGAGAAGTTTCAGGCAGTGGTTCTCTCTCTCCTTTGAGACAGTTTTTCCCAGCTATGCAAATGCCATCTTTTCTGTTTTAAGCAAAAAACTAAGAAATTGCAGACATGCTGCCTTCAGGACACACTCACCAGCTCTCCTGTTTTCCAACAGCACTAGTCACGATAATGCTCATCATAGCTTGTTTTCTCTCCCTCTTACTGTTGCTTGCAGGTGAACAATGTAATTCTCCTTCATTAGTAACTGCAGGGGACCCAGCCCCAGGGCCAAGTTCACACTTCTTTCTCGAGTCTAAACCATTTGAAGAGAGAGCACTTGAGGACAAGTGCCTGTTGTTGTATGCATTGTTTCACAGAAGCTCCACACACATTGGGCAGTGTCTGGGCTTGGACACTCTAACTTTATCATAGAGCCAGAGAATTGTTAAGCTTAGAAAATACCTCTAAGATCTAATGGAGTCCAACCATTAACCCAGCACCACCATGTTCACCACTAAACTGTGATCCCAAGTGCCACATCCGCTTCCAGGGATAGTGACTCTGGCCCTTCCCTGAGCAGCCGATTCCAGGGCTAGACAACACTTTCAGTGAAGAAATTTTTCCTCATATCAAATCTAAACCTCTCCTGGTGATTTTTTCTTGTCCAGTTACTTGTTACCTGGGAGAGGAGACTGACCCTCACCTGGCTATGGCCTCTTTTCTAGTAGTTGCAAATAGTGATAAGGTTTTCTCTGAGCCTCCTTTTCTCTAGGCTAAATACCCCGAGTCACTCAGCTGCCCCTCGTAAGAATTGTGCTCCAGACCCCTGTGACAAACCCACAGTGGAGGCCCATGGTCTGACATGATTCATTTCAGAAACAGGCCAGCCTTAGCCAGAGGCAGCGCAAGACAAACTGCCTCAGAAGGCTGCAGGCAACTTGGAAAGGCAGGTCCCTAGAGCACACAAAATGAAATAAACACATATGAATCTCAGCTGTCTTAAGAAGGGGCACCATATCTCTTGCATATAAATGCAGAAAACAAGAGCACCCTCACACTGATGGCATAGCCACCAATATGCAGCATTTCTATCCCTTTTTTTTTGTTCTGTGTAGCTACAGAGCCACAAGGAAGGTACTGACAAGCAGTCAAGGAATTCAGCTGCTGGTTCACTATGCAGGACTTGGGAGCTGGAGGGCGAAAGTGATGCATGGAAATTAAGTTAATTTTAAACCGCAGGCAAGAGAAGAGACTTGCTAGCAGTTACTTAAGAGAAGCTGCTGACTGTTTAAATACCATTAAGAAGATTAATGTCAGCCCGCAGAACCACTGAAAAATTAGGGCTGAAAGGGACCTTGAAAGGTCAGCCCAGTCCATTCCACTAACCCAAGCAGGATCACCTAAACCTCGGACATCCCTGACAGATGTTGCTTAACATGATCTTAAAGCTCTCCACTCCCTAGGCAGTCTATTCTTTATTATCCCTGTCATTAGAAAGTTTTTCCTAACATCTAAATTGAGCCTTTCCTGCTGTGACTTAAGCCTTCTTTATTTTTTTTTTTCTTCCCTCTCCTCCATCATGGACAAGGAGCAATGATTATGCCTTTTTATGTGCTTAAAGACTTCAGTTCTCTCCTCCTTTGGGCTAGAGAATTTCAGGTCTTTCAGGCTTCCCTGGTAGGTAATGGTTTCTCCATTTCCGCTTGTTCTCCCTGCTCTCTGCTGGGCTGGATCCAATTACACCACCTCTCCCCTTAACTTATTTTCCGTCACCTCAACACCATGACATAGCTGACTTGCATTCAGCTTTTGATCCTTTTCCTGAAGAATTGCTACTTAACCCATCACTCCCTCCTCTGTACTCTGGGAGTTCATATTGTTGCTCAAATGTATGACCTTCTACTTCTCCTTATTCAACTGCCTCCCGTTTCTTCCAGACCATTTCCCCAATTTGCCCACACAGTTTTAAACTCTAATCCTGTCCCATGCTACATCTATGGTTTTATTTCATGTGTAAAATGGAAGTCCTTATGTTTATCCTTTGTAACAAAACATAACGAAAAATTAAGCCAAACTGAAGCAGATGTAGGGTGAAACCCCACTGAAAGCCATCTTTTAGCTGGACAAGAAGGTGCTGGTTATTCAAACAGGTTTGTACCAAGTGACCTCAGCCATTCCTCATAAGGCTTCTCCTCCAGATGCTTCACCATCCTCCTTTGGGGGTGTTCAAGGCCAGACTGGATAGGGCTTGGAGCAACCTGATCTAGTGGAAGGTGTCCCTGCCCATAGCAGAGGGTTGGAAGGAGATGTTCTTTAAGGTCCCTTCCACCCCAAGCCATTCTGTGATTCTACTGGAAAGCCCAGCTGGTTTCAAACAGCAAACACTAAACTACTCTGACAGCCACACGATGTTACTGTAGTCAGGCCTCTCCCCTCCACCTAAAACCTCCTTTTTGTGTTGTTGTGTCTCTGTCTCAGTTGTCTTTGACCCATGCACCCTCACCTTCCCCCTCACTCTCAGCCTTCCGAGTGCTGTCACCCAGGCTCTGTGTGCCAGTGGACTTTCCTCGGCTTGGGGAAGCGCCCCGGGAAGGACAAAGTTAAATAAAAATAAATGAGGGCGGTAATATCTGTGTTATTTTTGAGGTAACCCTATTTTGCCGCCCCGGCTCTGGGCGGCGCGGCCCGCGGTTGCCCCCTGGCGGACAGGAGGTGTCCCGGCTCAGGCGGAACGAAGCCGTCACTGGGCACAGGGGACCGAGGTTTTTAACCGCCCCTGTCCCGTGGCCACCGCAGCCACTGTCGTTAAGAGGAATGATGGGAACAGGGGTTATCCCATCAGCATGCTAGATCAGGGAAGGTCAGGCTGCCCCATAGCACAAACTCCTCTCCCACCCCCCACTTCGCCTGTTTGCTCTGCAAGTGAGGGCATTTCATCCATCACCTCTGCCATAGTCACAAAGTAGGCAAAAGCAGTGAAATAAATTCATGTGACCCCACAAAAGATGTGCAAGAGACAGAACCAAGAAGTACCTCTGCTCCACAGGTAAACTCAAGTCTACCTTAATGCCCTATGGACACCTTCTCTCCCTGCTGCTGCACCCAGGCTCTGAGCAGCATTGTGGCCTTCTACATTACTCAAAGCAGGCTCATCTCAGCTTATCAGAGCTCTAGCTCTAAACTAGCATCCTAGAGTGCCTCATGCCCCTGGCCCCACACTGTGCCCATCCTGCCAGCTAGCACACCTGTGGCTTGGCTGCCATTCCCTGCAGCCTGCAAGGCTGATAAGGATGTGCCTCCCAGCAGCACCAGTGACTGGCACACACAGGAGGGGACATGTGGGCAGGCAGGCTGCACTCCTCCCAGTTGAGTGAAGGAAGAGGAACACTTGAATTTGCTCCAAAAGGAAGCTCAAGCTCCAGCTTCCCCATATTCATTTACTTGCAGAGCTTGCTCAAACCTGCAAGTAGGCATCAGCTTGGAGACAGGCAGCTGGGAGGAAGCAGAGTCAGGCCACTGCAAGTCAGCTGGAGATATTGACCCTTCTGGCAGTTTGGATGCAGACCTTGGGCTCAGCTTTAACATGTCTTTCTTCCCTTCTCCTCTAAGTAGAACTGGCCCTTTTCAGCCATTATTTTCTTCAGCATGACTCATTCCAGCTACAAGTCCATTCAAAACTGTCTATCCAGGCCCTGCAAAACTCACCAAGGCAAACTCCATCAGGCCCTACATCTCTTCCATACAGGCAATTCCTGAAGATAAATATACTAGCCCCTATCTCATTTTTTGTTTTAAACACATACACAAAAAAATATATGGACTATTGCACTAGTCCAGTTTATTCTGGGGAAAAGGCTTAAGGCCAAGACAAACGAGCAAGAATCTCTCAAGAACAACTCTGCCCTTCAGGTGATAGCAGCATTGAAAGGTACTTTTGGGGGATGCACAGAAAGCTCTGGTGCCAAAATATGATAGTACACAGAAAGAAATCAAAACAAGCTTCCTAAATCAAATCTGCTTCCTAATGCCAGCAGACAGAGCAGCTATCACTGCCGTTTTACATGCATCAAAGTCGTGAGCTTTAAGCACTACGAGTCAGGAAAGAGTGTTTGCAAAATGCAGGGTGATGTGATCACATAACTGAGAGCTCCACTTTCCAAGTCTCTCACAAACAAAGGTTTTTTTTGCTTAAAAGTTGCCCTGTGAAGTCTGCTAGCAATGAATGCAAAAAGTGCCATGGAACAATGGCAGCTGCAGGTGCAAAGGAAGAAATGCTAGAGGCATGATAGTGCTTCAACATTTATTTTCCCCAAGACATGAAAAAAGTTCTAAACCCCACAAAGCCTTAGAATACTTCACAATACAGAAATGCTAACTGTGCTTCCTGCTTAGACTAACCAGCAGGGAGGTCTTTCATTCAGGCCTTTATACCAGTAGATGCATAATGCTGTTTCATTTATTTCAGGTGCATAACAAGTGACAGGAGAAATGCATGGTAGAATCATTCCAGTTTGGTTCAAGCCCAGGACATTCTCCTGAAAGGGATGCTGTGCTGCTGACTGGAAGCCACATTCAACAGGTACTGCTCACACCATGTGCAGATGTCTGCAGTCAGCCAGCGTGCCATGGTCCCCGTGTAACAGCACAGGGGCTGTGCTAGGGCATGGGGCTCCAAAACAACAGGTACCCTGGGGGGTGGGGAGGGGCAGAGAGAAAAACAAAGTCAGGAAAGCTGACTCTGGATTCTGTTAGACAGCATGGTGCTCTTCCACCCTTCTCCCAGGCTAAGTGACTTAGCCAAATGCATATGTTCAAAAGAGCCATCAGCACCACTCAGGAAAGCTAAAAAGCACCAGAACAGCTTCATTTACTGACACCTTCTCTCTATTGACAGTATACCAGCCAAAGGGCTAATGGATATCTGTCTGATCCAAGGTTATGGCTGCATCCTCATGCAGTAGGATTTTTTTTTTCCATCCTGCAGTATGACAATAATGCAGTCTCTCAGGCCTCTTCTCCAGCACTTGCACTACATCATGGACCAAACAACTGCCTGCCCCATACAGTTAACTTCAGTAATGAACACTACTCTTGATTTTTTGGCAACTGAAGTACCAGCTCTAGAATCAGAAACTACTGTGCCTTTATTCTGGCTACATTAAAGAATGGTTTCACAGGAAGAAAAAGAGGGTACCAGTCTGCCCAGTAGAAAATCTAACTGCTTTGGAAAGAAGAGAACATAAAGAAGAGATAATGTATGTTTTCAATCCTGCACTTATATGCCGATTGTCCGTCTTTTTCACCCAGAACTTTCAAAAGCTCTTTTTGGAATAATTCACTTTCAGGGCATGAAAAGGAAAGGATCTGTATGTGCATGGAGGGATTTGTGGCATCACTGTTCAGTCAGTTACACCTGAGCCACAGTTAGGATATGTCATGTCCAGGCAGAAAGGGGCTACTCCTGAGTTATACTGACAGACCTCCAGCTGAGTGGGATAGAATGTGATGGGGTCTGGAAATTCTCATACTCTGAAGCTATTGCAAGGAACCTTCTATGTCTAAGCTAATATGGGCACTTCTAAATCCATGTCACAAACCTGAGAGTTAAAACAGAAAATGCATTTCAGAGCACCTACACTTCCTCCCTTGTGGTCATCTAAAATCCACAATACTTCCAAAGAACTGTGGACTAGTTAGACCAGTAGCTAAAACCAGTCATTCAACAGAACTTTCAGCTGACCAGCCCAATATTACATACTGCTGTCTGCATGTTCATAGCTTTGCTTAACTGGTGACATCTTTCAAAGTAAAAATAGAAGAACCCTGTCCCAGCTTACCCAAAATACTGGCAATGCTCTATTTCATGCAGCACCTTGGAGCTCTTCTGCTCTTGAGTAGCTAGATCCTCCTCTCTAGAGAGTCTCAAAAATTTTAGGAATTGAAGTGGCAGATGTACACATGTTTTGAAGGGCATGGACATCTAGAATCACAACACAAGTCACCTGAGTTCAGGGAAACACATCCACCTTCTTAGCAGGACAAATTGCATGCCAGGCAATTGATTTATTGGTGCACTTAAAAGGTAGACATTAATGCAGTGAACTTTCTGACCCTTGTATAAATAGAGCCCAGTGTAATCCCAACCACTTTACACAGGATGAAAGAAAGAAGAACCAGAGTTATTTTAGCTGAGTATGACAAGAGATCTGTGTCACCCTGGCTACTTTTGCACCTCATACTATTCCCTCTTATTTTCTTAGAAACAAGCTAGAGGGTAGATCTGAGGTATCAGTGGTATGAAGGAAAGCTTCTTATGATTAGGTGAGGAGGAGGGAAAGCAGAAAATGTAAAAATTCCATATGGTGTTGTAAAGAGTAGACTTGCCTTAACACAGCAGTCACAGCAGACAACCCTGAAAGAAGAAAATCTCCAGCATTATCATTTGAGTAAAGCTCAGCAGATACCAATACTGCACCTACAGGGGACATTCCCAAGTAAGCCTAAATTCATGGCTGTGGCAGAATCACTTGATGGCAAAGTGAACAAGCTGAGAACTCCACTATTTAGTTTGCCAGCCTTCCTATTTCTGGTAGTTTAAATAATCTGAAATGTGTCAACATCCATAGCTTCAAGGCTTTATCTGCAAATGCTCATGACACTTCGCTCAGCACTACCACCAGACAGTTGCTCAATTTCCAGTGGTTGTTTACTTGCTGCTTATAATCAATTCAGTGCTTCACAACTGCTTCAAATAGATTTAAGTGAGCCTTAATGAGCCTGAAGTTCCTCTCTCACTCTCCCACGAACAGAAAGCCTCAGACAAATAAGTGGATACAAGTAGGCTCAGCTCCTTTCCCAGTTCTCTTTTTTAGTCCTCAACACAACATTTTGGTGTAGACCCACTCCCAGAACCTGTTTAAGCCCTTGGCTGAAGTGAGAGCAAACCTCTAGAGCAAAACAAAGGTGATCTCAGAGAAACTAATTTAATACTGGCAAAGGAAATTTGGCTATTGCTGACTTAATAGCAAGAGTTAAAACTGAGATACTACTTCAGAGACAAGATTTTCCACATTCTCCCCAGCTGCAGACACTTCAGCCTGGCTTGTGCAGTAAGGCAAAGCTGAAGGGCTCAGCAACCTGTTCCTATCCAGTAGTACAACCAATGAATACTGAGAATTCTCAGCACTGTTCTTTCACTCTTTTCTCCCTCTTCATTCAGTCCTTTTGTACCAGCTCACCTGCGGCAGAAGTAACAGATGTAAGGCCACTTAAGAAACATCTGCTTATGGCAGTTGAAACAGATCTGTGGAAAGGAAAGTTATTTGTGAATGCAAATGGGAAACATCTTTGTACCGGCAGCATCAACTGCCTGCCAAAGGGCAAGCACGTAAACAAACCTTCTAAAGGCTTTAGATTCATATGCAATAACAGAGGTCCAATAAAGGATAGCAAAGACACAGGAATTAAAAGCTAAAAAGGCAAAAAAGGTTCTTACTTGTAGGCCAGTTTTTTTATTATGCAGAGGTTTTGGGGCAGCTGCCAGACAACAGGAGTTTAAAAAAAGGCTCTTGAGCAAACAATAGCTGTATTGTGCAAGAGTGTAACAGTAGCTAGTTAAGAGAGAGGGAAGAAGAGAGACATTCTTTGAGGTAGACTGCAGCAATCCCAAAGAGATTAAATCAGGGTAAATTTGAATTCAATCCTGAAGCAAAAAATGAGTCATAAGGAAGCTGATGAGTTGCTTGAACTTTATAAAAAAAGAGCACATTCACACACAGCTGGCAGTCAGAAGTGATATTATCTTGAGAAGTAGAACTTGAGAAAGCTAAAAAAAACAGCAGTGGGTAAGAAAGCCATTTTGGAATAGTCATAAAGCAGGCAAGTTAAAGCAGGGTCAGTAAGGTGAGAAGAAAACAAGAATTCAGTCTCAGGAGCATCAGATAGCTTGTGGAAGTAGCAAGGCTCTGCTAGTAGAACCTTTGACTCTGTCCATAACACTAAATAAATGAGAGCAAAAAAATGACCCAAAAGCCAAGAAGCACAGACTAGCTCACATCTGTGTTGTAAAGGGCCTGTACTCAGGACATCTGCTCTGGAGGGGTGGTTGCCACACCCCCTCTAAAGGAGACTCATGGATAAGACAGAAGCTGAGAAATGTGAACAACCAACAGCCCTGAGCTATACAGCTCCTTCCTTGTCCCCCTCATCTCCTCCACCTTCACACCCACTTGGCAAGGTGGTTTGAGTCAGCACAACTCGGGTGTGGGAGCCTGAGTCAAGCACCTTTGTTTCACTGTTTAGCAGTACCAAATCCCAAGCTATTTACTTTGGGATTTCAGAGCTGACCCATGGTCATGGCAGTCAGTTCTCCTTGCATGGAAATCAGACAAGAAATAACAAGGGCTGGGCTACTTTGTAGGCAATTTACATAGCTTAAACTAGATTAGAAGTCATCACTGCACAAACAAAAAAAAATTCAGCCTAGGGCCAAACTCAGATCAGCTGTTATGAACAGAAGCTGAGGCAGAAAACCAGCCAGCTTTTGAAAAGGCAAGGGCAGCACAAAGGAGAAACATACCTTTGCTCTTGGAAAGACACCATGACTACCTCCTTGGAAGAGGCCTTGCCCTTCCAGCACCATCACTGCATATCTGGTTCCCATCAGCTCAGCAACAGTTGGTGACGGCCACTTGGTAGGAAAGGGACGGTCCTATTGAAAGACAGAAGTTAAACATCAGATGAAGAAATCGGCTGTCTGGGGAGGTCATCTCAAAAGTGGGTCTCAAAGGATCAGGAGCATTTTTCTCCAAAACCCCATTTTGCTCATGATGGGGAATATCAGGTGACTTTTTGACAATACTAGCAGAGAAACTACTACAGGCAGGTGAGTGTTTGCTACAGTTTTTCAAGCAGATTCCTTTGAGACATTTTACCCTTTGGAACAGGCCACAGAACAGATGCCACCCTGGCTTCTCCTGCATACAAAATTGCTTTCCACAGCACAACAACACTCTTGCCATTCTCTTCCCCAAAACCTACTGGCCCCATACAAACGGAAGCTGTGGCCTCATGATCAGCCAGGAGAGACAACTGCTCTTCAACTCCCAAAACATCTATTGCTAAACAAGGAAGCTTCAGAGAGATCATTTAGAGACTTGCCAAGGTGGGGCAAGGAGGGATGCAGAAGGAAAGAAAGACAAAGGCACAACACACCGCATCAGGGCAGAACAGGGCGAGGCCATAATTCGGAGGGTTGCAAAGAAGCACATAGACCCCAGTATTTCTCCCACAACCATCATTCAGAGCCTGATAACTTCAGTTCTACATATATTATACATTTAAAAACCACTAATGCTGTGGTATCCACATTTTGTTAACTACTTAATTTTTTACTGCAGCTTGAAAGATACTTGTGAGCATATCAGAATCTAGAGAGAAGGAAGGGACATGAAAAATGCAGGACAGTCCCACTCAATTAGTCTGCTCAAGGAAGACTTGATGGATACTTTCAAGTAATGTCATGATATTTATATCTTCTTATATGAGAAATAACTTAATTTCATATCATTCAAAGGGGGAAGCCACCACAATGACACTACAGCATCCAGTCTTCTCTTAAGAAGTCTCCAAGGAGAGAATAATAGACCAACTTCAGATGGGTATACAATATGTCCCAAGACAAAAACCACAGAGCATGCTTACTGCTTTCATGAAGATCAAGGTACAAGTCATTACCAGATGTATCAGACCAGGATTGCTTGCTGACATGTTGGACTTACAAGTTCATTGCTTTGAAGGCCTCTCTCTAAAGATTTGGATCTTCTTCTGTAAGAAGGCAGCTGCTGTTGGCCAGTGCTCAGGAAACTCTTAGGCTTAATGTCTCCTCGTGTGGGTGCACTCATGGGAGTAGACGTGCAAGCTGCAGTGAGACCTGGATAGGAAAAGAGAATTTTAGGGTACAGAAAATCCACTATCAGCTTCTAAGTATTCACCCTGAAAGCTGGACACAAGAGCACTACACTCCCTTCTCAAGGTAGCAAGGCTTACATCTCACTCCCTCCAATTCATCTGCTCAGATCACAAAAAAGCAAAGATTACAGTAATTATGCTTGTCAGTAGGCACTGATGAGGCTTCATTAGCACCATTTAGTTCAATAAAATGAAGTGCTGCACTTTCTACTTGAACACTCAAACCACTCATTTAGCTTTTACTGCAAATTCCAGTCAGGCCTTTGGGGACATTGCAATCATTGTTTTGAAGCTGCAGGGGCTACACAAGCTTCAGTCAACTGCAGAGAAACGATTCTCTAAGGGCACCTCCCCAGACTCTTTATTTAGCATTGGAATCTCTCCTGCAGAGTACCTTCAGGTGATTAAAGAAGTGTACATTGAGCCCGTCAGCCCAAGGATTTGGGAGCCCATCAGGCCACCAGCTGTACTTTGCCACCTGGTTTAGATGTGCAGCCAGAAGTGCGCTGACCTGTGCTGGTGCAGGACACTCCTGATGGCCTGGTGGAGGAAAGGCAGGTGCTGGCAGGCAGCCTGGGAGTGGTTTCCTGTAGACCAGAGGACAGGATGTTCATAATCTGCATGCAACAGACACCAAGGCCACTTCATCAGAAGTACTGCTACCTAACAAAACCCAGGATACCCACGACTGATCAGAAATGTTCAAGGCTCAGCCAGATGTGGAGCAGAGAGAAAAATCAAGGGAGTGCATTTAGAAACTTTCTATTTCTTCTTGGAATAGAAAGTTAACTCCCCCTGCACTCCACAGCTAGGAAATTCCAGCCAAGTTAGTGAAGTTTCCAATTCACCTATTCTCTCTTGCCCAAGTCCAATAGTGGATACTAGTACTAAAGTTTCACCTGTTCACGAACCAACTCTGCAAAATCCTCCCCACACAACCCATGGAATACATTGGAACCACTTTCTTGACTCCAGCTCACACACAGCAACACTGGAGAACAGTTCAAGAGACTGACTAACCCAACTCATTAACTCAACTCAAACCCAATGCTTTATCTCAACAGCATTGTTTCTACCTTGCCTAGAAAAGCAAAAAAACAAGCTTGATTGTATTAGTCTCCATATGAAAGCCCTTCTAGTTTAATAGTAATACATTAACCACAGGGTTCTCAAATGCTGAACATTCCTACAAGTAGCTCAGACTAGGGCAAATATAGCTAAGATTTTCTGCTTTTATAATTCATATCTGTTTTCCTCAGTTAGGCAACTGCATTTCACACAGAAATATTTACAGAAAACAGACTCCTGTTTGCATTGCCAGAGCATCTGTGCCAGACATGATGTGTCAGGGCTCAAGTTCTGTTCCACAGCATTTTGAAGTGTGCTCAGACTGAATCCCAGAACCAAGCAGTCAAGCTTTTCATGATAGAGCCAGGAGTTAAAGAACCCAAAGACTGCGTTTTGTGGTTTACTGAAGAACAGTGCTCCCAAAATAACTCCACAGACAGACAAGTGGAACTTCACCCATCAAGTTCCTTCCTCAAAATACATCATTAGGTTTTCCTTCCATGAGCTCACATACCACATGAAATCAAAATACATCAATGCATCTAGCATCAAATGCCTCACTGTGGAGATAAGAGTGGGATTATTCTGGTCCATATTGGCCAGACTCCCATGCTGTTATAACTTCAGCAGGATCTAGTTTCAGGTGATCAGAGCAGACTTCAGTTCTATAGAATAATAGAATATCCTGAGC
Source organism: Bombycilla garrulus (assembly GCA_013400315.1). Classification (NCBI taxonomy): domain Eukaryota; kingdom Metazoa; phylum Chordata; class Aves; order Passeriformes; family Bombycillidae; genus Bombycilla; species Bombycilla garrulus. The sequence goes on along the minus strand of VXBU01018923.1, from coordinate 396,208 downwards.
TGGGACCCACAAGGAACACTAAAGTTCAATACCTTCCCCTGCACAGGATCACACCAAGAGTCACACCATGTGCCTGAGAGCACACCAAATGCCTCTCGAGTTCTGTCAGTCTTGGTGCTGTGACCACTTGGCTGGAAAGACAGTTCCAGTGCCCAAACACCCTGCAGGTGAACAAGCTTTTCCTAACAACTAACTTAAACCTCCCCTGACTCAGCTTCAGGCCATTTCCTCTTCATTTCATCTTTCTTCTACAAAGATGTCAACTCCCATTTTTCTAGTATCATGTTTGGCAGGTGGGTCTCTTCAAAAGTTAAGTATGGTTAATATAACGCCCTCCCAAATACAAACCAACAGCTAAAGTATTAGCTTTATATTCCTTCAACAAGTCCTCCAGAATTACCTTGTTTTGCTATCATCAGATGCAGCATCAGGTCACCTACCAGCTTTAGATGAGGCTTGAGAGCAGCTGCATCAACCCTGGGGGTCCTGTGCTCTTGCTTGATGGTCACCTGAAAGAGCAGAAGTGATGCTTAAGAAATAGTTCTTTCTCTGCTCCTTGTACACTCTGCCATTCAGTGTCACAGTGAATGATACAAGTGAGGATTTGGGAACAGGGGAGGTGGGGAAAGCATTAGAAAACAAAACAAGAAAGCCTAAAACAAACAAAAAAGCCCCACCTAAAAAAAACCCCAAAAACCAAAAAACCAACCAAACAAAAAACCAACAAGCCCCAAACAAACAATCCCCCCACAAAACAAAACAAGGAGTTAGGAAGTGTAGTATAATGACACTTCCTTTTATAGGGTTTTGGTAGGGAAAGATTTGCCCATGGCAAACCAGAGGCAATCAGAAGTACTGCACAGCCTTTAGAGGCTTGCACAAGGAGCACAAAACCTTCTAGCTCGAACAGCTCATGAACTGCTCTGAGAAGCAGCTAGAAAACTGGACACTCAGATATTAATGTCAGGAGTGATCCCATCAACACGGTCACATCATATTCATCAGTAAAAGCTCGGCTCCAGGGATGAGAGGAATTGAACAGGTTAACAAGACTGTAACAAGAACTGTAGCAGCAGGCAGCTGTATGTGTAAGCCACAGTCCCAGAGACTGGCTTACAGCCCGACAGAAACTGGGAACAATAGCAAGATAGAATTGCAGGGCAGATATGCATGTGAAGCATCAAGCCCTGTGCTTGCTGCGCAGGGGAGAACTGACAAAGTCAATTGCACATGCATGTCTTTAGCTGCCTTGTTCACTTATTCCTATTTTGAGGCTATGCCATTTACTTTCATTTGTGTGTACAACTTCAGAACATGTGGGAGTGCAGGTAGAACAACACTACAGCTTCCCACACTAGCTCTGCTATTATTCATTTGCAAATTAGACCACTGTTTGCTAGAGAAGCTTTAACACAGCTTTGCAGATGGGGAAATCCTAGTTTAAGAGCCTTGACAAAGGCTGAGCAGCAGCACCCGGCTTTCTTTCAGCATTTCTGACTACTACTCTCTAAACATATTTGTGCTTCTCATGGACCAAAGAAAAAGTTACCAAAAAGACAAGGGGGAAAAAAAAATAAAATCAAGACCCAGATCATCCTGCCACCTTGAGTTACGGTTCTGTACTGCACAGTGTATTGATACACAGTACAGTGCAAGGAATACAAGTTAGTTATGATGCATTTTCTCCTTACCAATACTGTTAATTTACATACCCATCAAGATAGCATCTCCAAAAACATCACATAGCATTACCAGAGGCTGGAGCCACAGTCAAGCCAAGCAAGAGCTGTGATTTTATAGAGGTTCATGGTTTAGCTGAAGCTTTTAAACCTGCTACTAGCAGCACCAACAAAGAGGAAAAAAGCTGATGTCTAGTGCAGTATGCAAAGTCTTCACTTTTTGTAATACTGCTCTTTATTACAAGAAGAGTTATGTTTCATCTTCTGCCAAGACGTCTGTTTGCAAAGCACGCCAATGCCACAAGGCCTTGTGCCAACGTTTTAGATCTGCTCATCATTCCCAGGTCAAGCTACAGCAAGCAAAGAGCATCACAAGCCTTTAGAGACACCCAGACATTTTTGTATCTGGTCATCTTCACCAACCAAGTGGTGAAGGTGGAAGCCTCTGCTCCTCCCTGTGAGGGACTCAACATTTTTTACTCTGAATTCCTGCAGTAGCTAAGTGCGCTGCCCAGAGGCCTCTGCCTGAGGCTGAGCAGAGAATTGTGGCAAAAAGTGCTTCTGCACTGGTATATGCACCACAGCACCTGACAGGGCAAAGCAACAAGTAAAAGATGCCAGTTGCAGCTCAGCTCAAGGAGCCTGGAAGGACACAAGTGTCCAAGGTGGAAAGCACAATGAAGCAAGAGTGTGTTCCATGAAACTGTTGTGTGCAGGGCAGAATAACTGCTACAGGCAAGTGAGTGGTTGACCCTGCAGGAAGAAGAGGTTTATTATCCCAATTCATGAAACCATGGCTACTCCTGTCTTAAAAAGTTACTGGAAATTAAGTACTTGGGTGGACAAGCAGGGTGATCTAATGTTGAGCTGCAGCTGAGAGGGAGCCCCAGACACTTCTGGACTTTGAAAAAGACATGCCTTTGGAGAAGAGGTCTCAATAGATACTGCTCAGAAGCCAAGTAGAGCGTATGTTTCCAAAGGTGCCTGCTGACTCCAGTCACTCACCTTCCGTAGGGTGTACCTCCTGTGCTGAATGTCACCCAAAAGCAGCTCATAGGGAGAGCGAATACATTCTCTGGCAGACACACAGCGCTGCGGTCGCTCTGCGGTCTTGCGCAGCTTCACACCACTCTGCAGCTCAGAGATGAGCCTGGACCACAGAGATGCCTTGGAGAAACCAGCAAGGGACAAGTCAGTGGCTGGCTAGAACTCACAGAGCAGCATCCCCTCCCTCCATCTAACAGGGCACACTTAGCAACTGAAGTCATTCAGAAACACAGAATTGTGTCCTTAATGTGCCCTTCTACTCACTTCCAAATCAGGGTGCAGTACTAAAGCAGAGAATTGCTTTTCTCTGCAGAAGTTAATTTATAACAAGGAAACTCATAGCTGGCTCACCAGGCTCATTCCCAAAATTTGGAATTAACTTTATGGATGTACTTCAGCGAAATACAGCTTTTGCTGCCAGGTAAATAAATAGACTGATTTTCTTTCTGGCTCCAGGTGCCAGTGTTTTCATATTACTGAAGCCTAGGAAACACCGGGAATGAAATCCCAAATCTTACCATTAAAATCCTCCAAATCTTCAGAAAACCAAGGGCTGAAGCATCCAGAAACAAAAGAGGAAGACAAATATACAAGGGATCTCATACTTAATAGCAGCATACATTAGCAGTTTCAGCCTTGAGACACAGGCTAAAAACCCTGACATCTGCTCATCCTGTTTTTGTACTAGTATCTGAGGGTGTTCAGGCATGCAGTATAATCCAAAAGTTAAAGACAGGAAAAAAAGGTAATTAACTCAAAAGCACGTTTAGACAACATTGCAATGAAGTGCTAAATCAACAGCTTATCTAGATCCCAGTGGCAAATTGAGTAAGAACAAGTCATTGTATTATAAACAGTGAAAGGGAAGCAAAACATTTCAGTAAACTGCCTCTGAACAAAGTATCTGACTTAGGCCTCGCTCTCTCTTCTATTTACAGCATGAAGCATCTTCTCTCTACTTATCCCTTCAGATCTCTTGATATAATACCAGAAGAGTCTTATGCAAGCTCTGACTGATGGCTGCCTTCAGGAATATAGGTATTTTTGTTGGATTGTTTTAACCTAGATTTGGTAGTCATACCTCAGCCCCAGAACAAAGAATGACCAAACACTTGCCATGTCTCCTAGCTACATTTAATACTGTGTGGGAGAACACACAAAAGTCTCTGGGCAAACTCATCAGTATTAGAGACTTTCAAAATAGCTTATCCCAAGATATTTGCCCTTTATAGAGTTGTATTTCACATAGTGACTGAACTTGACTGAGACAAGACATGAAGAGAGACTTCTGTACTGTAATATTGCCACATTAGTCTAGGGACAAGAATTGCCTTCAGCTGACCATTTCAGAGCAACTTACACACCCAAAACATTTTTTAGATGTTGGTGACATCATTATCACTCATGCTTTTATTTCTCTACTGACTGGATCACTGCAATATTCTATTTTTGCCATCCCATGTGTCGTCAAAAACCACTTAAACTTTCCACAACCTATGCAGCACAACACAAAATGCTACAACACTAAACCCCTTATCTTGAGTTCAACAGGTGAGTGCTAAGAGAGCTGTGCTTCTAACAGGTCTCACTGTTTAGATTTCAAGGTGAACATCAACTTGGGTCATGTACAGATAAGCTCTGCTGAAACTGTACAGCACTGCATGGTGCTAAGGCTGTGGTCTGCATTTGAGAAGAGCTGTTTTGTATCAGCCAACAGGAAAAAGTGTGGTCCATAGAGCACGTTACCTGCTCTTAGCACCACTCAATACATCAGCTCTAACCTGTGGGGTCCCAGAGAAACTGGCATTTTAAACTCAAGAGACTGTCAGAGCAATGCAATCAACTGGTGCTTAGTTACTTGGAAACTAGAGGCAGAGGATTTGCAACAGACATTCAGTTTTTGGAATTTATGCCTCCTGAAGGAGCAGAGGCCAAATACACTGGCCTTCAGGCCACATGGCAAAGTCCATGTATTTATTCATGTATCCCCTGCAGAAAAGAGCTAGAGCAGTTGATGAGTTTGTGGTTTGAGATAGCCTGCCAGTTTATTTTAATAGATCACAAAATTGAGAATATGCCTAAACACACATTTCACAAACATTTCCATACGAATAGTTTGAGCATGCTTCAAAGCAAGTGCTATTTAGACAAAGGGAGAGAGTCCACAAGTCTCTCAGGGCTTGATGTTTGTCTCCACAGACTCCAGACTACAGAGCATTTGTTTATGCTGGGCAGAACTCCAGCCTGAAGAGCTATTTGTTTCTGATTGAGCCCTGACTGTGTAGGGCCTTGGAAAAAAAAGCACAGCAAATTGCTTTCCCTGCCCCAAACACACCATCCAACATCTATGGAAGCACAGAAGGCAAAGACAAGAAAGGCAGTGCACAGAAGGTAGGAGTGACATGTCCTCGCCCTCCTTCACTCCTTTCTTTGAGCTGCTGGAGCTGCACAACCACAAAGACGGACAGTGCTCCTGGCCTTCAGTCCCTGCCAGTCCTGACCAACAGGGATCCCACATAACAAGAGTGAACTAGTCCACCCTAGGACTACCAACAACAGAAGAGTCTTCTGGCAGTTTTCAGTCCAGCTATGAGAAAGGAACAGATTGCTTTTGGCAGGTGTCAGTTCCTGCCAAGAGCTGGAATTTGGGGCTCATTTGTGGGAAGGAACAGCCTGCCTAACTATTTCTGGGCATTTACTCCAAAGACTGCCTTCAATTTCAGTTTTAGAAGTGGTTTAAGCTGGACCACAAAGACAATCTTTGGGTAGAAGAGAAGTCCACGTGAGGTTGACATATGAAATAGTTTAACTTGAGGTTCGCTCCCCAGGTTGTTTTGCAAACAAGTCTTTAACTACTCAGGCTCCTGAAAAACTTAGGCAGTTTAATTTGTATTCAAGCTCTATTTTTCATAGAGGAATCAATGGAAAGCCTCAGAAAGCCAATGCTGACCAAAAAACCCTACTCCCCCATAACAAAGGAAATAAATCTCTTACACCATGGGTTTTCTTCTTTTGAATGGGATTTTCCATCCAGTCTTCCACACTCATTTGTCTCAGTCTCTGAGAAAAGTAAGCACATGAGGTCATCACTTTACACCCTTCAGTGATTTCCTGTCTATCCAGCATAAATTACTAACGTTTATCTGAAAAGCCTAGAAGCTCCAAACACCTAAACTTTCAAATGCTACAATAAATAAAAATGGTCCAGAGACAGCAGCTATTCACATGGTGAAAACAGAACTTCATCCAGGTGCTCCATTTCCAGTGCAATAAGAAGGTTACTTTGGAACTTGGTGAGTGTGTGAAAGTAGAGGGAATAGCAGCTAATGGGTAATCCTAAACATACCTCTTTGGAGGTCTGAATGCTGGCCAGAAGCTTCTGAAGTTCCATATATTCGATAAACAGATTCCTACAGGTCATTTCATAATGGCTGGTAGCCTCAGAAGGGCTGGACAAGTGCTCCTCACAGGCCTGAAAGAAGTGCAGCTAATTAAAAAAGATCTTGAAATTAAAAAACAAAAACAAAACACAACCCAACATGGTAGGATGGAATAAAGCAAGATTCTGGTTCCTCAATCCATGATTAAAAAATCATCTTCTTCACCGCCCCTTTATATTTTTTTTTTCTATTGCAGATATAGAGGAACAAAGAAGGAAGATGTTCAGTCTTTTATGTATGATAATGGAAGTAGCTCTGTAATTTTTATATCTTGTTTTTCATAAGGTGGGCTTTGAAAAAAAGCACCTGAAAGGGGAAGCCTCCAGTTCAAAGAACAACAACCCACAGCAGATAGAGTCACTTGCCATGTTTTTTTCCCCCTGCCCTGATCAGACAGAGGGATGGTAAATTTCACATACCTTTAAATTATGGCTGGGAGGAAAAAAATCTCTTTGAGTTGAGACATTCAAATCCCAGCCTCTGCAGAGGCCAAATACTACAGAAAGGGAGTGTTTTCAATATCCATAGTGTTCTAGGTATTGAATTTGGAGACTGTGTACAGAAGTACTTTGTAGACACAGCTGTGGGAGAGCCATGCTCAGTCTTCCTTCTTAATCCTTTTCCACGGGCACTTACAAACATCTTAAATAGTTTCGCCTTTTCCCTCTGATGGCACAGAGTTCCCTCTCTGTCCTCCAACAGCCCACCCAGCTTTTTCCCAGAAATGATATGGCCTCTTGGTCAAGAGCACGGTTCCATCAGCTCCTCTAAAAAGGCACTATATTTACTAAGGGGGAAGAAAGAAACCTTGATAACGTCCTGCAGGGTGACTGGCAGCTTTGTCGCCTCATCATCCAGTTTCAACATCCGGCACAGCAGTTTCTCCAAAGGATCGCTCAGCTCTCGCTCCACTTGGCTGTCGAGTCCCCAGTCCAGGGCTCCATAGATTGCCAATCCTAAGTACTCCAACAGCTGCAGACAGAGACCGAGGAAGCAATGCAGCACAAAGCATGGTGGAGAACATCACAGCTCTTACTTTCCAGCCACGTGTGCACCCTCCTGTGCTCCTGAGGACGTCGCTCAGGATGAGAAATACCCCCCCATTTAAGCTGGTTTAAAGTTTTTAAATGGCCTTAACTGGCATCCCTAAGATATCTATTATCAAGGCAAGAAGACTGTGGCCTATACCACAGTAGACAGCATCCGTGCACATTGTTTCCCAGTCCCATTGTCTAACTTGAGCTCAGTCCAAGTATTTTGTTTCCTTTTCCAGGTTGCAGGGGAATCACTCTCATAGTGCACAGCAAATTCAAGTACCTTGATATTTTCCCAAGATATCTGCATCTCCTGAGCAGGCCTTCTACTACAACAGGATTGTATCTACACACACAGTGAAGGTAAAGACACAGGCTTACCTTGTCCTCTGACTGCTGAATGCTGCCAACACCTGAAAGAGAAAAACAAGGGTCGGGGACAAAAACAGCTGTACAGGCATTGATAAACAACTTTTAGAACCCTTTTGAAGAGAAGGGAACAGGAAGCATTGTTTTTAAGAAGGGAACTAACTCCTCTGACTCAAGTCAGTCCCACCTGGGGAAAGTAGGTCTGTATTTGGGGACTCCTGGAAAACATCATAGGAGACTCATGTTATTATGAGCATTAGCCAAAAGTAACAGCTACTGCATTTTGTTGTTTGCTAATTGATATCCAACCTCCAGGGGAGGCACAGGATCCTTGTCTTTACTGTTTACTACCCACTCTAGTCCCTGAAGAGTTAGCCTAGCACGGATCTCTGCTGCAGCCCAACCCAGCCCTTACATAATACAAAGTTATTACCACTTGCTGGCTACACATAGATACCAAAAAAAGTGAAAGCACCAATCATAAATCTGCTGTGAGAGTTACCATAACAAAGGAACCAACGCTGGAAGATTAACAGAGCACTACACATAACAAAGCCTCAGACTATTTATTTCAGATAATGTAGGTGGAGAAGGCTTTCATCACAGCTATTCCCTAGAACCAACAACTCAACAGACTTCCTCTCTTTCTACTGGAGAAATTAGTAGGTCATACATCTGTATTGTCACTCATTTACAGTTTACAGTCCTCTGAAATGAAGTACAGGCAGGAGAATAGCTGAATAGCTTCACGACAACATACACAGAACNCACAGGAAAAGAAATTTCCACTACTTTATCCTCACATTTCAGCCTGTTATGGGAACAACCCTCAGCATCCACAGGTACCTGTGCTCTTACCAGACTTATGGTAGACCTTTAAGGAAACAGTACCATCAACATGGATAAAGATGCTCTCAGCACCTTCTACGAACACAGAACAGAGCAGTGTGCACTGCCCCTGGCCCAACTGCTCTACTTTTCTGCAACACTGAGAGCAGATAGCCCAGGCTTCCTCCTCACTTATAGGATGTTCAAAACACCTCAGAAGCTCAGCTAGAGAGACCTTTACAACCCTCTGCTCATACTCTCTATGCTCCATATTTCCTCTAACCTCCATTCAGCCTAGGAAGCTTAAAACTCCCTTTTCCAGGCTGGGTAAGTGCTCACAGCAGCTTTTTATTCTACCTCTTGATTTGCTCTGATCTGTCTCACCTACAGGTGCAACCATTAATGCCAATTTTTGCTCTGTCTTTTTAAAGGGACATTACTTTATCTGTATTTGTACAAGATTTCTTAGAAGAATGGAGTAAGTGTACAATAACATGGAATCAAGTGAAGGTAAGAGTGTACAAAAATTGTGCTTAATTTAACTTCCTTGTTTCTAACAAATGTATTAATTGCACCGATGTTTGCAAGTAGGAAAAGAGCACATTCGGCTTCAGGCAGGGAGGGAAAGAGGGAGGAAATGTCTTGTTGTTGAAGGAGGAGAACTCAGAACACCACAAAAATAATTTTGATAGGAAACTATTCCAACAACACAAATAAATTACAGCAATCAACTCCATGGGGCACCTGCAGTGGCCCCCTGCCACAGCAAATTCTAACAGCAGGGGCCGCGAGCATGGAGCGATTGGGATGGCCAGGCAGCGAGTCCCTTCCTTGCTCAGAACGCCGGTGTCCCAGAATCACAGGACCAGCTGGGTGGGAAAAGGCCTCCGAGATCATTGAGTCCAACCTGTGACCTAGCACCAGTGTCAGCTACGCCCTGGCACTGAGTGCCACGTCCGCTCTTTCCTTCACACCCCCAAGAACGGTGACTCCATCACCTCCCTGGGCAGCTCATTCCAATGTCTGATCACCCCTTCTGTGAAGAAATTCTTCATCATGTCCAACCTGAATCTTCCCTGGTGCATCTGAGGGCTGTGTCCTCTAGTCCGGATATGATTTGCTCCTGGTGTGAAGCCAATCACGCAGCTTTTTCAGCACTTTGGGGGTTGTGTGTGACATGGGAGCGCACAGCTGTAGGACTGGGGACTGGGGTCACCCCCAGAACAGCCCAGCATCGCCTCACCGAGCAGCTCAGCTGCTGCTGCGCTGGCTCCCAACGGCCACAGCTCCCGAGGCACACAGTGGGGAACTGCGAGGTTTAGAAAGTGTGAATAACACCCATAATTTACAGTTATTCCCCTTCTCGCTTATGGCATTTGGGAACGCAGCGCCTCAGCGCCATGACGCGCCCCGCGAGCTGACTTGGTACGGCCCGCGACTCTCCCCGCCGGCCGCGCGGATGGTGCCGCCCGCGCTGGGCTCGCCGCGCGCAGCGGGAAGATGGCGGCGCCCAGGGCGGCGTGGGACGGGCGGGCTGAGCCCTGGAACCGGCTGGACGTGCCCTGGCCCGCCAACAGCACCACGGTGCCTCTGGCCGCGCGGCACCCCGCAGGTCCCGGCGCGGTGCCGAGGGGGATGGGGGGTGTTTGAAGCCGCTCCCGTGTGTTTGCGGTGGGCGGTCGGTCGGTGGGAGTCGGAGGAGCGACCGGAGCGGCGGCGGGCCCTGAGGCCATGCCCGGCGCTGAGGCGATGCCTGGCGCTGGTTCCCGGCGCTGAGGCCATGCCCGGGTCTCGCCCGCAGTGAGGTTGCTGTCGGTGCTGCGGCGGCGGTGCGACATCGCTGGGAGGCGGCTGTCCGGGCCGGGCCTGGCCGCCGAGGGACGCGTCCTGCACGCCGTGCTCTACGTGTACCACAGCAGGCTGCTCCGGCACCGGCCCTACCTGGCCCTGCAGCAGGTGAGCACCAACCCCGCCTGGGCGGCAGGGACTCGACAGCAGGGTACTCCGGCCCCCAGTCACCACTCCCCGAAACGCCTTTGGAGTAACACTNGTCACTAGAGAATCCTGGCACCTCTTAGTTTCTTCAGGATGACAACCCAATATAAAAAAGGAAGAAATATTAAAAAAAAAAAAAAAAAAAAAAAGTGGGAGTAGGTGCATTTTTGTTCTCTCACGGTTCAGCCCAGTGGGTTTCTTGTCCCTGTGCAGCAAGTGCAATTTCAATTTTCCAGCCCTGGTCTCTGATACTCCCACTGAGACCTGAAATAGGTACAATTCCATACCTTTGAATACATGAATAATACAGGGACATCGTTCTAAACTAACTGTAATAATGGGAGGGAGGAATAATAATCTTAGCCTACTTATTAGTTACTTTCTGTTTTAAGATGAAAAGTGAACAACTTGCCACTTTTCTAGGAAAGGGGTTGTCAGCATCTTCAAATAACTGTTTTGAAATTGAGCAGAAATGGTGCATACCTTCTTGATTTGTTTATGTGTTTTCCTTCTTGACGTCCAGTAGTAGAGACCTTGTACACAACAGGGCAATCATGCAGCATCAATTAAACATGGCCTACACCAGTCCTTCTCTTAATTCGAGTAGAGTGATGAAGGGATGTTTTTCATCATAGTGCAGCTATAGAAATGCCCCAGGACATCCCATCACACAAACCTGCAGTGTGGGCTGTTAAAGTGATAAGGAGGTGTCATTTAATATAGTGACAGCTCTTAGACCAGGGCACTCAGAATAGCAGTCAAAGGAGTTTTCTTTTCTCCTAGGTAGAGCAATGTTTGAAGCGCCTATGGAAAATGAATCTGGTGGGCTGCCTGGAAACTCTGGTAGAAATGATTCCCAAGTAAGTGTCATGATCCCATATCTTGTATTATGCATTAACTTAAATCTGCAGAGCTAAAGGAAGAGGATGCTACATCGTAACAACTCTTCATCCCTGTATCAACACAGGAAAAATGCATCCAAAGCCCACACAGAGCGCCTGGTTCCCAGCCAGCCTATGCTGGAAACAGTGGCTTTGAAGGTACTGGGAGGCTGCAAGCTCATCTTACGTCTACTGGACTGTTGCTGTAAAGCTTTTCTGTATCCTTTTTTCACCACAGAAACATTATTAGAGTTCACCAGTAGCACCTCATGAGACCAAAACTAGGTCTCATGTAGGCCCTATATTGCTGATGGACTCAACTATGTCGTTCATACATGCAACTAGAAGTTTCTTTGATAGCCAAACACCTTTTCAAGTTATTCTGTAGGAACCTCAGGCTGTTTGCCTGGTAGCTGTTCTGGTCTTGAGCAATCCAAAGTTTGGATACGCATCTCCCAGATTATTCCAGGATACTGCCTTGTGAATTGCCTCTTGGTGTGTTCAGCAAGTCTGGTTACATGCTGTTTATATTTTTTTACCTTAACTGCTGTAACCTTCAGCTTGTCCATTAAACACCTCTGCTCGAGGGAGTTCATACTGCTGAATACTGTGGCTTCGGGGCTCCTGAGCCGGCTCTGGTTTGTGTGTTCAAAAGCCTGTCTTGTTTGTGTCTGTCTGTCTGTCTGAGGTGCCTGTCAGGGAGAAGGGCTTCTAATTAGGCCTCACTGCAAAGGGAGTTTTATTCAGTTGGGAGGAGGAGAAGGGAGGGCTCCTCCATGCCTATGGACTCAATGCTAGCACCTACAGAGCTGTACAAGTGGAGACAGACTTCTTACATGCTCTTATGGTAGGCTTTGTTCTTGGACCTTAGCAAACTGTATGTAGCTCTAGTGAAACCACAGTGTTAGTGTCAGCTTGCCACAAACACCTGGTACTCTGTGCTGTGAGTCCTGCCTCATGCTGAAAGGGAAAGGCTAGGATAAACATGTTCTATTATACTGCTGAGTTTTCCAGGGAAATTGGTGTTGTCTCTCTCAGTCTGGGAGAATAACTGCTGCCTGTAGCTGAAGGAGTAACAACATTGTTAGAACAACTTTTTGTGGCACAAGGTATCTTGTAACTCCAGGAAAACATAGAGCAGCCAATTGTATGGCATCAGGCCGGAGCTGGTGCAGGGTGCTTTTCTGGTAAGACCTTATGGCATCTTGGATGTCACCCAAGAACCTTATAGTTCCCAAGTGTGGCACTCAGCAAAAGTCTGTGGAAGCAGAGGGGCTCCTTAACAGGAATTTACTGGTTAAGCCTCTCCTGCATTCTGATCAGGAACAGTCCTTAAAGCTCACACTTAAGGAAAGCAGGGTGATGGAGTGTAAAAAGGTAAATCTGTACTGAGGGGAAACAGGGAAAGGGCACCTGAGCTGAATGTGCTTGTTCGGTGAGTAGAAAGTTTTTCTAGAGGAGACTCCATTCCTTTTTGTCCTCCATCTTCAGGATCCAGTACAGGTGTGTATTGCAAACCCTCATATCTTTCTACGATGCCTTGTCAACAATGCTTCATCTGGTATCTGAGACACAACAGACCCCTTATATCAAGGGGTTTACCTTCCCTTCTGATATCAGCGATTTCCTTGGAGTTAACATATCTTCTGAGGCAAAGAAGCAAAAGGCTCAAATGCTTACGATAAAAAAATCTACCAGCTGGATGAAGAGGCTTTTCCCAGCAATGCCAGAGGCAGTATCAAAGGTTGGGAAAAAGAGAAAATCTGAGACCTGTACAAGTGCCGTGAAAAACCACAGCATCCTGTGCGCCGTAGACATTGGAGAGACAGTTGTGGTGCCCACAGCCAGGAGAGGTAAAGCCTTGTGCCATTGTAACGGTTTCTGACATCTCAGAGACTTACTGCAACTTCTGTCCAGCAGGGCCAAGCACTTCCACTACCCACGGTGTGGTTCTAGTACAAATTCCCTGTGCATGGAAGAAGAGAATGCTGCATGTGCCCTTGCCTTTATAAAGCTGTGGATAATGTCAGTGTCATGATTTTTGGTGGGGTTTCTTTTTAACAGGATACAGCCTGGAAAGAAGCAGGTAATGAGTTCAGTATACAGGTCCTGAAAATAGTTATTTGTACTTTCCTGCTTTTGCATAGCTAAGAAGCTATGGGCACTGCCTGCTGTCCATACAAGAGTAGGTAAGGCTGGAGGTTCTTGCACAGGATGCATGTGTTTGTGTGAAGCTTTTACTCATTAAGTTCTCCTTTGCAGACACCTGTATACCTCTGCATGCTCTGTACAGGTGTGAGCCTGCTGAGAGCTCTGTGGCATCTCTGTGCAAAGAAATAAATCGATCTCAGTGTTGTAATGGGAACTCTCCTCTCTCTCTGTAGGGAAGCACCCAGGGTTTGATGTGAAGAGCTTGCTTAGGCCAGCCAGACATCCAACACAAGAGGTTTGTATGGTATTGTTTTACATGTTAGGTTGGTGGTTTTGGTTTTTTTTTTTACATAATAGGTTTTTTTTTGTATTTTAAAGACTCTTAACACTTGAAACACGACATCCCTGATTGAAAATGTCCCCTTTTCCTGCCTTATTTTTGCTTATCAAACACTCAGGTTAGTGTGGAAGCTTTGCACAGAAAATCAATCACTACTTATTTCTGCTTAGGAATCTGGACATTTGTTGGTTTGTCAAGTGAAATGACCAGAGAGCAAGTCAGTAGTAGACAGAAATACAAATTCTAAATATCTACCTCTTCTTCTTGTATTCTACAAAACAAGACTGCTCTTCGCTTTTCTCCGTAGAAAATAAGGAATGTTCTCACAAAAATCCTTGTGTTCTGCTCCCTTCCAGTAGAAAGGATCAGACACATTTTTTTAAAACAGTATTTCTGTTACTGTTTGTTTCAGGGTCTAAGCATTGCATCAACACCTTTTAAAGCAAAGCCATCACCACTTTCATCTCGGATAGCAAAATCACAGCACATTGGATCTCTTGTACAGATGGTCCAAACAGCTGCATCATTTGGGGAGCTGTCAGAGGCACTCAGAAAAGCTATTCTCTGGTGCAAAAACAACAAATTCAAATCAGAAGCTTATTTTCTGCGTAACAAGTTGTTGAAAAGCAACCGGCTGCACCATGTGGAGGCTCAAGGATGCAGGTAGTTTTGCATGGGTGTGCAATTTCTCAGACTAAGACTTTGTATTTTAATATTATGTATTTTGCTATAGTATAGTGAAACACAGTGGTCTGAGCCCTTCTTTTCAAACTTAGGATCACTAGTTTGGGTTACTGGGTGTTCTGTTTAGCTTCAGTCACTTGTGAGTTAAAAACGTTTTAAAAGGCTAACAAATGTACAATACTTAGGAGGGAGGATGAAAATACAACTTAAATCATCTGCATGTTTTATGGTAGCAACTGTATGAGGCAAGGGTTGTCTCTATTCACACTGCTTTGGCTACTGTGGTACAAGGTGCTCTTCTGTTTCTTGGTAAAAGATAAGGAAAATGATAGATATGGGTAATAACCAAATCTCTCCAAACTCCAAACGAAGTAACACTTCAGTAGCTGATAAAGTTCTGTTTTGTGCACTTTGCTCCCCTTCAGCTTGAAGAAGAAGCTGCGCTGTGTCAAAGCATCTGTCCGTAAATACCTTCTGTGTGGGTCCCAACGAAGGCGATGGCTAAGGCAGCGCCTCAGGGCGTGCTTCTGCCCAAGGAGGGTCAGATCATCTGCACCCTTGAAGACAGCTCTACAGACTGCTGGGCAAAAGCCTCCTGAGCTCTTTGGGGTCTGTGGGAACAGCGCATCACTCTTTCTCCCAGCTTACCTGGATGGGTCTCCGGGTCCCAAAGAACATTCCAGCACTGATACAGGATGTGTCAGACTAAGTACAGCAGGGATCTCTAAGCAGCTGCTGCTGGAAGGAAGCCCTGGCCCTGTGTGGCAAGAAGTTGCTGATAACACAGATATTGATTCTATTTTTGCAACAATAGGTGTCTGACCCTGGACTTGAATGAGGAGAGGGCTCAAGTAATTTTAGTTCTTTGTGGTTTTGGTTTTTTTTAAGTAAACCCCTCTGAATCCTAATGGTGTCTCAGTAAAACTCACATCCTGAATTCTGTTAAGAAAGTAGCAACCATTTTACTATGTTTTTGTAAAACAGCTTTTTTTTTAATGGCTGATTTTTATACTTTTAAGGGTGTTCCAAATAGCTGATTAGTCTCCATCCTTTCACCTACCCTTGTCCAGGAACAGTGACTTACCCTTACTCAGTGTTCCCTCTCCATTGCTTGACCACATGTTAAAGCCACTGTCAAATCCACTGTGCAAACAGTTACCATCCACAATAGAAGGCTGCAGCTGATCACTCACTGCTGGTCTGAACACAAGACTTGCCAATACCTTTCCAAGCCTTACACCCTTCCTTCTGTGCAGCTCGCAGAAGGGACAGCCTTGATGTACAGTACTGCTGTTTCAGCGTTTGTTATGCTTGTTCTGAAATGACGAGTTAATTGAATCTACCTCTCCACAGCTGTTCCAGAAGTAGGGAAAAGCACAGCTGTGACCTGCAATGGTAACCCTGTATTACCCACCTTCTATGAACTGATCAATGTACATTTAGTTTTGAAATGTGGGCACAAATGCATGTTTTATTCAAAAAGCATATACAGAGCAAAGAGCACAACTTTGATAGAAGTTTGTGCTTAAGGTCTTTATACAGATAACCCAAGATCCATTTTCAAGGTTTCCTGTCACAGGAATACCCAGTGACAACTGAAACTATTTTAGAAATTCATTAATCACCAGCCTTCGAGCCATCTGATTCAACACAGGCCTACTTCAAACAGACTCCTGCTGTTGCAGGAATTTTTAGAGCTCTTTTTTTTTCATTTCATCAAATCGCATAAAAATACCCAAGTATACCACATACAATCTGATAATGTTTCATTGCTGTGAATATTTCTCAAAAAAGGCTGGGAATGAGGGCAGCCATCCCAGAAGTGAGCTCCATCCTGGATAACCCAAACAACATGCATAATCCTCCTTCTTACTGGGCAGCAGGTGCCCAAATAATGCCCCAGTGCAGCTTGTGCACAGCATCAAGACCCATAGTTTGCTTCATCAAAGGCCTTTCTGGCTCGTTTCAGTTCTTCATTCATAGTTAGGAGGTCTTTAACTCTGGCAAACTTGCGGGGGTCCTTGCGTATTAGAAAGACAATGTCCTCGACTTGTACCCGACCCTGCCGCCCAATGGACATGGCCTTGTGTGTCTGTTAGAGGGGAAAAAAAAGCAGCATTCCTTTGCCATGGTGGTTTTTTTAAGCTCTCAATTGCAATTTATTTCCTGTCATTTTATAATAAAAAAGTAAGCAATTGCAGGATCTGGGCACCATCATCCTAGTCACAAGAGAACTCCCCATGGACTTACTCTGCTGTCCCCAGCTGCCTGTCGTTTACACCCCGAACATAACCACCACATCTACGTCACATAATGGTATCACAACAAAGGCCAGAGTACACATGGGACACCCAGCCTGCAGAATGGCTGAAGATCAGGCACAACTTGGAAGCAATCTGAGGTAACTGTATCAGAAGACAGTGTAGGGCATTTTGAGAAGGATAGGAAAGACCAAACTTTCAATAGAAAGGGGAATGTTTGGATACTTAGAAAGGGTATCCAGGTCTGGAAAAAAATGGCCTCAGGGCCAAGAATGCATTTATTTTGCAGAGCAGAGCTACTCCATGTACAGACACTGGGCAAACACAAAAAGTTGACAGATTTTCAAATCTAAGCCTTATTTTCTGTCAGCTGCACATACAGTGATGCTGCAGTGAACCCAAAGTCAGGTGGGTACTTCCTCTCCTACAGTACTAATCTGCTACTAAAAGACTTCAGTGTTCTAAACCCACATGGAGCTAGATGCATAAATTTAGCTTTAATCTTGGAAAAACAAAATCCAAGTTTATGCTTCTCCTACTAATGCCATGAGTTTGGGGCCTGGGATAATGCAGCATTTAAGTCAGAGGTACTAGCCTTCAGAAAGCTAAAGTTCTGGAGAGGATGTTTTGACCATGCCATCTAGAGCTGACTTACCATTTCAGTGATAAACTCTATTACCAGGTCCTCAAGAATGTCCACTGATTCTGTGTAAGGGTTCTGGTCGTCCCCGAATCCATACATCATGCACCTTACTGCACAAAGAAACACTCAGCGTGAGGCTTTTTTCATCCATTCAGTGCTGCACACATCTAGTTAGAGCTCACCAGCCTGCACATTCCTGCACCAGAACGGCACTCTCGTCTGTCAGGCAGGACAGTTCTTGAGGAAACATACAAGAAATAAACAAGCCAACAAAAGCCCTGTAGGGACGGGAGCTGTACATACAGAAAAGCAGGTCTGAGGACAGGCTCTCTGAATATTTAGGTTGCAAACCACTGCACAGTGACAGCACAGCTGACGTTGGGCACAGCGAGGCTCAGAGGATGCACCAGCAGTATTTTTGAGGGGAGTCTACATGGCAGATTTCTGCAACTGCAGCCAAGGCACGTTATGAAAGACGCTGTTTTGCTAAGGAGAAGTGAGTTTTGGGACCCGGTAGCGGTCAGCTCGGGGTTTCAGCTGAGGGACCCGGCCGGACTTACGCTCTTTGGAGAACAGCCTCTTCCTCCTGCCCTGCCCGCCGTCCAGGCCCCCGCCGGCGTCCTNCGGGGCGGGGCTGCGGCATAGCTCTGGTGACCCGCCCCGAACCTCGGTATGACACTCATTACTGGATTGCCTGATCCGGGAGAGCGTGCTTTGAAAGTGAGCTCGGGATGTGCCTGTGAGAGGCAGCCACGAGATCAGCAAGGGTGTCTGTTCACAGTCGGTTTGTTCCGTTGGGGGGCTCTTCCTTCCCTTCAGCAAGGCACGCTTACCCGTGTTCACAGAATCATAGAATGTAAAGGAGTTGGAATGATGGCCCTTAAAGATCATCTAATCCCAGCTCCCCTGCCATGGACACGGACACCTCTCACTAGACCCAGCTGCCCAAGTTAAAGTCCCCTCTTGCAGTTTGTACCTATTCCCCCTTGTCCTATCACTACAATTCTTGATGAGGCCCTTCGCTGGCTTCTCTTTAGGCCCCCTTCACATACTCGAAGGTTAGTATGAGGTTTCCACCTTCTGGACAGCCCCAGTTCTCTCAGCTTGTCTTTGTAGGGGACGTGCTCCAGTCTTGTTGTATTTCATACAGTTGCTGTCAGCCCCTTTCCTCCAGTCCTGCCCTTAAGAATATGCACTGTTACGCCCTGTTTGGTATCCTAGGCACATTTGATAGCAATGCACCTCCTCCAGATTACTCCTACAGATGTGAAACTGGACACATGCCAGAATGAATCCTTGCTGTGTTCCACTTTTAACTGCCATGCAACTGGAGTATGACCCACTGGCTTCTATGCTCTGAGCTTAATTATTCAACCAGTTTGTACTGAACCTCTACTGCACCTGTCCAGACTGCAATATTCTAATTTTGGACACTGTTGCAAAAGCACTGCCCTTGTAGTGTCAGGATTATGGTGACAGACCAGACCAGACCAGACCCAAGACAGAATAGAGAAAGAAAATGGAGAAAGTGCTCCTGAAAGACCAGAGAAGATGCATAAGGTGAAATTCTTTTCTATGGAAGCTAATTATCAACATCATTTCTGTAAATAACAGCCATAGAAGAGGCAAAACTGAAATGAGCTCTACTGAATCTGTATGCTGCCAGGCCCACCCACCCCACGTCAATGAGGGGGAAAGGGAGATCTTTTGTGTCCTTGAGAAAGTGCAGCTCTTCACTCTGCAACTCAGGTGGTTCCTTAAGAACTTGGCAAAAAAAACGTCCAGTAGTTTGTCAAGACACCTGCTTACCCAAAGCCTGTTGCTACGAAGGAACTTAAATACAGGTTTTACTGTTCAGTGAGAGGACTTGGCTTTATTTACCATTTTGTCATGGGCACTGTCACACTCAAGAATCAAAATGTAGCGTCCTCTCCTGCAAGTGGCTGAGTAAAATGCTCAAAACTTAGGCCAGTATTTGAAGTAGAACTTATTCCAGTATTTGAAACACTTCTGAATAAAACCAAAGCGTGTCCAGGTTAAGCTGGTTCTTCTGGAGAAGTTGGTACCTGAAGTTCCATGCACACACATGCGGTTTGTTTATACAAATGGATTAACTGGATGTATTTAATGTATTTAAGTGGTTAGTAAAAGACTTCCTAGCACTATAAGAGGTTGTAATGTAATGTAAGGGGTTTTGTTCTGAAAAGGGACTAAAACGAGAGCTGCACTTTTTTACATATTGAGGGTTATTTTCAGAGGCTCTTCAGTCAAGGCAGAGGCCCTGAAAATTACAGCCTTGATGAGACTGATGTTTTTGGAAGATCCTGGTTTTAAGATACTATGAAAGGACCTTTCCTGAAGTGTTCACTCTCACCCATTCCACCTGTATAGCCAGTACTGCATTTCTAGGATCATGCATCCCTTGGGCTGGTTTACCATTCAGCATTTTGAGATTAGAGATAAAATATTAACAGAATTACAGGTTTGATCACTAAGATGCAGAAGCTAGAGAGCCACATTTACTGCATTCCTCTCATTCTCCTCTTCTTACATGTATGCTGAAAACAGATCTTATGTCTAGCGTGTTATAAGAAATTTCATAGTGAAAGAAAGTGATATTTCTAGTTGTTTCGCACTGTCAGAGTGGTTTAGAAAAGAGCTTTACTTTCTTGAGGTTTAAACACTTATTGTAAGTAACTTTGACACCTGCATAACCACATTTGGCCACATAAGACGTGACAAAGGTTGAGTGCCAGGGGTTTCGAGAGGCACTTCATAGCCTTCATAGCCCCAGACTAAGTTCTCCCATATGAGAGCTGCTATTGATGGCTGTCCTTTTGTCCAGTTCTGCCTTGAAACTGAACAGTTTCAGATGCTCTTAGACCCAGCTGCTGTGGGACACAGTTCCCCTAAAGAGTACAGGACACATCAGTGTTGTGCTGCCAAGGTAGAGCTGAAACAGATCATGGAAGGTGTGCTTCAGATCTGGCAATGCATCCAAGTGGAGCTGCAGAAATTCATGCTGTATCTCAAAACAGAAGGTAGATGCAGCACTGACTCATGACAGTGTGCAGAACAGGGCTCCTCCAGATGTCAGTCTTTTATTCCACTCTGCTTCAAGCCAACACTCATGAAAAAGCAGATCCCATCAAAGATGTGTTCTTTCCTCCATCCTTGTGGAACAGGGACAACTCAATGTCTGCAAGCAAGGCTTGCTATCCTGCTGCACCTACTAAACACAGGACATGCAAAAGTTACTAAAGTAGAATATACAATACATCAAACACACCTTCAGAGACAACAGGCTGGCTATTTCCACTCTGCATGGCCTTAGAGCAGGTAGCTTGCACAGAAGGTAGTTTTTGGCCCTTGCTATCCTAACCGTAACCCCAGCTGAGAGAAGTAAACCTCTGTGTATCATTCAGTTCAACTGGGCAACACAGTTTGCTTAATGTTAGGGCTATAGATTTTCTTTCCTAGATTAAATTCCTCTTTACTTATGATACTACTAGGCTGTCTCTAATATCCTATATATAGCAGAGGTTAGGCATGGAGTAGTAGATTCACGCAGGGAGAGGATTCGGTGTAGGGAGAGGAAACGCTGTATTAAAACTCCCTTCTCTATGGAGGTCCCCTACTTTTTGTCTCCTTAGCACAATCATGAAACAGTTTTTATGTTTTATGAAACAGTATTTATAATAACTTGGATTAATTTACACTGCAAACTTCCTGAACTGATGAACTTAATAAAGAAAAAAATTAGCTGCATAAATACTAATTTATACAAAAATACCATAGTAACTTGAGTTATTTTCATCAAAAGCTCCAGACCTCTGGTTTTGGTACCTTTTGTTCCTGATGAGCCAAGCAGATTAGCAGGTCTTTTCAGCTGGCCTCTACAGCCGGCAGGATTCCAGTAACATGGGCTACAAAACACCTGAGCAGGTGAACCCCAGAGAACTCCACAGAACTGTGGAAACAGAGACTAGATGTTCAGTGCCAGATATTTCTCTGTCTTGGAGTAATAAAGGCAAACAGCCACTGGCTGTCTTCAATTACATGTGCCACAGCACACTTTGGGAAGAGCCTGCTTTTGGCTATCTAATCCAACCATTACAGCTCTTGCTGTTACCAGAACTCCAAATAAAATGGCAAAGTCTGCTATTATGCAGCACAGGGACTGCTGCCTTGCTTTGAGAAAGGCCAAAGGAAGAAGCACTCTTGGAAACAAACTGCACTCACTTGCAGAGAAGGAGGGAGAAGGAGAGGGACATTCTCCCATCAGCAGCCCACCCTCTATCCTTGAGGCACAGGGAGGTGCTGCCTCTAGAGCAGACAGACCTGTTTTAGGTATCTTGCCCTACTGAACCCATCACCAGAAAGGAAACAGCAGCAGTGGAGAGGAGATTTACCTGACCAGGAACAGCTGAGGAAAGCATCCCTGAGTGTTCTCCTTTACAAACTCCTGGATCTCCAGTACATTCTTTAACAACAGTCCCCTGGAAGCTCGGTCAATTTTTGTTAACACCATCTGCATGGATCAACAAAGGAAGGTAATTTTGAAGAAAGTAAGATGATTTTGTGGTTAACCTGGAACACCTGTAAGGGTCCTAGACCATCTTACAAAGCAGTCTGAAAGCTCTGGTCATATCTAGGGAGAAAACACAGTCCAACAAAACACTTCTACGGCCTGCAGAAGGAGTGGGCCTTTTCAAGCTGCTCAAGCTGAGCACTGAAAAAAAAAATCTATTTAATAAACCACACAAAACCCCCTCTTACATCCTGCTTGTCTCCCTCAATACATTATAAACCTATTTTATTAACAATAAAGGGTGTGCTTAGGTAGGTCAATTTGCATAAGCTCAGGTGGAGGGTACATACCTTTATAGATTATCTGTACCTTATAACCAAGCCAAGAATGAAGCATTACCTACCACATAAGGAATCCCAAACTCTTCCAGCATCTCTACTGCAATGTGATCTGCTTTCTGGAGTCCAACTACACCATCGACTAATAGGAAAGTCCTCTTCAAGCTGCCAGAAATACAAGTAACAGTAATTGCCACCTTTATTTCATGCTTGTTCTGCTACTTCCAAATTCATAAGCAAAAATAAGTAACATGGGATCTGGGGATAGGAAAAGCCAAGAAAAGCCACACATCAAAACTGAGGGTCAGCATTGGAGCAGCACCTCAATCTTTCCTGCTGTTTTGATCTGGCTGAGCATGAATGAGTGACACTTCAGAAGCTTCCAGGGAAATTATGTCAGAACTAATGGATGGCAGGAGCTACCCCTTTGCATTTTCTCCCCTCATTCCATGACACAGTATAGTGGTGTGCTGTGAGGTACAGGTAGGTCCCTTACTTGCGCCGTTCCTGCAGATAGGCCTCCACCATCTCAACAAAGTCCTGTGGGGCACGATAGCCATATCCTGGCATATCCACCAGAGTAAAGTACTTCCCCACTTTGAAGAAATTCATCTTCTTGGTGTGGCCCTGAAGAGAGGATTTAGGCAAGATGAAGCACAGGGGTAGTTGTTAAAACTGCTTTAAGCAGTGTACCAGATGCTCTACAAAACACCTCTATACCAGAGCCCTGCACCCCCAGAATACTTTAAAGTGCCCAGTCTCCCACCCATGTAGCAATCCTACATGGCTCTATCCATAAAACAGACTAAAAATACCTTAACGAGTCTCTGAGCTCAGTTGTTCTCAAAGGGCTTTACAGCACCCCTGCTCAGGTTGTGCAGCCCCTTCCTCTGCCTGAAGAGCTAGGCTGGGCTCCTCCTCTTCTTTCTGAGCTAGAGCAAGGCCACTGCCAGCCATAAGGATGACCAACCGAGCGGGAACTTTCTGCCATTTAAGGCTACTCAAGAGCTTGTTCCCTCCCACCCTTCTCAGCCCTACTCTCTGGACTTGTACCAGTTTATGACCCAAAGGGAAAGAAGTCAAGAACGTCACTTACCGGAGTTTTTGACACTTTAACTTCCACTTCTGGAGCCAGTGAAAACAAGGCCCGTATTAAAGATGACTTCCCCACATTGCTTCGGCCGATGAAGCACACCTGTAGGGGAGAGGCAGAACGCGCACATCTACACATGCTCACCTCTCGCTGTAGCCAGTCCTGGTCATTTCCCAGCCCGTGCTGCCAGCGGCCGGGGACAGCGGGATCTATGCCGCGGACATGTCAGGCTGCCGAGCTGCACAAAGGGCAACAACAACAACAACAAATAAACGGTTTTTTAAAAAGCACCAGTAAGTGCCCCATATGTTACGCAGCGCTCTGACAGAGATGCAAAACCACTCCACCACTCCTTTACCCCCACAGCTCAGCGCAGCCCGGGCTGGCCCGGGCGGGGGAAGCCGCGGTCCCGGCCGAGGGGCGCGGGAGCAGCGCCCGCCTGACCTCGGGCAGGGCGGGCGGCGGGACATGGTCCATGCGCACGGCGGAGCTCACGTAGTCGATGGGGTGCCGGCGGTCAGACCTGAAGAGCGTCTCGGCGCGCTGCAGGGCGGCCAGCCCGGGCTGGAAGAGGCGGAACCGCGCCGTGTCGGTGCCGGGCGCCAGGTACCGCTCCAGCTTCTGCAGCGGGAACACGATGGCGGTGCGGCGACTGCGCTCCAGCCGCAGCACCTGGGACAGGGTGGCCAGCGGCGCCGAGGCCCGGCCCGCTGCACCAGCCGCCCGGGGCAGCAGCAGCATACCGGCGGCTGCAGGGGGGACCCGGCCGGCCCCGGAAGGCGGCGGGCGGGACAACGGGGCGGTGCCCCAGCTGCCTCCGCCCAGCCTGGGGCCGTCAGAGGTCGGTATGGTGTGCGTGTTCGCCGTCCGCATAAAGCCCCGAGAGCTGCAGCCTCTCCCCCGGCCCGGCTCTTTATAGAGTCACAGAATGTGCTGAGTTGGAAGGGACACACAAGGATCATCAAGTCCAACTCCTGGCCCTGCACAGCACCATCCCCAAATCACACCATGTGCCTGAGAGTGCTGTCAGAACACTTCCTGAACTCTGTCAGACATGGTGCTGTGACCAGTTCTCTGGGGAGCTGTGCCAGAGCCCAATCACCCTCTGGATGAAGAACCTGTTCCTAATATCCAACCTAAACCTCCCCTAACACAATTTCAGACCATTCCTTTGTGTCCTGTCACTGGTCACCACAGAGAAGAAATCAGTGCCTGCCCCTCTTCTCCTCAAGGGCAAGTTTTAGACTGCAGTGAGGTCTCCCCTCAGTCTCCTCCAGGTTGAACAGACCAAGTGACCTCAGCCCCTCCTCATATAGCTTCCCCTCAAGGCCCTTCTCCATCCTCATTGCCCTGCTTTGGACACCCTCTAATAGCTTTATATCCTTCTTACATTGTGGCGCCCAGAACTGCCCCCAGCACTCGAGGTGAGGCCACCCCAGCTTAGAACAGAGCAGGACAATCCCCTCCCCTGCCATGATGCTGAGCCTGGTGCCCCCAGCACAGGGTTGGCCCTCCTGGCTCCAGGGCACTGCTGGCTCAGGTTCAACTTTCCATTGACCAGGACTCTCAGGTCCCTTTCCATGGCACTGCTTTCCAGCATCTCATTCTCCGTCCGTCAGTACAACCAGTGTTGCCCCATCTGAGGTACAGAATCTGGCACTTTCCCTTGCTGAATTTCCTATGGTTGCCCAGTCCTTTAATTTATCGAGGTCTCTCTGCAAGGCCTCTGCCTTTGAGTAAGTCAACAGCTCCTCCCAGTTTTGTATAATCTTCTCAGTTTAGTGGTTTATCTGTGTTCTCAGGCCAAGTCCAGCCACACTGTGGAGCTGTTGAGGGCTCCGTGTGCTGATGTCCTGTTTGGGCAGGGAGTGGGGGCAAAGCAACCCTGTCCTATAGCACCATCCACCTCCCGGCTGCAGTTTTCCAAATGCTTGTCTGATAAATAAAGAAATTAAGTAATTTCAGAGAAGAACAAATCCATTTCTTCAAGGAGAACAACGTAGAGGTCAGTTCTGTTTTGCATACAATAAACCCAAACCAACCCCAATACCGTTGGCATCTGTGTTTACACTACAGTAAGAAGACCCCTGAAGTTTTACTGCTTAATTGATATGTATCAGAGTGCTGTTTTCCTATCAAAAACCACATAAAGCTTTCTACATGGTTCTCCTTCATGACTACAGTAAATAGGGCTGTAAAACCACAGAAATAAATGTATGTTCTTGAAACATTTCAGCGTCAAAGTACTGTGATTTTAACACCATCAAATGAAAGTAAACTTCATCAGTATCTTTATAAAAGCAGTACATGAAAATAGCCTGATATTCAACCTTACACCCAGGCCAGCCTGGGCATCCTGTAGAACACAGCCTTTCCTTTGAGACAGAGACCCCTTTTTCTTCTGTAGTCACAGCCCTCTGTTTAAAGCCCTGAAAGTCTGGATGGTTTAATTATTACAATGAATAGATTCAAGGCCAGGAAGGACCGTTAGAAGATAACAGAGGCTATATCCTACTTTCTTTGTATTGAGCTCAGTTACAAAGCTATAGGGAGAGAACTTTGATCCCTTAAGAAAAGG
This sequence comes from Bombycilla garrulus, assembly GCA_013400315.1. Lineage (NCBI taxonomy): Eukaryota > Metazoa > Chordata > Aves > Passeriformes > Bombycillidae > Bombycilla > Bombycilla garrulus. The sequence continues at coordinate 370,316 of VXBU01018923.1, read as the reverse complement.
GCAGCCAACAACATACATGTTTCTCAGAGATAACTTTGACTATTTTGTAGTAAGACAAACTTCTACTGAAATCCATAAGCTGCTTCTCAAATTTATGAACAGTGAAAGTGGTTAACAGTGAGAGGCTAATGATAAAAACCTAGGGAAAAAAAAAAACCCTGTATTTTACCTCAGTCCTGTAAATTAAGTCCTCTTAAAAACTGCTTAGTTTCACAGCAAGACAGAGCTCAAATGTGCATAGGACAGACCACAATCACTGGCTGCTACATTCATACATAGAAGAGTGCTCCCAAATAAATCTACAGATGACTTTTATTTGGCTCCAAACCAGTTTGGAACCTACAGGGCAGACCCCTCTCCTGTCCCTGCATATGGTACAAATACTTACAAATGCAGAAAAAAAAAAAGGCAAAACCTTTCAATAATTACTTCAGGAGCACTGCTAATCTTTTTTTGGGGGGTACTAAAGCAGCAACCTAATTGAATTGAAATCTGTGGTGAATCTATTAACAAAAAAACCCACACTGGCCAGAGAGAGACATGTTCATAACCACACCAGCAAGCAGATTTCCCCATTTCTATGCCAAACTGTGACACATCAAGAAGAACAAGTGCTTTTAGCTACTTTTGCTTCAGAATCCCACATGGCTCACAGCTGCAGGCAGCAGACTTTCCTGCATCAAACTACCCTGCAATATTTACCCCTTCCAGGCACATGTTCTGCAGCACATTACACCCAGAACAGCCAGCCAGACACAGGAGGGAAGGCAGCAGAGAAACTGATCGGCCCATTTAACACCACATCTGCAGGTGTGATGATGGGAACAGAGGTGCCCAGTTCATTGGCAGGGTCCCAGCCACTAATTAAATTTCTCTTTTTAATGTGACTACATAGGTGGCAGGAACAAATTAAGGTGGTATAGGACCTTTTGAATACTTCTAATTATAGCAGAGGGATAAACAAGAGCATCCAGTAAACCCACACCTAAAACCTGGAGACTGGAACTGTGCATTTCAGTAGAAGGTGGTAGATTTTTTTTCTTGAACCAAACTGCTGTCTAGGTTCTCCGAAGCAGACCACAAGGAGATGGAAAATGGCAGGTTACTGTGGACAGAGCTGGTAAATTACCAACATTTAAGCCTGCTTTGTATATCCCTTGAAAGACTCTACTTTCTATTGTGCACGTTATTGCCAAACATCGGGCATTCATACTGACATTGCCTATGGCTCATGTCTGTGGCAGCAGATGTCTCTTTTCAGTCGCTAGTTATGTAGTTCAAATGTTAGGGAATTACTACAAAAGTAATTTAGTCCACATTAAAAACTCTGACAATCATTCCTCTGGAGTTTGAAAGAGGGATCTGTAACCATTGACACTGACCTAAATCCCAAACAATAGTCAAGAGCCTGGAGCTGGAAGGAAGTGGCAACCCCAGTTGTCTCGTCTGGTCTGATCTTGTCTATCCCAACATTGTGAGACAGGTCAAACCACCATTCCTTTCAGATATCTGTTGGAGAAGAGTAGCTATGAGACCAGCTCGAGATGGAGTTCTGGGAGAGCAGTGAGGTGCATTTGGGACAGTTGGTTCGGGTCCTGTGAACCAAAACCAGATGAGGTCTTGAGTTTCATTTTCACCAAGAGAAACATGGACCAAATATTGTCACCAGGAAGCATGCTGGAAAGGACAGAGTGTACACACCAGCCTGCATGCTTTCTTTTGTGACATTAACAACCCTAATGACTGTGTCTGAATCTGTGCTTCCCCTGAAAGTACATCTTATCTTCTTTTTACTTGGAAGGCAGTTTAGGAACTAGAGTTACTAGGATATGGAGTTTTAAAGGCTAAATTATTTGTATAAAATGCTAAGAAGCTCTGCGTTTTCCTCTGTGCAAACTGTGCAATTGGGGGCAGGGAGAAGTGTCTCTAGACCCAAGAAGGAATTCAAGGCCACAGATGTTTCAAGGGCTGGATATTCTGAGACATTAACAAAAAATAGTTTAAAAAATTAGAATACTCATTACACTCATTAGTGGAAAAGGTTTTTTTAAAGGTTCTATAGTAAAGTAATGAAAGAGAGAGTCATTATTGTTCATGTGGAAGCTAACAGTGCTAGTCCCAGCTAAAGAGTTGTTTCCCCTGGTTTTACAGAACTGAAATTCTCTTTTTTATATCTGTGTTAAATCTGATGAGGTTTTTTTTTCCTCCAAGCTTACAACATCAATACTAGGAAAAAAAATGAACAGCTCTGAAAGTTAAATGTTTTGGGGTTTTTGACTGTTAAGTAAAAAGAAAAAGAGATTTTCAAGCTGAGTGCTGTTGCTTGCTTTGAGCAGGAGATGGACAAGAAAGCGCAGCTATAACATGGGTCCTCACAAAAAGCCTTGTAGCAGCAGAAACATCAGCAGCAGCAGCAGCAGCATGAAGCCAATCTTTGCAAAACTCTGCTTTCTCCGGGACCGAACTACTGATGACTATTAGCAGCTTGCTCTGAAATGTCCAGGAGGGTAGCTAAAACCAGAATTTGTTACATCTGTTATGGGGGGTGCAGGGGAAGGCTAAGGCACTCTGCCAGAGGTGTGATATACATCCAGAGCCAGAAACAACATAAAGGAAACAGGATGCCATGCATTTGGTCATGGTGATTGTGAGCTATGAATTCAACTAAAACAGGGTCTCAGAACACGGAAGCCTTCTGAGCTGAGACAGAAACCATCTAACAGCGAAGGACACTTGAAACCACACCCAGGGCTGTGCTGGAGGTGACTGGAGAACAACCAGGTCCAGCAGCATAGCTGCTTGGATCTGCTGCCTGTGGCACAGCAGTGGTTCTCTTGACACAATACTGCCATGCTGTCTGGCTCCAGTTTTAGTGCTGGACTGAGAGTTTAGGCTTCCAAAACCAAAAACTCCCATCAGTCCTCACCCTCCCAAATCACCCATGACCAACCTTTCCACTGTCCACAGTCATGCAGTGAGTTGCTGTGTTGTCGCCAGACTGTAATCCAGAGACTCAAATCCCAAAAGGCTAATTAAATAAATACCAACATGATTTTCCAGCCATCACTTTGAATATCAGAGATGAGGCAGAATCTCTAGCAAAAAGCCCCAGACCCAAAACCAGTAGGCCTTTCCCCAAAGTAACTGGACTAGGTTGCATCCCATAGTGAAGGGAATTCTCCCTGTTTATCAGGAGTTTTCTTGCTTTAGTTTCTAAAATGGCCCTACATTCTCCAGGTGCCTGGGTCTGTTGCTCCTGATTAAATCCCCAAGACATCAGAGATGAGGATTTCATTATATTGCTGCTATTGTCTTTTTTCTTGGAATCATTTATGTATACTGTGTCTCCTCTCAGTTAAATAGCACCCACTATTTGGGTGCAGGGTGCGGTGAAGGAAGTAATGGTTGTCTGCCTGTCAGTAATCCCTCCAGTCATGGGTGTCTTGCATCCATTTGACCACAAAATGGAAGCCCTTGCAACCACATTTCACAGCCACGTAAATACATACATCTGCTCTGACTGTAGTTGTAGGGGGAGAGTTCTGTTCTTAGAACAGTCAAATAATCATCAACTCATTTCAGCTTGGTGGGTTCAGAGTGTGAGGAGGTGAATATTTTTCTGATAAAATTAAATTCAGTACATTAATTTCCAGGGAGGTTCATCTTACATATAGGAAAGCTGTCTTTGCTGGTATAAGGCAGGAGTCTTAATCACATGGGAAGACAGACAGTAGTAGATTAGGGAAAGGCCTTTAGGGATCTTCCATAAATTATGTCACTCTTCTGTCTCTACACAAAATCCCAAGCTCAGTGCTCACTTGTGTGTGTATGTGGGGGAATATAGGACCAGAATATATCGAGAAGCAAAACAGTGATGCAAAAAAAAGCAGCCTTGGTCTAACTGTAGGTGTACTGTTATCAGAGGAAAAGAGCTGCAGTAAAAATGTACATCATACCTAGCTACCTTCCCTCCCTGAAGGGGAGAATTGATTGCCAGTGCCTTTTAGAGAAAATGTCTTTGTCTATTACATATGTGGGAAAGGACAGAGTGGGTGAAAGAGGAGTTTTTTCAAGAGATTTTGCTTTTAATATGTTGAGTATCCTTTAAGTGGTTAACTAAAAATATCCTTCCCCTAATTCTTGATGATAAAATTCTTACTTTGAATGTTGAAAATTTTATGTTATTTGAAATAGGTGTTTGCTTGAAATAAACAGAGTTTTTAGGCTGCAAACTGAGCTTTGTCTGAACTATACAAATATGTTGTGTAAATCAAAGATGAATTGTAATGAAACTTAGAGATAATAATCTGAATTATTCATGATAGTTACAACAGGTAAACCTAAGAGCTTAAACATTACTTTAATATTAATAGCAAGAGTGGCCAGCCCGTAGATTGGGTGCTGGAGTGTGTCCAGAGCAGGGCAGTGAAGATGGTGAAGGATCTGGAGAGTAAGTCCTGTGAGGAGTTGCTGTGGGAGCTGGGGTTGTTTAGCCTGGAGAAGAAAACACTCAGAGGTTACCTTATTTTAACTTTAACTATGTGAAAGAAAGGTGTAGCCAGGTGGGGATTGGCCTCCCAGGCACCAAGCCACAGGACAAGAGGACATAGTCTCAAGCTGTGCCACGGGAGGTTCAGGATGGATAGTATAAGAAATTTCTTCACAGAAGGGGTGATTAGACACTGAATTGGACTGTCCAAGGAAGGTGGTGGAGTCACTGTTTCTGGAGGTGCTGAAAAAACCATTGGACATGGCAGTCAGTGCCATGGTGTAGCTGACAAAGTGGTGATCAGTCACAGGTCGGACTCAATGACATTGGAGGTCTTTTCCAGCCTAATGGGTTCCCTGATTCTGTGCTATGAACTGTAACCACCTACAGCAAGGACTATGGACCAACCCAAACACTGTCAGCCCACCGACACCAACCTAGGAGGATGTGAACATGACCATGTAGCCACCACTTGGAAATGCAACAGATAGCCAGTGAAGAGTGAGAGGATCCCAGACCCTAATATTGCTGTGAGTCCAGACTGTCATATATGGGATGGGGAATCAGATTGTAAGGGCATAATTGGCCAGGGGTGTCTCTGTTCCTGGTCCCTCTTTTGAGGTCCTTAGTTTGAGCTACCAGATGTCATAATTGATCTGTGCCAATAATCCTGCCAAATGTAGAGGAGAGCCTTGTGTTAAAAATTTTGTTAACAGCAGGTTCCAAGCCAAAAATGAATGTGATGAAAAATCACACTCATTAGGCTTTGTGCAGGTTCTGCTGTAGACTTACTCTTTCGACAGTAACACTGAGGTCAGTGGGCCAGAAGGCCACTAGGCAGAGAGCAAATACAAACACCACTTCCTCTCTGCTCACCAGTTCTCATCCGGGAAAGCCTCATGCTAGGAAGAGGAGTCAGCTCTTCATAACTGTACTGTGGGGCTCTCAGGAGCAGGAAAAGAGCAGTGACTCTGGCTTCAGGATCACTGGCAGAGGATGCTGAGGAGCTCACACCGAGATGGAAGGTGCAAGAGATCCTTCTCACCCACAAAAGCAAGAACTACTTTGAAATTTACCAGGAAGAGCATTTGCACCATTGTCCTTCTCACCATCTCTGCAGTCACAGGAGCTGCAGGTACTTCTGATGGCACTTGGGCACCACCTCTCTGTTAAGGGCAGGGGAGGAAAGGGCAGGATATCAAAGTAATATGTACTCAACTCTTCTTTGGGAAAGGAAAGTCTAGCAGAAGGGATCTTTACAAATTGCTGACAGGACTTTTGGATGGAGAAACAATAACCTGCAAATCAAAAGATTTCTAGCTGCAAATAGATCTTTTCAGTCTTTCAGTTGTCAAGCAGTGAAGTGCTGAACTTGAACTTTTCAATGCTTTGATGAAAACTGGTAATGATTTTGTTGGAGTATAATATTTTTTAATTAAAAACATGATTGATGGGGGTTTTATGATCAATGTGATCACCCTGTCAAGCTCCACTCTTACGTCTCAGTGACTTGTCCTGACAGGTGAAGTATAATGGGATTTTAAGACACTAGGTTCAGAATGAAAGTATCAATAAGACTTAGAAGAGCAAATTCCAATAATATGGGGTCTGAGAATGCAGCTATAAGCCTTTGCCTCCTTAATCTACATTAATTATGCAAATTACTGGTTGTTTTTCTAGTTTGTTTTTGTTAGCACAGGTGGAATAGGTCACAAAGCAGTGATCTTGAGTCTCTTGAGGATCTCTGCATCTAACACCAAACAGGAATGTGTTTTCTCTCCAGAAATACCCTAGACTCCTCAACTACTTCATCTGCCACCACTACAATCAGAGAAATTGGTTTCTAGAAACATTGGTGCATCAGGGCAGAAATTGCCACCTGCGCTTGACTCCATTAAAAGGGCAGCCTATGTCCAGAACTAAAATGGGCTGAATGTTATCATACTTCCATTCTTCTGCTGTACTGGGCAGTGATGCTGAGGGAAAAGGCAGCCTGAGAGATCTCCACAGAGAGGTGGGCTCTGCAGTTCATTCAGACTCTGCTTGCCAATCATGTTCTTTATCCACTGCCTCGGGGAGAGGACTTTACAGAGGGAGGGAGTGGAAACAAGGCTCAGTATATCTGAACACAGCCACGAAATGTGTATTCCTGCCTAAGGAGAGAATCATAGTTCTCGGGCTGGCACAGACATGGCCTAATGCTGGCGTGTCCCAGTAGAGACATTTCTCTGTGAACTACAGACCAGACCTGCAAGGCCATGAGTGACATCCCTGGGCACCGTCTCACATGTTCTCTTTTCTCTCCTCAGAGAAACACACAGTGATGACTGCAGGACACAGCTCAGTTCTCACCTGCCTTTTCAAAGAACAAGCAAGTATGCTAGCATGGGATATAACCCTCAAGGTTGGAGGCCCCTGCATATTGGTATACAGAGCTGATAAGAACATAACAGAAAGAAACTGCAGCAACAACATAAACTGGAAATTCAGAGCAGGTCTGGCTCCTGACCTGGAGATAAAGCAAGTGGGAATAGGCCAGGAAGGAAATTACATCTGCAATACAGCATCAACGTATGGGAATTTCCGCATAAGGTACCACCTGACCGTGCTGGGTAAGGAATGTGCAAAAGTGGAGTTTTTTATTTTTTTAACTAAAGAGGGTAGGGTTACATTAGATATTAGGAAGATATTTGGTAATGTGAGGGATAATCTGGAACAAATTNCATGAATGGCTGTGGTAAGGCTCACCGGTGTGGGAGAGAATTGTGCAAAAGGGACAAAGAGACCTGTTCTTTGTCTCTTGTGCTTTGGGCCCACCTTGCTGCATTGGGATGGGAAGGGATGGCACCTCCAGACTTACTCTCCTCTTTTCACTGGGTTCATTTTGGGTGGAGGAAAAGAACAGCCCAGCCCAACTGTGCCAAACTAACTCCATGCATCTCCCCTTGCTGGTGCTTTGCAGTTCCCCCGAGGCTGAGCCTGTACTGTGATGAGCAGGGCAGGTCCGTGTGCGAGGCAGCAGCGGGGAAGCCGCGGGCTCAGCTCTCCTGGGTCTCAGGGAGCAGCTCCAGTGCAGAGGAGCAGTGCCACGACAACGGGACAGTGACTGTTCTCAGCAAGCTCACAGCGTGCAATGTAACCAACGTTACCACCTGCATGGTGTCCCACCCAGCTGGGAACTGGAGCCAATCCATAGCCTGCTGTCCCTCAGGTGAGCTTCCTTCCCTTTGTGTGTTCGGTGTTCAGAGCCTTGTTCAGCCCTCTGTTCATGCATGAATCAAACACAAGTGGCACCGGCAGGATTGCAGTAGGAAATGTGCAGCTGAGTTTCTAGTCAGAAATTTGCCAGGAGGAGGAAGGACAAAAGTAAGTGATGTCAGAACTGTAAAGCCCTTTGTGAAATTGAAGGAAAGGAGATGGACACAGAAGATTTGCCTTCCACCTCCTGGGCTGAATGGAAAGGTGGGATTAATTCAAAAGCTCATAACACACAAAGCTGTCAATGGTATGATCACCCAGATCTATGTGTTGTAATCCAGTGGTGCCATTACGTATTGCTAATTGTTTGGTTCCACATGGGTTGTAACAGGAGGACTGAAAGCCAGCTTACAGCTTTCCCAAAGCTGGCTGGTGGGTGAAGGCTTTAGGGGGTGAAGTTTGAAGATATGGCTGGGAAGTTGTATGCAGCCATAGGTAATTGACTGAAATACTCAGCTGGAAGAGAATCAGAGCTGAGATTTGCTGGGATGCACATGCAAGGCCTGCAGCAGTGCTGTGGGCAGGAGTGGCCACACAGCAAAAGACAAGCTTCCTCTATCAAGGGCATGGGGGATGTCATTTTTTCCCAGTTGTGTGGCTGGCACTGTATTCCAGCTGCCTTAGGTCATCCTCTGAAGTACAGCCCACAGAGAACGTTGTCCAGGAGATGCCATCCTGACAGAGGCATAAGGGAAACAGGGTCTGTGAGATGTACCTAAACAAGCATCTATTTCTCTTTAGAGGAGAGTGGATGCTTTCTTCACTGTATTGTCAGCCTCACCAGCCTTCTGAGTCTCCTCTTCTTGCTGGCTGCTTTTCAGCTCTACACCTTCTTTAACAGGTATGTATGGGACACAATACACAAAAACCCCTTTGGCCAGTCCAGAGAAGCTTAGAAGGACTTCTGGTCATTCATGTCATGCACGGTCACCTCAGTCTGTCACAAACCCATCAGTCCTGCACATGTTCATGGATGTTTGTCTGAGGACTGGAACAGCTCTGTTGGGGCAGAGGAGGAGGGAGGGGAGTCCACACTTGACTCTTCCTGCTGCCATAAATCATTCAGAAGAAAAAATACGAAGGCAAGGGTTAGGAGTTTTCCATCTCATGGAGGGATCTGAATAAAGATTGGCAGGCTATGAAGATTAAAGAAGCAGCAAAAGACCCATCTGAGCTCAGAGCCAGACTTTTGGTCTCTTGTCCTAGGTAGAGAAAGCCAGGGAAGGCAGGGTCAGTATAGAAAAGCAGGAAGTATTGCATGAGAGCTGGACAGGTCTGCTGCTGTTGTAACTGCTGGGGATTTCTGGCAGCTTGGCTGATTAGTCTGTCTAAGCTGGCCTCTCTGGCACAAGGTGCAGTTGCTGCCCCGAATTCCTCTGCAAACACCACAGAGGCAGAACTAACTACTGCCTTTGAGTCACACTTTAGTTCCACTTTGTGCTAGGGCTCTTGGCAGCTCTCCTTTGAGCTGGAGCACAGCCAGCTCTGGTCATGCTCATGTGAGACCACAGACAGGAAGCCTTATGGTATTGGGCTTCTCAAACAAATAAAAGGGAGGAATTCTGATTTTACAGTCCTAGAAACCAAAATTGCATTCCCACAAACAGCCTTGTCCTCACAGTGTTGGTGCCTTGTTTCCTAGGACAATGTGAAAGTGGTACAAAACGAGGCAGCTTCCACCTGCAGAGCTGTCTGGGCTTGAGCAGAGATGAAAGAAAGTCCTGTTATGTGTCAGTGTTGTGGCCTGCAGCAAGAACTCAGCAGTACCAGAAGAAGGGAGCAAACATCTACAGCCAGTGTAATTGTGCAGAAGCACAGCGCGCAAGCTGGATCCTCCCCAGCCCTGTCAGCTCTGTCTTCCATCCTCTCTCTAGTGCAACTACAGGCGCTGTCATCACACATGCAAGTATCAAACTTTTTGTATAAGGTCAAATCTAACACGTATACAATAGGAAATTAACTCATGTTGTATAAAATGAGGTCATTCTATTTCAGGTACATTGTATCATAGGATTTAAGTAGCATGTCTTCTAGGATAAAATAAATCAGGAAAAAATGTTTGTGTGTAATAATTGAGCAGCAACCTTCCCAGGATGACCACACAGGACTGAAGATAAATTTGAGCAACTCCCATTTTTGCTATAAAAATAGGGTTCTGAAGTATTTCACCACCAGCTACAAAAACAAACAAAAAAGTTGTTATAAATAACTATATAGTTGTTGGCTTTCACATTTATGTATTGGCTTTTGCAAATTATTATTAATCACAACGATTCTGATATAGTACTGTTTATAACTACTTGTAACTGCTTTAATATAATATAATCTGTCAGCTTTTGTAGGCAATGCACTGTGTAGCTTATAAGGATAGTAGTGTGATATTATAGATTAGGCTTTCGAAAAATATTAAAATAGAGACTAGGTGTTGTGCATTATAATGTTAAATGCTTTTATTTATGTAACTAACTGTCAATGGTAGGAATAACTCAGATAATTGTGTGAAATAGCTATGTTAATTCAATGTACTTGTGGAGTATCTTATCTGAATGATAACAGTGAAAAGAACTAGGAAAGTAAATACTAAGAGAAAAAATGCAAGGAAGGATTACCGCTGACCGTCCAGGTTATCAGGAAGTGTCAAACAACAGAATGGAGCCTCAAGAAGAAATAAAAGATGTGAATTTCATCTACAGGATGGCATAAAGACAAGTCAAAGGTCAAGCCAAGAAAAAGACTTCCCGGAACATGTAAACTCAGAGGAATACTTGAATATGTATAATCCTCATTAATATGCATTTAACCGATGTAATGAAAAAGTACATAAGAAAATTGTTTTAAGCTAAGTGGTGTGCCTCTGGTAGTTTGCCAAGGACCCAGCTCTGTGTGTAGTTCCTTTTATCCCTTATTAAACTTTAAAAAAATTTAAAGACTGAGCCTTTTTTCTCAAAGGGGAGAGAATCTTTTTGAGCTTGAGCAGTTATTTCTGTGCTACATGAAGCAAAGAAATTATTCCAACCCTGAGATTCAAACCTCATACTAATTTATCTCTTTGCATAATCCAGAGAGCTGCAGCCCACAGAACAGAGCTCTTGAATGTTAATTTCTTTAAACACATTTTACTAGTCCTGTCACAAGGGAACCCTTGAGTTTAATTGTTCATCTGATGACAAACTGCCATTGCTAAGCCTCTGAACTGTGGACGAATACTTGTCTAAGGCTGAGTTAGTTTGCATGACAAGTGCAAGGAGGAGCAGAGGGCAGAGAACAGAGAAGTCCAAGCTGGAACACGACCTAGATCTTTACTGTTCTTTCATTGCTTCTGCCCAGGCCTGATCCCATCTCTCAAGCTTTGTGAGCCTCATTTCACATCTGAATCTGCTACTGAAGGAGTCAGGGCCAAAACCCTCATCTAAACACCAGTGATCAAAAAATCCTGCTTTTCATTTTCAGCACAGTCACCTATGCTGTAGTTATCCAGCTTTATACTTCAGAGGAAATGCTGTGTCACTTCACTTCCTCTCCTGTGCAGCTTTTCTAGCACTGCCCTGCTGCCTCTCACCCTTTCCTTGTGCAGCCAATAAACTGGTGTAAATCCCTGCCTAAGGAGGTTTCTGCAGGACACCAGCAGGATGCAGACAATGATTCTGCTGGCACAGCACCATGAAATCCTTTCACATTTACAGACCCAGCTCCATTCTGTGCATCTCTTGACATATGGAGCTGTTTGATCACAGCAGAATCTGCATTCTGCAGAGCTGAAACACAACGTGAATGCACCCAGAGATAAGAGCTAGAAGAACAAACAATTCAGAAGCTAAAAAAAAATACTGCTCATCCTTTACGGTAACCTAACTACCTGGAGGGCAGCAAGCAGAAAACCACACGGACTTTAGCTGATACTTGTAGCTGTCCTGGTGTCTAAGTTTCCACAGTTCTCATCAGCTGCATGCCTGCAATTGGTGCTCAGCTCCATCTCCTCTCTGCAGCAGCTGAGCAGCTCTGAGCACCTGCCCCTGCCCCTGCAAACCTTCATGCTCAGACCTTCTCCACTCACAGGCTCGCTTGGGGTCAGACCGTCCTGTCCGCAAAGCCGCAGCTCTGCTTGGCTCTCACAGGGTGTTTTACATACAAAGGGACCACACAGAGAGAATCATCTCCCTTCCCTCCCTTCACAGGCTCCAGGCATGCCACAGTTTCAGAGATACCAACAAAGATGTGAGTTAGGCCAGCCACATCCACCAGTGTCCACGGTATTCAGGACATGTTCTTTGTAAGCTCAATTTACAGTGTTTCTTTAGCTTTTCTCCAGACTGGTCAGGTCTCCAGCCAGAGGGAAAAATATTTCACAGCTTTTGTTACAGTTTCCATTCAAATAAGTCAGGATCTCTCTTTACTCCATGAGGGTAAAAGAGATCAGATTCACATACCAGAGGAGTTGTGTAACCAGCCTTACCCCTACCTGTTCTATTTATACTCAAAGCTATCCCAAATCCTTCCGCAGCAGGGAGGATACAACAACCTGAGCATTCTGGAGTCAGAGATTCAGCACAGGCTCCTGGGCAATTCCCAGAGCAAATAAGAGCATCTCTCCTTCCTCTCACTGAACACCGGCCTTCTTGCTGGTGTGCTCAGTACATGAGGATGATAAATTTGTTTGGAATGTGCTAGATTGAGTTTACAGCCATGACTGCTGTTCAGCTGTTAATCAGCATGCAGTACACCCTGGGAAACGTTTGCCATTATAGCATTTGTCTTCCCAAACCATAGTTATGCCTGATGGATCCTTGCTTTCCTGAAGATGGCTGAACACCTGCCTGCCGATAGAAGGTAGTGAATAAATTCCTTGTTTTACTTTTCTGCACATGCAACATTGTTTTACTATTAAACTGTCTTCTTCTCAAATCACAACTTTTCTCATTTTCACCCTTCCAATTCTCCGCTCAATCCCACCTGGGGAAGTAATTAATAAACAAGTGGCTGTTGGGGGGCTTAGTTGCTGGCCAGGGTTAAATTACAGCAGCAGAAAAAAAAATTTCATGCATTTTTCAGTGGCATTTCTCTTATTTTTTTTTTTAAATTTTTTTTCATATACCAGTATTAAACAATTGTCTTCCTCAAAAAAATCCAAAACAAAATAAAACAAGAAAACAAACCCAAACAAAAAAACTAGGCAAAACCCCCTAATAACAACTAAAGAATAAAGGTTCTAACAAATTTAGTGCTGTTGGCAAGAGTGACACCCCTTGCTATTTCATCCATGGTCCTGTGGATTGGTTTGTTTGGGAGCAAGAAGCTGTCAGAGCTGGAGGTCAGGGCATTGCACACAAATTGTTTTTTAGGACTGTTGTCCCCACTGCTGTTGGACACTTGCATCAGCAAGTTAATCAGCAGCTCAATGGAAAAATAAAGGAAGAAAATTCACTGCAGGAGCTACAATATAATGATGTTGGCCTGTGTTCTCCAAGAACTGGAAGTCTTCCAGAAGGACAGGGCCAGTCTGGGAGCTGCTCTTCAGATTTCCTTGTCACAGAGTCACACTGCAAACTCACAGCAGAGAAAGTATCACAATCACCTTTCTTCATCCAATCTTAGAAGAAATGGGGGGAAAGGAGTGAATGTCATAGGGGTTTGGTTTTGGGACTACAAATGGCAGGGAGCAGCTTAGGAAAATGTTCATCAAGAAGCCCCAAATCTAGAGGTTTCCAACTACATGTCCACACATGCCAGTTGCTCTTATGTGGCTTTTTGACCTGATGTAAACTGATGATTTCTCTGTTTGGGCACTCATAATGGGATTTTCCTCAAAAAAAAAAAAAAGGTAGGCAAAAATTCTTTTTATGAAAACCTCCTAACTGAAACTGCTCAGAGCATTGTGCATCAAACTGTCCTTTTTCCTGACATGTAAAGTTGAGGACAGGAGATTGTTCTGGAGCAGACTGCAGATCCAAGGGGCTGCTTGGGGCCCCTGCCCAGTGAGACACAGGCCAAGTCACATGCCTTCAACAAGGCATACCAGATTTGGGTATCATCCAGAAAAACAAAAGCATTTGCTGGGGAAGAAAAGGAGCACATTTTAAGTGAGTGAAATTGTGCATTCCAGAAAATTAACTGAGTATACTTCTGTGATGGCTTTTTGGTGTTTCATGCTGTCACTGCAGCACTCTTACTAGTGATAACATGGGCAATGACTGTAACCAAGGTAGTAACTGGACCTGCTCTGTGCAGCAGGGAGAGCAGAAAATGTTGTGTGCCTTGACCAAAAGACTTTTTGCATTATCTCCTGCAACCTTCCTATGGACAAGCTGGAAAAGTAAGGGTGAGGTAAGTGTGCAGTGATATTGATGGACAACTGCAGAGGTGGAAATACCTTTATGATGGATGTCGCATTTCTGAATGCCTTAATTTGCTTCAACCAAAAATGCCTTAGAATTAAATATTCAGATTCAACATTTAGAAAGACCATTGAGTCTTCCCTGAAGTCTACAAACACATTAAAAATGCAGAAAAAAAAAATCCCCACAATGAATCAAGTGCTCTTTTGGCTCAGTTTAAACTCTCCGTCTGCCCTTAAAAGTAAGTGTCGTTATTTGCCTGACACATAAAATAGAGATTAAAGAATAGATAAGCATATTCTAAAACTGTTACCTTGGTTTTACATGTAACAAACACGTGAGAAAGAACATTGGCAACTCTATGTAGTCTCATGCACTAAGATATGAATAACCAGATTAAAAAATATCTGGAGGCATATCAATAAATGTACTCCCATGCAAATGTAAGAGAAATAGCATTTTCATTTCACTTTTGACACAGAGAAAAGGTTGGAGGTGAAAAGAAGATATTTTCTCCCCCACATTCACTCAGATGCTTAATTGTTCTGTATGTCAACTCATGATGTAGCAGCAAAATATTGTACTCACATAGTGCTGGTGAATGTAGTCCTGGGTGATTTACTCCTTATGTTACAGTCATTCCTAATAATGCTCTGAAGAACTGTACAGCCTGAGACTTGAGACAAATGAAATTGCCAAGTAAATCTAGAACCTTGGAGTTTATTCTAATTGGAGCTTTGCTTTCATTTCTTCTTCAAACCTAGCATTTACCTCACCCTTATTTGCAGAAATAAAAGAAACACTGTATTAGCTCTGGTGAGCTTCCACAGGCAAACAAGCCTAACACAATGGAAGGCACTCAACTCATTTGAATCAGTTGAGCTTTGCACCTCATTAACAAGTGTACTTGTGCTGAACACTTCATTCAACTTTGAGTCCAAGCAACTTGGTACAGCCAGGAGCCACCACTGTCTGGTCAAAATTTCCCAAGAGCATAGAGAAGTTGCTCTGGTCCTGTCAGGCTGAGATTGAAGCAGTAACATCATCACTGCAGATGGGGGGATCCAGCCAGAGCAAGAGAGAAAAGAAAGCGGGAGCACCTTTTCTAGCAGCTCCTTTCTACAAACCCAGCCACAGGTTCCACTTCTCTCAAGGACAGCGAGACTCAACACCACAGCTTCATAAACAGACTTTGGAGCTTTGCCCATTTGCAGATAATCCATTCTTGAACTCTCTTGGAGGAGGAAAGAGACCAGAAGACACTCCTCCAAGTTCCAGCATGGTATCTGTATCAAGCAAGTGAAAGGCTATCACCAGATCTTCTAATAGTGCTGTTTTCCCTGCAGTTTCTTCTCTCCTGCAGACACAGTTTGCCTCAGCTGCAGGTCATTCCAGTGAAGGCCCAGCCACTGATGGTCAAAATAGCAAAATCCCTCATTAATTCTTTCTACATAGTCTTTCCCTGTGGTTTGTCTACACCGCAACATTGTGACTAATTACTGGCTGTAAAATAATGCAGACATGCTATGCAATGTTTAAGCCTTCTCTTACTGCTTCTAACTGCCTAAATTTCAAATCTTTAATAACGTGCATTTAACATATGACTTTCATTGCTGTTTTTTTCCTATCATCTTCTTGGTGTAGTATGTAGAATGTTCACACTAATGGTACAAAGTGAAAAAGAAGTAGGTTGAGCTTCTTGTGAGAAAACAAGCCATTACTTCTAACTTTCCATTACCAAAATGGAGATCAGTAAGTTTCAAGTCTTCCCCTGCCACACACGCTTATTTGCAAAGCAGAGAATCTGTGACCACAGGTTAAGTTTTGCTCTGTGTATCTGTCCATCAGAGGGCTATGAAAAATCTACTCCCATATTTTCAGTGTGTGAGCTCTCCAGGGAGCTCCATTCTATCTATCCTAAGTTAGCAATACCTTGCTAGGTATTGCAAGAGGTATTACCTCTCAATCTTCAGCATGGTTACTCACATAACAGAACTTCTGAAATGCATAGGATTATAGTTAGAAAACTACATGCAATAACTTGCTCAATAGAAAACAGGGAGTCTGAAATCTGGAACAACACTGAACTTAGGCCAGTGAGTGTGCACCTCCAGAAGGGAGACATTGTAAGGATGCTTTTTCTGCAGAGAAATTCTATGGTTCTTCTTGCTTCTGGGATATAAATAAATCAAATTCATCTTTGGAAACAAGCAGATGCTGCAGATAGGTTTCTTTCCATTTCATTTTGTCCTCTATCCCTGAGCCACTGTGAAGTTGCAACCACTGTTGGGAATTTTCACAGAAGCCATATTATGTCTGCATTGATGAAAATCTCTTCGTTTTTGTTTTGGTTTTGTTTGTTTGTTTGGGTTTTTGTTTTTTTGAGTTTTTTTTTTTCCTGCCCTGACATACCAAGCTCTTTTTTTATGACCAGAAGAATGATCACATCAATGACTAGATATAACAAGAGGCAAAGACAAACCTGTTAGGGACTGATTTTGGAGATTTTGCCTTTCCCTGTCCCCCAGACATTTCTTATGCTCTTTCCCTCATGGCCACACTCTTACCAGCAGTACATCTGAAGAACACAGGCAAAAGTAAGACTTCCACCTAATACAGTCAGTAGTTTGACTGTTAGTTAAAAGAAGCTTCTGCACAGCCCCATCCTTGTTTCATTAAGTATTTGAGAAATGATAAACATTCTGAGAGGTACCACCTAGGCATGCAGGTTTATATGTGTGCCTGTGTAGGCAGTAGAGTTTCTAAGCAATGTAAGCTCTGTTTTTAAAAAAGTGGTTTTTTCAAAGTTTCTTGAAAAAAGACAGTGTGGTGTGTAAATCAGCCATCAGAGCAAAGAGAAAATTTTCCTTTTGCACTGAGAAGCAGCCCAGTAAGCACTTCACAAAACTAGACTGGGGTTGCTATTGGTTCTTTGTGGTAATGCAATTGCAGGACTGAAAGCCACAAAGAATCCTGTAGCAGAAAGCTACACTGCCCTGAATACATTTTTAAATTAACATGAAGATCAAGTCTGCAGAGTGAAAGTGGTCTTGCTGCAGCAAAAAGGTGTTCAGTTATTAGAAATAGGAGTGCTGATCATAAGCAAGTAATTCTCTACCACTGAGATAAGTTGGGTGATGTTTTAGCATTTTAGAGATGGGGAGCAAAGGACAGAAACCTTGGATATCCTGTCAGGTCTGGCAATATTTGCCAGAGCATAGCTTCTAACCTTCTAGCTTCTAACCTAGGCATGTATCCAATGGACAAATAGGCCTGACAAGTGCTCCAAGCTCCCCCGGGCTATGTGATTTTGCTTCTGATTATGCTGAATTTTCCAGGTATAGACAGTATGCACTAGAACAGGCATATGGAAGAGGATTGGTGCCAGTTCTGAAGCCTGAGGAGAATGTGCCAGCTGTCCATGACTTCTGCTCCATTCCTTAGGTTCTCTTGAAGTTCCTGGGAGGCCTTCGGTTTTCAGCGCTCGGAACTCCACTCTTGCTAATGCCTGAGCACCACTTCACTGCAAAAACATCAACACCACAAACGTAAGAAACTGTTTATTGTTACCATTTTGTAGAAGGACTGGGGAGAGACTGTGTAATTTCCCATTTTCCATGCTGAAAGAATATGTTTTTTCCACTAGCTCAGAATAAGAAAACTCTCTCTGATATGAAACACAGACAAGAAGCAGTTCCTACCCCATTTGAACTTTGCTGTGGGGTTTATCAGCCGCAAATCAGCCCCATAACGGAGGCAGGGCAGAGAAGGTACAGGAAGCCCATCTCTGCAAAATGACACGGGATGGAAGCTCCCCAGCTTCAAGAACCTAAGAATCCACCAGAATAATGGGGTGTCATGGCACAGAAGTGAAGAGAGAGCCATGAATGTGGTTGCTGAAGATGCACTGCACAACAGGAATCTGGCACAAGCCAGGCTGTTTGGAAGACCCATGTGAGACAGAGACAAGATCAGGCCTGAATATTAAGTGCAAGAGCTGCTTGTGCCTCGTGGGAGAGAAGCACAAGTGCAATGGGCAAGTCAGACTGTTCTTTGGAACTAGGCTTCCAAAGATAAACGTGCTGTAGGATAACTGGGTGATATGACAGAAAGAGCTGACCAGAGATCCAAGTCCTCTGGAATTAAACTGTCTTCATCTGGCATTAGGACAACTGATATAAGGGAGGAGTAAAAACCTATGAGAATTCAGTATCAAACTTAAAAAACTTACAACATATCTTATAAACTAAGTATTAACTTCTGAAAACTAAATAGCAAATAAATATCACCAAGGACATAGAGTATACACACAGCTTTTCTGCAAGTGCTTAAAAGGTAGTTTTGAGAACTGCATTTCTTTGTAATGTCTTTTTGGTTCAATGCTGAAAATATGACAAGATTTTCTGAATATGGAACTTAAGAGGATATGGTATCACCATTTCTCAATGAGTTCTGCTCCCGGAACTGTTGCATAGGAGCCTTGAAATCTCATACAAACACATAATTTTAAGAGCCAATAGAGACTTTTGTCATAATCTTCTCAGTGATTTAGATACTTCTTTTTCTTTAGAATTAAGAATTGCTGAAGAACAAATGACATAAGAATGCAACCACCATCCTTTATTGCATTACCAGTGAAGATTCTAGCTGTAATTAAAAAGGGTTTTTATAGTGTCCAGCTTGGCAGAACAGCCATAAGGCTATGAGGTACCTAGCAAGGTTTGCAGCCATCCATACATCTGCCTTCATGTGGATTTCTCTCAGTAATGAGATTGCAAACACAGTAACACTACTGGAGTCAGATTTAGCTCCTACTGACAACAGAGTAAAAGGTCAGAATTTCAGCTACAGGAATATCTGCTATAAAAGGGAGCCAATAAAAAATGTGAGGGTTTCTTTTAAAGTACAAATTGCTATTTGTAGGAACATAAAATGGGCTGTGTGTCACTCATAGCTACCACAGGGCAGGATTTCCTTGGTCCAAAGGGCTGCTTTTGAAGTGCACACAATGCTAGGGCTTCATGTAGATTTTGTCAACATCCAGACTTTTATTCCCAATCAAATTTTTGCTTCAGCTGGATTATTCTTTGTATAATAATCAGTCTGGAGAGAACCCTACTTATCTCTGTGCAAGAGGATTTAAAACTCTACAAGTTCTAGCCTGACCAACATTGCAAAAGATCTGGCTGGGATAATCTCAGAGACTTGGAACTGTCTGGTGTCAGCTCCTCAGGATAAGATTGCAAATGCTCACTATGCACCTGGTGTAGCAATACAAAAATAGTAGAGCCTTCCTAATCTGCTCTTACTGTTATCTGTCTTTCTATCAGCAGGCTTGTTGGCCCTTGCTTATTTTTACTGCATCTGGTATTTCAACTCATGCATATGAACTTCTTCCTATTAAGTAATTTGCTTAATATCTTTACACTAGGAGTTTATCTTACATTTAATTAAACAGAATTTATTCATTTCATGTCTTGCCTGATAATGTCATCTAAACACAGCATGTTAAGAGGGCAAACACAAACAACCCAGTGAGTCTCAGCCCATTACACCAGGAAAAATATTCAGTTACTAAACTCCTTCCTCTATGTACCTTGTCACAATAAAAACTGTGCCTGTGTTCTGGCCCATTTATGTGCACTGAATTGAGAGGCAACTACAAATTCAATGTTCTATTTGAAAGCAATGATTTAAATTATAGCTATCACGTACATCAGAGGCAATGTTCCCCTGATTCAGTTCTGCTTGTTTCAGGTCTTATGACATGGGGTTGAAGCATGAATTCTTACAATGCTTAAATTCTTAAATCTTTAGACTTAATGTGGAAAAAAAGTCATTAAATGATATTTTGTCACTTTTCTTATTCTCAAATGTACAGAAGGATAAACTTCCCTTACTTAAAAAAGATTAATCTTCGCAAGAGTCTAAATGGAGGTAAATGTCAGTATGGATTACAAAAAAAAAAATCTAATAAAACTTTTCAATTTAAATGTTTTAAGACAAACCTGCATATAATGATGACCAGTTATTATGCCATACTATTCAAGCAATTACATTATGTAAAAATCATACAGTGGTACACTCTTTCTCCTAAAGTTTCATAAAATGGTAGACCTTCAAAAATGTTTTAACACCATACCACCTTCACCAAATTCTACTCCTTTGAACAAACAAAATCTTGGGCTCTGGGCTGAATAAAGTATTTCATTCGAGTGATTTTCATTCCAATTTCATTTCAATGTATATTTGAAACAGGACAGCATCATCTGGTATGACCACAAGGTGGTGATGAAAGGGTAACTGGAGTGGGTTTTTAAATCTGCTAAGATCACCCACAAGTCAAATGTATGTTATCCCAACTGCCTGGTGAGGAACAATGAGGAAAATAAGGATTTTCAGCCAACACCTTTTGAAACAGCTGTGAAAGAGACATTTTGGATCTCAGTGAATTCAAGCAAAACCCAGGGGCTAGAACAGAGGAAAAGGGACGGTTTTCTCCTCTAGAAGAACAAAAAAGACCCAGCTCTCAGATCCTGCTGGTACCACAGCTGAAAAATAGGGTGGAATGTATATAGATGCAATGGGACAACTCTGCAACATAGATGAGATGTTACTTTTAAAGCAGTTTCTGGTCTTTCAGTATTTCTGAAAATAGAAAAATTCTGTAACAGGAGCTCAAAACACATTTCCCAGCAGATATATCAAGCAGGGAGAAAAGGCAGCTGGTAAATTTACAGATTCCTTTTCACAGATTTATGGGTGGTCAACTTGATCAGATTAAAAGTCCAATGCAACAAATATCAGTTATTTCAGCTGCCTAGGCCAGGTATTTTAATACAGTTGCATGATTTGAGTTCTCAGATTTTTTTTTTTTTACTCAAAACAGTTCCTGTGAAAAGATTTGATGTATCTGTAGGGTACAGAGCCTGGGCTGAGCTCTTGGCAGAGAAAAGTTGGGAAGCTTGAGCTGGTCTAGGTAATGAAGTAAATGTATCTCAACCTACCCTGAAAGCAAGCAGAATATTTAACCACAGAAGATTTAATTCTCTGTTGAGATGTTATTTGGATCACAATAATATATTGAAAAGGTGATCTGGGGAGAAAAAAAAGCTGCCCTACTCTTGCTACACACTCACTGAAAGCCATGCAAAACTCATTAGTAAGCTACTGTTGTTATTTATAGTTTATCAGGGTACACAGTTCCTTTTTGCAGGGTTCCTATTATAATCAAAGGGCACAGGGTTCAGAAAGGCATCCCAAAGTGGGAAGCTTAAAATGCTCTTCTCAGTACCACACTTTTGTCTCATCAAAATTAATGTTGCAGCATTTCCTGTATTTTAGTGCTGTTTCATTCTACTTTCGGCGTTTTTATCTCAAAGAGTAGCTACAGCAGTTTCTAAAGAAAGAACAGAGCAGCACGAGGAAGCACATCCTCAAATTACAATTTTTTGAGCATCTGACTCACTGGCTTTTTCCTCTTACTATTCAGACAAGCTTGCCAAGCACTATGTCAGATGTCATCACTTGTATTCACCAGTATCTAGTGTTAAAATTCTGAGATCTCGTGTTTTAGCCATTGTTGTTACAGAGCAAAATCACCCAAGAAAAAGCATTTCTTTGGCAATGATATGAATAGTGGACAGCAAGCTGAGAATTTATTTTTCAATTTTCAGGGATATCCAGGCTCTATTTTCCAGATCACATAAATGACAGATGCCACCAGTCTGTGCCAGATAGGTCTCATTTGTTCTGCTGTAGCAAGCAGGGCTGATTTCTGGTTATACATTAGTTTCAACAAATGAGAAGTGTTAGGTTAGCAAGTTTGGTCACATGGGAGAAGCCCATGGGTTCTCAATTTCCAATTTATGCATCCCCGTCATAGCACACGCATTGTATATATGGAATACATGTCACCCTGGGAGTGGAGCTTCTCTGAGACAAAAGAAATTTACTTATAAAAAGTAGAGGTGACAGAATGAGCCATAAGAAAAACTGGAAGAGAGATCTTGACCTCTGGACTATCCTGAACCCCCCAGATCAAGTCTACCTTCCTCAGAAAGTATCAAGAACAGCACCATGAAATCAAGAAATTCCATCCTGCACAATAAAATAATTGAGACTGTCAGGAAAAATCAAGGCTTGATGAATAAACTGACCTTTCTGGAGTTATACCAGAGATTCTTTTGGATTTACACAACTTAATTAAACCAACTTTAACTGAACTATTTTGTGCCTAATACAGCTGTGATAGACTAATCTCAACTCATCTCATACCAATTTAAGGCAGGAAAAGGAAGTAATTTTAGATGAGCACATAAATGAGCCGTGTACATGCTTGTCACCAGATATTGTTGAAATTAGAAAGAAAACAAGCCTGCATAAAACATGAATCATGAATTATGTCAAACATGAGAAATTAGAACAATGGAGGCACAGTACTGAAACAGATACTAAGCTTGATGTACTGTCATTTAAACCAATACCTAAGTCCTGAAGATTACAAAGTGTCTTGAAGCTTTGAATGATCTGATGCTGGACTTGAATTTCTTAAATAGAAATAGAAATGCCCATTCTACTAGAATTACCTGCTCTCACCCTTACTGCAAAGTAAGACAGAAATAACTGTCCAAACCTGCAAAATCAGACAGAAGAATCTTCTGCTTCTCTTTACACATGCAGCATCTGTTGCAGAAAATGAAATTATTACCTCTACACCCCGCAAACATCTCCATCCACCAGTTTCTTTCCACTAATTTCCATTGACTTACGTCAGAAAAAATTGCCCACAGATTTCTCATGTTTTCTTCATCTGGGTACTTGAAATAATGGAGGATAGATCACACAGAGCCTGTGCAGCCACAGGGGGGATAACAGACACAGCACAACATTCAGAGCAGTGCCAAGGTTAGTCCCAAACTACCTGAGCTACCTTCCACATCATTGAAGGGCTGCAAAGAGTTTTCAAAGGCAAAACTTCCTCCTTCATATCCTTAGCTTGCCTATTGTGGGAGATTGCTAGGGAGCATATCCACTGGGAAAAAAAATAGCTTCACATTTTGTCGAGTGAAGATATCCTGTTCATTTCTCAAGTCAAGTATCTAAGGAATTAGAGAAGTGAAACATCTTCCTGTTGTTCAAACAGAGCCTTAAAAATTCCTCATTTCTTTGCAACCTCCTGACCAAAGAAAAGAAGGGCCGATTCCAGTGCTTTGGTCATCCAGAGGCGAGGAGAGTTAGGTTTCATCTGGACGTTCCAGCCCTTTTCCTCTCATGAAACATGTGCCAGTTCATCCCGTCCCCTGAGCCACTTCCTCCTCATTTTTCAGTCATCTGCTCTCAGAGCACTTTGGCAAGTAACCCAGTCTTCGTTGCACAATCTGGAACTGTGTTCAGGGAGAGCCTTGCTGGGATGTAGGCTAGAACATAACCCCAGTGTGTCACAAAATGAAGCTCCTAGGCATTGTGACCTGCTCAGGAGCCTGGGCGGGTGAACATCGTGCACTTTAAGGATCTTAATGCTGACTTCAAGAGAGCCACAGCATTTCACCCCAACAGGGGCTGTGTGCCTTTGGTGTGTGTTAGTGACCCAGAACTGGCTCCAAGTAAGCTGACAGGCCATTGCATTGCGCTGGCTGGACTCTTTCATGCCCACCAGGCAGCACAGAGTTGCACACACAGGTTGCTGTGCCCTGGGTGCCTGCAGTGCTGTGCTGACTTCACTGCACTCAAAGCCTGCCCAGAGAGCTCTGCACTGTCAGCATCTGCACAGCATGGACATGGCCTGCAGAAGCTGTTAGGACAGGACTCCCAGAAGTGATGGGAAGCAGATTTTCAGTCTAGGCTGCAGAGAGGCCTTTAGTACTTTTATCACCTACACTTAAACCCAGCAGTACTTTGAAACATGAATAATATTTTATTTACCTACATGTGTATAAAGGGTTCACAACAGCTCTGAATTCAGTCAGGTGCCCTGGTTTCAGTCTTGTTATTTAATGTAAGCTTCCCTGAACAGAGAAGGACTCTGGGAATGTGGGCTTCACCTCAGCCTTACCTACCCTCCAGTAGGAGTTGTGTAAAAGGAAATTTATTCTCATCAGGACTTTCAGGTGTGTGGGTGGTTCTAGGAATAAGCAACACCCAGCCACAGAACAACCAGGAAGAGGCTTTATAAGCACATTGTGCCTCTTTGCTGCCACAAAAGTTATGAATGATATCTCTATAGCCAGCCTGCTGCATTATGCCATTCTACCAGGGGACTTGCCCTGCAGTGGGATCCGTGAGCTAGGAAATGACCACTGCACACTGGCCTGCATGGCATGGTGAATACAAAAGCTCAGATTACAGAGTCTGCAATTGCAGTCATTCAGACAATCAGATCTGAGGCAGACCTGTCAATCATGTTCCACGTAGAGTGGATGAACTCTGTTAGAGTCAAGAAATGGAATAGCTGGAGGAACATCAAAGTGCATCAGCTAAATAGATAGAGAAGATTTGCATCTGCCTGCACAAGAAATGATGCTCTGGATACTTTCATTTTCTCTTTCACATCCTTCCATATGCAAAATTGAAATATTTGTTACAGAATACACAAATAGAGCTTCTGAATTGTTTTTCCACCATTGTAACAAGTTCTGGGTTCTAAAACAGATCATCAAAAGGCAGGAAATTCACTAGCAAGTGTGACAGACACTGCAATCTCTGAAATAATTAAATTAGTTTTAATGCCCTATACATTGAACAAGGCTGTTGCATACTGTTGCATACTCCAGCCTTAATTTTACCTTCTTGTCAAATTGCCAGACAAAACCATTGTTGGGGTGAGCACTTTGTAACTGAAACAGATCTGTCAGTACACAGAGAATCATAATCCTTTCTCAAAACCATTTCCAGCTTCAGAGATTTACTAATGTGTTTGCAGACTGTCGAGCTATCTGAATCTTTAGGATTCCCAGCTGACATAGAAAGAGACAGCAGGGAGAATTCTCACATGGAGAAAGTCATGGTATCTTCATGAGAAGTCAACAAAAGTGGGCCAGCTTAAGTTTGTACCAGATGGGGTTCCGGCACTCTGATATTCATGTCATCATTGGAAACTAAGTTCCTGGAAATAAATTAATTTCTGTCTGCACTTGGTAAAAAGGTAGAAACCAGCTTTACAGTTCCTACACTTCTGTTGAATTAGTTATTAACATGGTATCTGCTGTCAGCAAGGACTTTAAGCTGAGTGAAACCACTTCAAACAGAGCAGATCACAGAGACTGCCAAATAATATCTGATGACATTTATGATAATTAACATAAAATGGCGCTGCAATAACCCACACTGAAAACCACAGGCAGAGCCTAGATCTGTGTTCTCTTAGAACTCAGAAGACAGGGAAAGTTCAGTCTCCAGCAAAGCTGTAAGGATTCTTCATAGCATCTTAAACAAACAATGCTTGAGTTTCTCTGCTGCTGTGTGGAAACGGCACTTACTCAAACTGTATCTTTGATTGCACTTGTTGGCAATGTCTGCATCCTCAACTATGTCTCAGGCTTCAGCTTCAGCTATCCCAGTCTCTTCACTTTTCTTCCTTTACATTAGGAATTACACTACATATTAGGAAATACATTACACTATGTTTCTAGTAATGCAGCCAGCAAATCTGACAGCTTTCATTCCTCTAACATGCATTCCTCTAACTTTCTTTCCTAACATGCATTATTTCTTCATCTAGGTCATCCTCTATCCCACTCTGTCCTTTCTCAGGATCAGATGTGGCAATCTGGTAAAGTTCTCACTGACTGGAAAAGGGGAAACATACCCCCTCCCATCTTTTAAAAAGGAAAATAATGAAGACTCAGGGACGCTACAGGCTCAGGCTCATCCTCTGTGCCTGGCAAGACCATGGAGCAGATCCCCCAGAAATTATACTGAGGCACATGGAAAATAAGGAGGTGAAGCCAAATCTTGGTTTCATTGCCAGATTTAAAGGCCTTCCTTGACGGGTGAGGGCATTGGTGGATGAGGGAAGAGCAGCTGGTGTCATCTACCTGGCCTTGTACAAACAAAGCACATGGCACTGTCTCACACAACATCCTTGTCTCTAAACTGGAGAGGCCCAGACCACAGCACAGTGACAAGGATTTGGCTGGACGGTCACACTCAGCAGTCACTGGCTCCATGTCCCAGTGGAGAGCAATGAGTGCCGTTCCTCAGGGGCTGGGACGGGGCTGGTTTAACACTTTTGTTGGCTACATGGACAGAGGGACTGAGCACAGCCTCAGCAAGTCTGCCCACAACACCAAGCTGTGAGGTGCAGTCAACGCACTGGAGGGAAGGGATGCCATCCAGAGGGACCTGGACAGGCCTGAGAGCTGGGCCTGCACAAACCCCATGAAGTTCAACAAGGCCAAGCACAAGGTCCTGCACCCGGGCCAAGGCAACCCCAAGCACAAACACAGGCTGGATGGAGAATACATCCATAGCAGGCCTGAGGAGAAAGACTTGCAGGTGTTGGTGGATGAGAAGCAACATCTTCCTGCAGCCCAGAAAGTCAAACAAATCCTTTTGCATGCAGCCAGGATGTGCTTGGCTTTCTGGGCTGCAATCAAAGTAGTGTGGCCAGCAGGGCAAACAAGGTGAGTCTCACCCTCTGCCCTGCTCTGGTGAGACCCCACCTGGAGTCCTGCCTCCAGATCTAGAGCCTGCAACATAGGAAGGATGTGAACCTGATGGAGAGAGCCCAGAGGAGGGCACCAGGATGTACAGAGGGCTGGAACACCTGTACCATAAAGGCAGACTGGGAGACCTGAGTTTGTTCAGTCTGGGGAAGAGGAGGCTCCGGGGAGACTTTAGAGCAGCCTTCATAATGGCAACCTGCTAGAGAGCTGGAGAGGGACCTTACAAGGGCATGTAGTAACAGGACAAGGGGGAATGGGCTTTAAACGGAGATGTTTAGTATGTTTAGGTTATGTATAAGGAAGAGATTCTGTTCTGTGAGGGTAGTGAGACACTGGAACAAGTTGCCCAGAAAAACTGTGGATGCCCCATCCTTTGAAGTGTTCCAAGGCCAGGTTGGATGGGGCTTTGAGCAACTTGATCTAGGGGAAAATGCCCCTGCCTATGACAGGAGGGTTGGAAATAGATGATCTTTAAGGTCCCTTCCAACCCAAACAATTCTAGATTCCTATGAATTCTATGTCATGGCACCTTGGCTCTCAATATGGAACTTGGAGAAAAGTCTGCTGTGATTACTCAACACTTCTTCTGGTAAACTTCTGTTTTCTGTCATGACCTGCTACAGACTTCTCATATCTGCTTCCCAAATTCTGCTGCTCTCAACCAGAAAGTTGCTTCCAAATGGTCTTAATGAAATCTTAAATAATTCTTTCCTACCTAAAGTATCAAGCTGTCTAATTTCTGCATCTGAATTAATTTCTATAGTAAAGATCTTCCATGGTGACAACTTAAAGTTGGACTTTTCTTATGTAAAAGAGAATTTGCTCTCTTCCAAAATCTCCTCTATCCTATTGCATCTCTTACTTTTTTGGTTTAGACAGCAATCGTGTATCCATTACACTACAAAACTGTACATTTTCTACATCTTAATATCCTCTTGGCTTTGCATCAGATTTGAGCACCACTTCTTTTACATTTGAGGCCTGACACTGCTTACATTTTGCCTATTTCTCTCTCCAGCCTTCTTAATTTTACTTACATAAACATATCTTCTTCCTCTCCATGCCCTTGTCTAAAATACAGCAATGATATCTATTCACATGCATTACTAATTCCATGGTCAGTGGTTAATTCTCAGAAAAGAAACCCCTGTCACTGTGAACAGCACACTGAAAACCTCAGAACAGTCAAGAGGAGTGTCAAAATCCTATACTGAATTTTAAAAATCAAATGGATAAAAATATACAGAACACCCTCCCACAAAAAGCAGTAGTGAATGAGACATTCCTGGGACCAAGATCATCCATCTGAATTTGTGTTTTGCATTAATTTCTTTATATGATCAGAATATATATCATCAGAATATAATCAGAGTATGTATATATTTTTTTCTTTTACTTATTTATATGTCTTTAATTCACACTCCTCTGTTCCAGTGAAAGTCAGTGAAGACCATTTCGTAACACCAGTCTGATCAAACAAAATTACCAGAACATCAGACTGCAGTCATCAGAACAGTTTAAACACAGTGTGCAGTTCATTTCCTGCAACTTTGATCTGTTTTCTGTCTTTTCCTCTTATGTCTCTGTCCTCATTGCTAATTATTCTGACTTGTAGCTTTTATATAGCTGAGGCCTTTTCTCTACCACTGACCCACAGAACTGTGATGGGCAAATACTGTGGCTTAGGAAAGGAGAGGGAACCCAGAGTGTAAAATTATTATATCAGTGAGGAAGTGGAGAAACTGATACAATATTGTTTTCAAATAACCCACGTAAGAGTATTCTGAAAAAAAAACAAACCAAACATATTTTTCAGGGAAATATGTGGGCAGCATTCAATTTCTGGTGACATGTATTTAAAATAGACTTTTCATTCTGAAACAGCTTCACCTTTCCCCTCTGAACAAGGACAAGTCTCTTCTTCATTCTGATTGCAAGACTGTAAGTATTACCTGTCCTTATCCACAACAAATGTTGTTTCTATTTTTTTAATTCATAAACAAGAAAAAGAGAAAAGCAGTTTAAGACAAAGCTAAAAGAAAATCATTACTTCTCTTTAAAATACTGATTTAACCTTATATTTTTGAGGTAGCTTTTCCTCAAAGGGCACTCCAATTTCTTATTCAAAGACAGTATTTTCCTATGGAAATTTTCAGGAAAATTACTATGTTGCCTGTGGCAGAGGGAGCCACAGGATTCTGCAGCTCTTAATTCCCCCTGTACAGGACTAACATAATACACACATGTGCTTTACCCAAATCCTTCTCACCTGCACAAAACTGCTGTCTGTCCTCTTTGTGTTCCCACAGTGCTCAGCATCTTCCCCATGGTACCAACATTTGTGCTGCTTTATGCATCCCATCTCTTTACTCTCACCACACCCACCGTCTGGCTCCTCTCTTTGCCATAAGGTACCTCCATCTTTGCTGGTACAAAAATCTTGGCACTTGGTGATAAAACCTGTAAAAGGAAGGAACCTTACTATGCTTTGTAAACAAGTCTCCGTACACAAAGTGTTTCACTTCTTTACAGCTTCTATTACCCATAAAATTCGTGGTGTCACCTGGTGAAATTTCAACACACAAACTTCTCCACTGCTGCTCAGTGGAATGCCTATCCTCTGGGATAACACATTTAAGCAGTGGGGGAACAAGACCCAAGCAGCTTCACCTGGCAAAAGGAGTGAGAATGTATGACAGAAACAGCCCTGCAGACACTGAGGTCAAAGAAGGAGGGGCAGGAGGTGCTTCAGGTGCTGGAGCAGGGACTCTCCTGCAGCCCCTGGTGCAAACCACGATGAGGCAGCTGTGTCCCTGCAGCCCCGGGGGTGGGGGGTTCACAGTAGGGCAGAGATCCACCTGCAGCCCATGGAGCAGCCCCACACTGGAGCAGGTGACAGGAGGCTGTGACACCATGGGAAGCCTGCACTAGACTGAGGGCACATAATAGTGGAAATTTTCTTTTGTCATCCACAGAAAAATGTAATCTCAGTTGTGCCAAGAAAAAAAAAATTGCTCAATAGTTTGGCTTTTGTACAGATTTCTGCTCCCTTCAAATTAGATCAGTTTCTAAACAAAATCGTCATTTAAATGTGAAGTATCAGTGTTACAGTTTGGAAATATTTACTGTTTCCTTGTTTCAGCCCTCTAGAATGAGATATTCTGCAATTTTTCTGGAAACTGTCCCATATTCACAATTTTTTTTCAGATTCTGCAAAAAATGAGGCTTGAATTTGTAATATTTTAGCTGGCAGGCGTGGGGATGGAGTAAGGGTACACCTACAACTTATTTAAGAGTTCACAAGGCCTGAACTTAAAAGTTTACGTGAGGCTGTGTATATATATGAGAAGTGTAGAATTCCACGTGCTAAGTAGGTACTTAAGAGAGAAATAATTGAAAATGTCACTTACAGAGAAGATTTAAGACTGTTTTGTTTTTTTTTTTTTGAGGAAGACATGCAAAAGAATTTTCTTGGAGGATGTGCCAAAGATGTGATAAAGAAGTAGCAGAAGTAAAAATAGTGAGAAACATGAAGAATAAGTCTTTCTGTAGTTTACCAAGACTAAGATTTCCTTTTTGATATTAAGCTCAGCATCAAATAATCTCCTCTGCTTTTACTCTCTCTGAACTCTGCTGCAGGGTTTATCTTCACTCATCAGCCTCCCGAGGAGAGCCAATGAACAGAAGGCAGAATTGCTCAGCCTGTTTCCTCGGTGTTTGCCTGGGTTCTCTGAGCACAGGAAGCTCTGAAAAGTGCTCTGAAAAGTCAGAAGGAGGAACCTCTCCAGCTTTGAGGAACCAGCCGGTCAGGAGCATGCACAGCTAAAGGAGGCATGGGAAAAGGGGAGAGAAAACACTGACCTGGCTGCTGAGGATGTACTGGCAGACAAGAAATGCACCCCCATGACCACAGTTTAGTTGGTGAAGAGATGGTTGGAGTGACAGAGCTGCCTGAGCCATGAAAGCAGGAACCAACATGACGATTGCTGGGAAGACCGTGCATGTTTTTGTGCTGCTCGCCATCACCATGGTCATGAGATTAGCAGGTGAGTAGAACTGGGACCAATTTGCCATTGGGATGTAAGAGTGGGAAATGTGCACAGCTCCTTTCTTTCTATAAAAGCTGTAAATAAGTCTGTGGCTTTTATTAAGTGCTAAAAATTATGAAGCACAGTTAAGATATGCTTTCCCAATACTCACTCCTGCTCCTCTTTTCCTACTGGTCACAAGAATACCAGGTATTTTCCCTGTGACTTCCGTGTAGGCAACAATGTAGTGACCTTTACCTGGGAACGTATAATTTGTCACAAATAGCCTTTTTACTGAGACCTCCAAATCCACATCATCTGAGAAACTGAGCCTTTTGACACACTAAAAGTACGCCTGGAAAAGTGTTTGGAATTTTAAGCTTTTGGGTATGTAGCTTCTGCTGAAGAGTGGCTGCAGGCACTTTGAAATAGGGCAGGGATCTTTTGTGTCTTTCAGAGGAGAAGTGGAAGTTCTCTGATGTGATGATAGAGGGGCACAGCTTCTGGAATTTTGTTCTAAGTGGCATAGCCAGTATCAAGATAGAAAGGCTTTTGTGCCAAGGGCAGTGGCAGTCCAAATTTTCTGTCTTTTGATGTAGTTGACTTGGTTTTAATGCAGTTTAGCTACAGCAGTTAATGTTTCCCCACATACTGCTCATTTGCATTTTTAGAGCTTGTGCTCTTCCAGACACCATACAGCAATCCAGGGATTTGATAACGGAACTAAGGATGTGAGGAGCAGTTCTAGGAACCTAAATTTTTTCTGTATAGGAGGAAGAAGGCAAATAAGTTCATGAGATCCAAATTAAACTTCGTCCATCTCTGAATAATATGTTACATGCATGTGTCCATTCCTGTTATGGAGAGATAGAACTAAACTACATGGACATGAGTTACTTTATGCCACTTGGTCAGAAAATAAAATTATCTCCTTTGTGATATTTTAAAGCAAAACAGATGCACTCATTGCTGGCAATGATGGAACACCCATAATGTTTCTCAGCGTAACACAATGTGTTTGGTGTGATAATGAGGGATTCTAAATCGTTACCTCAGTGCTTTCCACTGGAAAAAATTTAAATGCTTCATGAACATTATTAAACTTTGGATCATTAACCTCACAACAGGCACACTGGTAAAAGATCTATCCCTATTCTCTAGGTAAAGAACTATCTCAAAAGAATACTGAGGAATTTGCTCAAGTTCATGCAGATCGATTCTGACAGCACCAGAAACAGTCTACATTTTTGAAGACAATTGCTCAAAAAGTAAAGGAGTGTGGAAACACCACAGAATGTTGAAGAAAAATGGGGAGACAAAGGGGAATCCTAATGGCAATTTTTTTAAAAAAAAATTCACTTTGCTGGAAATATTAAAAAAAGGTCCAATGCCAAAAAGTGTGTGGGGGGGTTCACCCCAAAGTAGTTGGATTTTAACTTCTTGGTGTCTTGGTTAGCCAAATATATTGCCCTTCAAAGAATGTGGAGAAAGATGTTCCATTAAAATCTAATTTCACTCCCGAAACCTCTTCCCCCAACCTACTCCAAATAAAAAGCAGCCTACATTTGATGGGAAGTCTTTAGTTAGCACTGCTCCTAAACTTGTTTCCTTCAGTATTAGGGTGGCTCTTCTGAGCAAGATCTAGTAGCAAGGGTTTTTTTTCTTCAGAGATCACAGGCTAAATGTGTCAATCTGATCCAATGTGCGTATTCTGTCCAGATAATTATAGTCTTTAGTGTCGCATGAAGCCCAGAAGACTTCTGAAAATTAGAGCAAGCTACTCTGAAAGAAACAAAGTCATGGAAAACTTCAGACTTTACTTCCATTAACATTTTTCTTAACATTTCCTTAGCATGTTGTTTTGTGTGACTGGGTTAGTTTTTACCACAGCAGATGGGGCAGCTCAGAAAAAAAGGCTGAGGTTGCTTCCTAATTGTCATACCTAGATCTGCCCTCAGGAAGAGTTGGATAATAAGCTACTGAAGCTGCTGGGCCATGATCTCTACTAAAAATCCTTTAGTGAAAATCCTCAGTAGCAGCAGTAAAAAAGACTCAACATTAAAATATTTTTGGTAATGCTCTGAAGATTTCTCTGGTTTAACTAAGCACACACAACACCTCAAGTGGTTGTGTATACTCCAAGGGAGAGTGGTCAGGACAGGCAAGATCTTCCATGAGAAGTCAAGGCAATAAATCTTTTTTAATTGAAATAATATTTGCAGCATTTGACTGGGTAAGTCCTGCCTCTGTAGTTTATCCTGTGACAATGGATATGTCCAAGAGCTTCACAGGAAGCTGCAAGAAATCCATTATCAGTAATGAGATGCGATTCCCTATGGTTGTTGGTTTTATCAGTAGTGAAAAACTACTGAAAAAGTCAGTGACATTGTGCTGGGATAAGAGACTATGGGATGAATAAAATTAAAGCTGATTTACAGAGCAACCTAGCTAAACTTCAAGTTTGCCTGCATACGTAACTTCCTTGAATGTGACTGCTTTCATTTAGTTTCTTTCTTTAATAAAACCAGTACACGTTTCTTCGCTAGTGTACTAGTGTTTTATTGCCTTTTGATTCTCTCTGCCCTAGTATGTTTCACTGCACCTGACTCTGTTGCCTTCTATTCTAGTTTATGGTGGAATCTTAATCCAGATACAAAAAATCATAGTCTAGAAGAAGCTATTATGGTAAACTTACATTTGTCTTCATTTCACTATTTCTTTGTTGCTCCTTTGGGTCTGTATTCTCAAATCGTTCTGACTTCTTTCACCCTAAAAACATCTGAATCCAAGCAGCCTGTTTTTCTCATCCAAATTCTTTTAAAAGGATTCTGTACCATCAAATAAAACAAAAAATTTTCTTAGAACACATCTAAATTGCCATAATACAATCTTCCAAACACATCCTTATGATACCAACATTTTACTTTGCTGTGGTCCAAATGCAGAGTGTGTTCGTGTCTGAACTTGTCTGCTTTCAAAACCATGGCAAGAAGTTCAGTATTCCAAACTGACCAAATATTTCATGACTTACAAAGGAAGCAGATTTTCTTTAACTGTGAGTGCACTTCTAGAGGCCCATGCTACTTAAAACTCACAGCTGATATATTTAGTAGTTAGAGGTGCAATCATTCATAAGAAAAAAAGCATAGAGAATTTTCTTATGCTGCCTTGGTGTTGAATAAGACAATGCTGGGATGAAAACTGCAATGCTAAAGGTAAGCACTAAACAAGGTATGACTGAGATTTTAGCCATGTAAAGGTAAGGTCAAAAGCATGTTTTCCCAGCAGTTCCTTATCAGCTCTCTGCAAAGTATGAAAAAGAAGGCACCCAACCTACAGTTTCCAGACAATGATCTATTTTTGTTTAGAATAGTAGGAAAATGCCGCTTAAGCGTAAGTGAAGAGTACTTGGTTTATTTTTCTTCTCACGTGGCCAAGAGTAAAAGGCCAAGTTAGCAGATAGTGAACATAAAACAATCTGTATCTGTTTCTATACTGAGAACTAGGAGCCCTTTGTTACACATGGTGTCACACTGCTGAAAGCAATACTACCCAAGGCACTTTGACATCCAGTGCAAACCCCTTTTGCCTTCATCCATTCCAGCTCACACTCTGCAGTGAGGAAGATCTAGTTTGCACAGTTCAGAAGTAGCAAAGTTCAAAGTTTACAGCCAGACTGGTATACTATGTGACAGCTTATTAAATTCAGTGATGATTTATTATCAGCTGAGTATTTGGCCAAAAGTGTTTGTTCTCTAAACTGCATGACTCTGACACATCATTTAAACACCAACTAATTTCTTCATTTAAGAAGTGTACCCATCCTTTTTTTTCTACACCATCATATTAGATTGAGACATAACCTATTTAAGTGAGGATAAATCACTGAATCACTGGATTGAATTGTATTAGAAAACACTTTTCATAAACAATTTGAACACCAAAACAAACACCCATTTTATTGAAAAGCTGATGTTAATACTGATTAAGGCATGGTTCTGTATTCTACTTTCTAAGCAAAATTTGTTGTTCTACCTGTTTTTATTATTACGACATTTTTAGCTGCTGAATTTCAGCACACATTTAACATTCTACTCCTCAAGGTCAACTGGTTTGTCCTGTGTGACATATCAATTCTTTACAGTAATAACTGTGTTCTTCCTGCTTTCAACAAATTTCCTCACACACTCTTGATACAGCCAATGCCATTAGTAAAGAAAGTTAAATGGAATTATGGCAAAAATCATCTGCTGAGAAACATTATCAGCAAGCTGCCTTCAAACAGGCACCTCCATTTAAATGCCTTTTCTTTCTCTCCTTAACCCAGTTCTTTATCCATCATATAGTTGTCTCTTTATTCTTTCAGCTTAATTTTTTTCAAGAGGATGCTGTATGAAACACATCTCTACCTAAGTAAGATTTAGCATCTTTTCACTGCCTTCAAAATCAGCTGTCTTGAAAGACTGCTTGAAAAGATACTGCAGAAAGCTTAAGAGAATTGAAAGATCATAGAAGATTACACACTAGGAACTGGCAACTGCAAAGATATATTTCACCTTGAATGGGAAGACTGAAACCTTGGGATCACAGTTAAGGTCTATCAGTGTCCCCAACCCTCTGCAACACATAAAGTCATGTTTAAGTTTGCAATCTAAAAAAATCCAGCACTTCATATTGCTCATAGCACTCAAAACAAATGACAAAGTGTGTGAGGTTACTATTTCAGCTTGCATGAAATAGCAAGAAAGAGTGACACAGTATTGGTGGCAAGAAAAGTACTGCAAGTGGCATGGTATGGTGACAGGAATGTCTTAAAAGAAGAACAAAGTAACAACTTGAGTATGAGGAAGAAAAGAATTTCTGAAGGAAAAAGCCTAACTAGAATGAAATGAGAATAGGACATCTCTTCAAGGAATAATCCTAAGTCTGGATAAAACAGTGTGAGTGTGAAACTAGCAGTAAAGGTATAAGTCTTTTAATGCGTCCTTGTAAAGATACATCCGTGCTGAAAAGCTGTGATCTAGGTTTCAAGAAACAGAGTCATACGAGCTTAGATCAGCTATTTGATGTGTTTCTATAATGAAAATTAAAGTAGTCTAACTATTTACTTCTCACCTGAAACACAGGGGTGGTTTTTAGCCTACACTTCATCCTGTGCTGTTGTGACTATGTTCTCACAGTCACAAAGCTATGCTATAAAAGTGTCAGTACAGTAGCAATTCCTACCCTAGTTCAAAGCACTTCTATTTATCTTTCATTTCACTCCAGACAAGCCTTGCTGGGTGTCACAGGAACTCTGTGGCAGTAGGAGGGGAAAACAGATGCAGAACACAGTCTTATATCTGAACTCTTCCAAGCATCCGGTGCTGCCTTTTTGATTATGACTTGCTGTAACTCATATACTACATTCATTCCAAGATACAATTAGTCACTGGCTGTGGTATGATCATTGTTTCACTTCGTTATATCTCTGTTTAATATCTGCAGGGGGTGTAGGGGGAAGACCAGGCATCAAAATGCTCTGGTAAATTGTTACTGTAAGAAATAAAGAATCAATAGGATGTCTGAGAAAGTAAAGCAGTCTCTTTATAGAGCAAAAAACTCTTTAACAGTTAAATTTTGCAAGAGGCTGTCATGGAAATTGAGGCAATAAAAAGTTCTACTGTGGTTTAAAAACTGCCATGAAGAATAACAGAGGCTGGAAATCTTTTGTGTTTGAAAGTAACCAAAAGCACTTTCAACCTGCATAGCTGTCTCTGATTTTGCAGTGATTCCCCTCAAAAGTTTAGTAGCTTCACAATCAAATGTTCCTGTTTTTAAAACCTTTCTTCTTTTAGTGTGAGCAAGTCTCTGAGAAACAGGAGAAATGACAAAATCAGTGATACTGCAAAGAAGCTGGTGCAACCTAGTTATTCATGAGAGCTGTAAAACACACAGTATAAACCACACTGAAAAAAACAGAGCGAAGTCTTTCCCCCAGTCTTTTCAAATTACAGTAATCTTACCATGACAACAATAACCAGCACATTTTTGAAACACAAGTGTGAATTCCTCAGCCGAGATGGTTGTTTTTTCCTGAGAGATGATATATCCATTCTCAAACATAAAAGTGGAATCTGTCAGTGCATTGGAATGTGCACTTAGTGCACTGCAATAGAGCTTGAGAACCTCCTCAGACATGGCTTGAAGTCTTCTGCAACAGTCAAGGAGAGACAATGAGAGATGGCTTAATTAGATAGATTTCAGAGGCTGGAGTCAAAGTGGAGGACCTCAGTCTAGAGGCCTGCTACTGTCAGATGAGTCTCCAAGGTGAAACCTGATCACAATGGATTTGCATTCACAACCAAAATAAAATGGTTCACTTTGGTGCTGTACACAACTCCCAGAACCTGACTGATCTGTTTTCCACATCAGTGTGACAGACAGCACGTACTCCCGTTTTCCTGAGCTCTGTTCTTTCTGGCTAACAGAAAAAATAGTTTCTGTTTTCCAGAGTCAACTCAATTGTGAAGAGCTTGACTGAAAATGAGATGTTATTTACAATAAATATGTGACTCTTCATTTCATCTTTCTTGTGTGCAATGAAATAGTTAACAGTGCTGACATTTAATTACCATCCTACAGTTAGCACTGTACCAGGATGAGGTCAATAGCTCATCTTCAAATCACTTGTTCTCTGCAGGCCCACAGAGAATGAGGCCTTCACTGCACTATTATCCCCTTTTTCAGCCACAGCAAGCTGTCAGTTCAGCTCAGCTGTAAGATGAGATGTCACCTTGAGAGATGTTGTGGTGCAATGTTGCTGGTTTGTTTCTGAGCCTTTGAGTAGATAAATGCTGATGTGCAAACCATTTATCTGCCTTAATGCACTGGTTATAAACCAAGTGGTTATCACAGAGGAGACAGCAGCAAATGACTTTTAGCCACTTTGCAGCATGAAAAGACCATTTGAGAAAACACTGGGGTGGTGAGTGGTCTGAATTAAAACTCTTGCAGCACTGAACCTTTTCTCTTTAACAGAATGGAATACTGTGCTGGTTTTTGGCAGGGATAGAGCTAATTTTCTTCATAGTGGTTACTATGGAGCTGGATTTGTGCTAGAAACTGTGTTGACATCACAGGGATGTCACGGAGCCAAGGCCTTTTCTGATTCTCACACCACCAGTGAGTGGACTGTGGGTCCGAAAGAGCTGGGAGGGAACACAGCCAGGACACCTGACCCCAACTGGCCATAGGGATGTTCCAGACCATGCGGCATCATGCTTAGCACATAAAACTGGGGGAAGAACAGAGAAGGGATTCTTGGAGTTATGATGTTTGTCTTCCCAAGTCGCCATTATGCATGATACAGTCCTGATTTCCTGCGGAAATGACTGAACACCTACCTGCCCTCGGGATATTTTGTTTTTCTTGTGTGTAGAGCTTTTGCTTTAACTATTAGCCTGTGAGTTTTCTCACCTTTCTGATTCTCTCCCTATCCCACTGTGGGGGGAGTGAGCAAGAGTGAGCCAGCAGCTGTGTGGGGCTTTGTTGCCAGCTGGGATTAAACCACAAGAAATACTTCTGTTTGCTTAGTTCTCTTGCAAAGAGGACATACACCCTCTATGTTTAGTGAAATTCCCAGAGGAAAGGGGAGATTGTGTCTTCCCTCAGATCTGTTAAATACATACACAAGAGCACAGGCTGGGGCAGGCAGCATAAGGAGGACAAAGAAAGCAGATCAAGAGACTTTGGCAAAGAGCTTGATTGCAGCAGACCCAGAAGAAGTCATGGAAGCGAGAGAAAAGGAGCTCAGATGTGGTCATGTAGCAGATATGCAACCTGACAAGTCAGCAAAAGATTGTGGAGTGGAAAAGAGGACTGAGGGAAAGAACCTGTTCTGTAGGGGCAGAGGGAGCAGAGGACATTTATTTTCCTGTCTTTTACTTCCATCAGTAAAGCCAGCAATTAATTCTGTGTCCCCTGCAAACTGTCACTTTCTGGCATATTGATTTATGTTCTAATAAATGATACTTTTAGGTACTTAGATAGCTTTTGGTATGCTCATTAGAAAGAGAAAGCAGAATATGTCCAACTTCAGTCTAGCATGAGGTCCTATCAACTTCAAACAGTCTTCAAAACTGGAAGAAATGCTAAGGCTGACTGGGAAGGATAGGATAGAGATGAAGATAATTTCTGTTTAAAGAACTGCCTTTGTGCTTGCGGATTCCATAGCTATTTACATATTTTCTGGAAGCATACATTTTGGATTGCTTCTGAATCAAGCCAACTCTGTGGTTAAAACTAGCAAGTTTTGAAATTTCCTGAGATTATACTTTAGCTTGAAATAGAATGATGAACTTCTATGAAAATGGATGACATTATTCTTCAAGGTTTGGAAATTCCCTATCAAATATTACCCAGGCCCAGTCCTATTTTGCTTGTGACTTCAAAGTCACTTCAGAAACACGAATTAAACAAACCTTTAAGGATTTTTGGTGGACACATTGTTTTGTAAAAGAAAGCAAAAGATCATGTTTCTAGCAGCATGTACCAAAAAAAAAAAAAAAAGCAAATCAAGGAAGAAAATTCACAATTATTAGTTACACCAATGCTGCTTACCTGCACTCTAGCAATAAAAGAGGGCAGTAATGTGAAGACAGTTTAACCTTTTATATTAATAAGACTTCTGCAAAAGTTGGAAGCTGTGTGGATAGGATAAGGAAGAAGATTTTTTACTAATTAATGTTCCATCTTGGGAAAATTCTTGCCTTACTAAAAGTCTTCTGAACTAA
This sequence comes from Bombycilla garrulus, assembly GCA_013400315.1. Taxonomy (NCBI): domain Eukaryota; kingdom Metazoa; phylum Chordata; class Aves; order Passeriformes; family Bombycillidae; genus Bombycilla; species Bombycilla garrulus. Next base: position 330,770 of record VXBU01018923.1, on the reverse strand, counting down.
TAATAAGATACAGGGGATTTCATAAGCCTTCTACAAATTTTCCGTAAACCTAAAATTGTATTTAAACTTGATTCAGCAGATTTTAAACTGACTGATGTGGTTTCTTATTTGAAGTGAATGGTACCTGATTCATTCAGAAGAGAATATGACAGAAAAGCATAGCAGAAAGCACCACTTTCACTGCTTCTTTCTTTACAGCCTTGAAGCATGAAAACCCATTATGTTGGGGAACTTTTACATTGCAATGAGCTGCTTAGGAGATACTGAGTTGAAAGACAAGTAAAATGCTGCTGCTTTAATACATAAATTAGAGTGTACACAGTTGAATATGCACAACACTCATTCTTGCTCAAAATTTGCAGACATTATCCAAAAAAAACCCCCAGCTCCAACACATGGGCTGTTTGAGTGCTTAGGTTTGCTTAGTCATTTTCGGATGAGGTCAGCCATACTCTGCACGTCTCTGAGGTCTGAGCTCTGAGCAATGTTAAACTAGAAGAGGAAACACTTTGTTGTCCACCTCTCAGAGACACTCATCGAACTCATCCAGAAACTATCATGAGACAAAAGGCTTCTTTCAGTTCTGCTCCTGGTAAAATCACCTGAGTTTAAAACACACACCTCACATTTTCTTGGAATGCCATTAAGGAGAAAAATACTTGTCATTTAAAAACACCTCCAGAGTAACAATGCTTCACAGAACACTCTTAACAACTGAAGTGTCTTCACCCAAAGGATCCTTAATGCTCAAAGAGAAAAAGCAAAAACCTTTAAAGGAATACATAAGAAGTTAAAATGCAGTGAACTGTGTTCATTATCCAAGACAGAAATAATTTCCCAAAAAAACAGTCAAATAAAACCGTAAGTACTTGAGCTGGAAGGGTTCATTCACATAGATTCAAGAAGATAATGAGATTTCAGACAATATTATTAAGGTAAAACCAACTGTAGTTTTCTCAAAGAGGCTAATAGTAATGGCTTGACTAATTACTTAAAGTTGATGCTCATTAAGACCATTTCTTACAGCATTGTGAATGTTCAAGAACTGGGCTTCACAATGTGTTGGACAGCAGAAATAATATAATTCCAGATCTGGGTAGGGGACAGTGAAACCAAACAAAGTCAGATCTTGTACAGAGGAAGACTTGACAAGGGTTTGACCAGTCATGCAAAAATGGAATCTTCTAATTCTTTGCATATTCCAGATGAAATTTCAATTGCTGCTTTAGTGTATTTGCTTGTAAGGTTTGGGGAGGGGATTAATATTTTTGGAATAATTTGTGAAAAACTTATTTGTCAGCATTAACAAAAACTTAACCAATCAGATTGGTTAACTTTAGCTGTCTGTCCATATTAATGAATATTTTGAAAGTAGTACTCTGATTTTCTCTTCACACACAGCTTTCAGACTAAAACCATTACTCAACCAAAGGAAAGGGCAACTAGTGTTCCACTAGTGACACAGAGAACTGAGAGAATAGTGGTTTATGTCCCAGAGTTTAATGGCCACCTACTAAAAGAGGAAATGAGTGAAGTGGTAAATAGAGATTTGTTTGGACTACAGCTATGGGTATTATTCCTATGAACCCATTAATTGCCAAGTTTCATTCACATACATTGTGAATTCCAGGGATTGCTTGCTTTTAATTTCATCAGAAGCCAAGGGACACAAAAGTCCCATTCCCTCACCTACTCTTCACACTGGATTACAACCTGCGCCTCAGACTCTTTTTTTCTCTCAGTCTCATAAGTGCCGCACAAAAGAGGCTGCTCTTGCACATGTAGGCAACACTAATGCACATATAATAAAACCCTGAGACATGAGGCAAAATCCTTTCCTTCTACACAGAGCTCCACCAGTGTCATGTGTGCCTGAGAGGTGTAGACAAGGCCTTTGCCCGCAGTGATGGATTTCATATGAATGCAGAAGTAAAAGTTGTTTACTTTGTTGGCAGCAACAGTTACAGAGAAAAGCCACTATCACGTGGCCAGATGGAATAGTCATATTTCTGTATTTTAAGCCCTGTGGGCAACCCTCTGGAGGATTTGCTGATACAAGTGCAGTGTTTGGATGCAGAACTGCTAAAGACAGTGGGCAGGAGTAGGGTCCTCCTGCAGCATCCAGTCTAATCCACTAAGATGATCCTTAGTGGGAAATTTGTATTGCAAGGATTGGCTGTGATAGGCCACTGGCTCCATAATCCACAGCTGTGATATGAGATGACAGACAACGTGCAGATGAGCACAGCCACGGCCTCACACTTGTTTGTACCACTGCAGACATTTCCCTGTGAAGTCCAGAGCACAACTCCTGGGCTCCTTCTCACATGTTCTCTTTTTTCTCCTCAGGGAACAACACAGTGTTACCTACAGTGATGACTGCAGGACACAGCTCAGTTCTCACCTGCCTTTTCAAAGAACAAATAAGTATGCTAGCATGGGATATAACCCCCAAGGTTGGAGGCCCCTGCATATTGGTATACAGAGCTGATAAGAACGAGACAGAAAGAAACTGCAGCAACAACATAAACTGGAAATTCAGAGCAGGTCTGGCTCCTGCCCTGGAGATACAGCAAGTGGGAATAGGCCAGGAGGGAAATTACATCTGCAATACAGCATCAACAGATGGGAATTTCCGCATAAGGTACCACCTGACCGTGCTGGGTAAGGAATATGCAGAAGTGGAGCTTTTATTTTTTAAACTAAAGACAGTAGAGTTAGATTAGATATCAGGAAGATATTTGGTAATGTGAGGGCTAGTGAGGCACTGAAACAAATTGTCCAGAGAAGCTGTCAATGTCCCAGTGTTAAACGCCAGGTTGGGTGAGACTTGAAGCAACCCAGTGTTGTGAACGGGGTCCCTTTGCATAGGGAGGTGGAACCAGAGGATCTTCAAGGTCCCTTCCAACCTAAGCCATTCTGTGATTCTATGATTCTTACTGGGATAAACTCATGCCTTTCATTGGAAGTATCTCTGTGTCTCCTTTCTCCTTATTTCCCATAACTCTTCTCCCTTCTGCTCTTCCCTCTGTCCACTGTCCAGTTAGAAATGACAGGTGTGAGGCAATTACCCATGTANGGGGAAGCCGCGGGCTCAGCTCTCCTGGGTCTCAGGGAGCAGCTCCAGTGCAGAGGAGCAGTGCCACGACAACGGGACAGTGACTGTTCTCAGCAAGCTCACAGCGTGCAATGTAACCAACGTTACCACCTGCATGGTGTCCCACCCAGCTGGGAACTGGAGCCAGTCCATAGCCTGCTGTCCCTCAGGTGAGCTTCCCATTGTATGCTCCGTTCTCAAACGTTCTGTTTTGTCAGTTCTTGTTCCTTCTAGGAAGGAAAGTCTCTAAAAGATACAGAAATCTTCAGTGAAGTCCTATAAAGAGTATCATCTCCACCTGCCTTCGCCCAGAAACATCACCTGCCTGTGTTCTGGACACTATTTCCTAATGCTTTCTTCCCTAAAGGGATATATAATGGTGTGGTAGTATGCTTTGGTAGTCGAAATGCTTTTGGAAGCAGAGAAAGCAGTCATGATCTTTGTGTTCAGATAATCACTTGGAATGAGAATAGTAGGATGTTTTTGGGTTTTTTAAATGCAAGTTTTAATGTCATGGTAAGAGAGATGGAGAGCCAAGTCTTGAGTGGGTAGCAGAAAAAAATACATTCCTTCATTCCAAGTTGTGAATGTCTGACACTGTATGACCCTTGGGTTCTGGTCTTTGGTTTTCTTGTTGCTTTTGAGAATATATATGACTACTGAGAAATGTTGAGTCTTTAGAGGAACTCAGGTGTGGCTTAGTGAAAATATGTTATGAGTGACCACTGTGAGATTTGTGGAATCTACTTCTGCCTCTGACACAGACTCCATTTGTGTTTCCCAGCAAAGCTGCATTACTAACTTTCCATCCCACTGAAGGACATTCTATTTGTTTTACAAGCATGCTGAAAATGCATGTATGCACTAAAGCAACTTTAATCTTCTACTGAAATAATACAGGAACTGACAAGATGTAACTGAGACTGTCTCTTTATGTTTAGAGAAAACCAACTTATCCCTGTATGCCTGCATCATTGCTTGTGTTCTGATCATTATCATCTTGTTGGCTGTCATTTACTATTTCAAGTTCCACAGTGATAGGTATGTATGTATGCTGAAGTGCTAAGGAAAAATTGTCTAGTGCTAGAAGAAACTTTAAAGTACTCTTTGTGTCTTGAAACCATTTAATTCTGTCAGTCTGTGCTACTGTGAATAACCAAATTAACGACATCAAATATTTCTGTACTGCAGACAGTTCAGTGCATTGTGCATTGCACACATCTTCACAGAATAATGCCCCTAAGTAAAATATTAATGGGAAGAAGTTGGCCAAGGACCCTGACTGCATTGCCTCCTAAAGGGGAACACTTCATTCTGATAGGAATGTGTGAGAGTAAACCTTCAGACACTGTGATAGTCTGCCAGTATTTCTCTTGGTTAGATCAGGGCATTGATTCTGCTGCCTAGTAAGTTCCACTAAATGCCAGAGGACTGAGCAATGCCAGCCTGCCATATGAACAGAAGGGACAGCAGATTGTATTTGCATCTGTTAAAAATTCCTTGATTGAAGCTGGGCTTTAGTCTCTTTAGGATTTCCCATGAAGAAAAAAAGTAGTTCTGAGGAAAACTTAGAGAAATCATTTGTGCAGTGGAAGGCTGAATTACCTGTACTGAAAACCTCAGCCTGTTCCACATTGTTTTTCTCTCAGGCCTCTTCCCTCAAAGGTGAAGAATTAGTTCAATACAATTTCACTAACTGCAAAATGTATATCCTTATAGAGGGCTTTGATTCTAATTTGCTTCTGATTTATGTATAAGCTTCCACAAACATAGGAAAAGAAAGAAAGGTACCTTCCTCTTTCTTAAGAAAGGTAGGGTGCTATAATCAGTATCAAAAGTAAGGAGAGAAAGACAGGAAAAGCTTTTACTCTTGAAGATAAGAAAAAGAAATATTTCACAAGCTTTTGACTAAAGAAACCAAGCTGTGATCTAGCCTAGCATGTTTTAATACTTTTCTTTTCCACAGACCATGTCACAAAACCAGGCCTCCTGAAATTGCTCCTATACAGGTAAGGAGAATGATGCAAATTAGAACATCACCAAATCATGGTGATTCTGGTAGCCCTGGAAACATGATCAGTGAAGGGAGAACATTAGATTTTTACTCTCAGCTTTCAGCAGGTACTACTGAGTCTGATATGTTTACTCTTAGCTCTTTATGGGACAAAATGAAGTTTATCTTCACCATAACTTTGACTTGGAACAAACACTAAAGATGTGTTCCAACAGCAAACACTCAGCTACTGCCATCCTTTAATTTTAACATGGAATGAGTCCCACGACATTTCTCTCGTTATATCAGACTCTCTGACCACAACTGCTCTCCAAATAATAATTTTGGGGGGAGACAAAACCATGAGTTGGGGGATATTAAGAAAACTATTAGTGAACAAGAAGATTAGGCAACAAGATTGACAGCCATCAACAGAAAAAGAATATCCCTTTTGGTGTCCAGAATGATAATGTGTGAATTTTGGAGGCCACTCTTTATCTTGCATGGTCAATCCACAGTCAAAGAAACAGTCATACTCAAGACAATGGAAGGAGAGCTGAGCAGCAAACTGGGAGGTATTACTGGATTTCCTCTGCTGTTAGAAGCTTCCTGTGTAGCTGAGTAATTCACTTGTAAGCTCTGTTTCTGTCTCTGTTCTCTGCTGCCAAACCCAAATAGCAGCATCTCTACACAGATGTGTTACCATTATATTGTATCTGTGCACCCACGCTACACACTAGACTCGAATTCGGTCATCAACTTAAGAAGATGCTTTAGTTTCTGAGAAAAAAATTAGTCAATTCTAGTCATTATTATTCCTGTTGCTCTGCTGCCCTGCCTCCCAGTTGTTGCTGACAGACACAGTTGCATTAATGTAAAATAAAGGTTCAAGTACCAGCATTCTCACTGTCATGTCACAGGACTTTCATTAGCATGACTGTAGACAGAATCTGCAGACTGATGAGGAATGAATCAAGGTCAAGACTCCAGCATATTATTTGCTCTTTCTAGAGAATTAGACCCTAATAATTTTTTTTTTCTGGACAACAAAAGTGGAGTAGAAGAAAAGTAAAGGAGCCAAGTGAAACAATACCTCCGTTTCACTCTCCAAATCTTTGACAGATATAGCAATCCATGCCCCTTGGTAGAAAAAGAAATAGAGGGTTCTTTCTTTCTTTAGTTGAAGAGGAGTAAATATGAGAGCATTATTTCCCAGTTATTTTCTTCAGTCCAGATGAAAGATTTGCAGAGTCTTGCCAAGATAAACTCCTCCTTGTACTCACAGTTTTTGGTTTTGTTTTGCTAGGATGACACGATGGAAGTGGAACCTTATACGACTTACGTGCAGAAGGAAAATGTTATTTACAACTCAGTGTCTGATCTGACAGTGGGGCAGACTCTTCCACGAGACCTGTGTCCAGAAACATGAGTGATTCAACAACACCAGAAAAGGAAAGAGATACTTTAGAGAAGACTAGTTATAGAAAGACACTTCTCAGAGGATTTCTCCAGATTTTGGGGCAGCATAGATCATTAGGTCTGTTCAAACACCTCTGCTTGCTGAGTCCATAGTTCCTTCCCCCCCACCCCACATTTTGCTTTCTTCCTTGGGAAAATGTGTTGATCCTTGGGAAGATGTGACTGACCACCACACATAGTTTTTCCTGGAAAAGAATTTGTGACCAGTTGCTGTTCTCGCCTTGGAGATCCTAGTTTTGTCAGCCACTTGTAGTTGTACTTTGATGCACTTGACACTATGATGCACACGTTTGGGAGACCAGAGGAGTGTTTGGTCTGAACTAAAACAAAACACTCCTCCACCAAGAGCCGCTGTTTTCTAATGCATATGTTAGTAACACATGACCTGGGTACTGATCATCACTGAATACCTCAAATAGCAGAAGATAATGGTACAGAAGACTTAGTGCTGAAAATGGAAATAAGGAATAAATTTAGAAGGTCATCCACTAAGAAGGAGACAGCACTAGAATGACTAACTCACTTGTTAGGTTCATATCCAGTATTTTGAGATGCCATTATGGGATGTCATCCAGAAGAATCTGGACAAGGTTGATAAGTGGGCCAATGGAATCTCATGAGATTTAAAAAGACCAAATGCAAGGTGCTGCACCTGGGTTGGGACAACCCCTGGTATCAACACAGACTGGGGTGTGAACAGATTGAGAGCAGCCCTGCTGAGAAGGACTTGGGGTGCATGAGAGGCTACCCATGACCCAGCAAAGTGCACTTGCATCCCAGAAAAGCAATTATATCCTGGGCTGCATCCAAAGTGGCATGGCCAGCAGGGGAAGGAGGGGATTCTGCTCCTCTGCTCTGCTCTTGTGAGGTCCCAGCACAAACAGAATACCGACCTGTTGGAGTAGATCTAGAGGAGGGCATCAAGCTGATTAGAGGGATGGAACACCTCTTCTATGAGGAAATGCTGAAAGCTGGGATTGTTCAGCCTGGAAAAGAGAAGGCTTTGGGTTGACTGAATTGTGGCCTTCCAGTTCCTGAAGAAAGTACTGCAAGAAAGACAGAGATGGACTTTTGCAAGAGCATGCAGTAACAGGGCAGCAGGGAATGGATTTACAGTGAAAGAGAGTAGGTTTATATTAGATATTGAGAGGAAATTCTTTTCTTTGAAGGTGGTGAGGCACTGGAGCAGGTTACCCAGAGAAGCTGTGGATGCCGCATCCCTGGCAGTGTTCAAGATCAAGTTGGACGGAGCTCTGAGCAACCTGGTCTAGTGAAAGGTGACCCTGCTAGTGCCAGGGGGATGGATCTTGATGATCTTAAGGTCCCTTCTAGCCCAAACCACTCTAGGATTTTGTGATTTCCACTCAATATGTTCATTCTGTGTTTCAGATCACTGGTATGATTATTTTTCTATAAGATTCTATTAAGATGTGGCATTCCTCTCTTTCTTAAGAGTATAAGCATTAAGATACTGCAAAATACCTACATTACTCAGAACCCATAGGCTTCACAAAACAAGTACAAATATATCTTCTACAAATGTGCAATAATGTACAAAAAGGAAAAAAATGCTTGCTAATTGTAATCATATTTATTTTAACTACCACAACTGAAGTTTTTTTTCTTTGGTATGTCTAGATATTTTACTGATATTCTCTTCAATGTACTCGCAAGTCCACTTTTTTTGTATGTAAATTAGCTTACTTAGTCTCATTTTGAGGTGACTTATTCTCATCTTCACAAAATATCCCTTGGGAATAAGTAAAACAAATTGTCCTCTATATAGTAGCAGTTCTCTATTTTTTTTTTTTTTGATTGATGCCTTTCTAGCTAAAGTATAAACTGACTTTACAGTAAGAGTCAAGAAATATATTTATAAACCTCTGTTGACTATCTCTTATTTCAGTATTTTAAAAGACTGACTGGGTACTTGGTCTGATTGCAGCATCAGAAGAACTGGATTTTTCCTTTAGATTTAGAAATGTCTTTTGACACGCATTCTTAGAGCTTTCTTTTGAGCTAAGCTCCCAAGGGCTATGACACAGTGCTTGGAAAACAGACTTTAAGCTGATTGCAGTTCCCAGAGGTATTACTCATGTAAACTGATACAGTTGGTTATGTACTCTCACTCTAGCAGCCATGAAGCAGCCGCTCTTGTCCAGGTGGACTCTGCACGCAACTATTGCTTTTCTCCATTTCTGTATGTCATTTTAGAGTGGAAGGGATCAAAGCTGAATATCAAGCAGCTACAAACAACTTTTAAAGGAACTTCAATTTCCAGTGACTGACCAAGGAAGAGAGCCAGTCAACACAGGCATAATCCTCTGAAATTCCCCACTTGAAATAGGTGTTATACTGACCAGTCATCTTTTTACCGCACTAAAAATAGATTGCCATCACTTCTTAAGACACTTTAGCTGTGGACTGGAAAGTGTTTTATGTTGCTCAGTGTTCATAAATGGCGTTCATCAGCTCTTGAAGGTAGATTTTTGCCAGTTATAAGCAATATATATTATATTTACAGAAGTGTATTATCTGCTAACCTACTGTCTAGCTGTAGGGTTTTATGATCCTTCACAGGCCTATCACATTGGACTAAATCACATAAGTTCCAGACCTGGACATTGCTAAGTTGTTAACTGGTTGATTATTTTCTTTGTCCTTTACTTTGTTCCACATTCAGACCGGTTATGGGTAGAAAAACAGAATTTTAGTTTGTGACTGTGATAAATAACATTGAGTTAAGAGTCTGATGTGTACACATGTAAACACATGCTCAGGTACACCCCTGGTCCCCAGCAGCACAGAATTCAAAGGCACACAGTCCCTTTGTCCACTCCTCTTTCTCCCTCAGGGTGCTTGCTGCTCCTGTCTGCACTGTGCTGCTGCTGTGGTGCAGACATCCTCCCCACAAAAGTGCTGTGTTGGCTGTTTCTTAGCAGTCGGGCCAGCCTGCCCTCTAAAGTCCCCAGCATGCTGCAAAGTCACAGGAAGAAAGTCAGCAATTTTTCGGCTCATCCTGTAAAGAAAGGTTTTGGCGTTAACCACATTCACCAATACTGTATCTTGTGCCGCAACATTTAATTTTGGTAAATTTGCATCTTGCGCTTCTACTGCTACATTTTATCTCCACACGAATGTTTCAGTCTCCTGACAGTTTATAACTGCCATTCCTGCTCTAAACAAGCAGTTCATCATCACAGTTATCTTATGACTGTAGAGAGTCCCGAGCACCCAGCTCACACGCACAGCACGTCAGCAGATCCCCTGCTGCTGTGCATCCACAGAGTAGCTGCTCACCTATTCTTTAGGATGGCAATAGAGCATTAAAAAATGGATGCACCACAAGTCCTGAGATTGAACATAGCTTCTGTACATGCAGAAATTTCTGGGCGTCTCTAACTGGAAATTGTTTAATGGGAACAAGGTCAAGCCCTTCATCACCGTGACAACAATACCTAAGATTTGGTGAAACAGAAAATATCAGCAGAAAAGAAGTCATTATATCTTCACTTACGTGCTTCAAACAGCTTTCCTAATAACAGAGTCCAGTAAAAGTGGTGTTTCAGACATTACCCAGTGTCTGCATCCCAACAATTTGCAGGATTTACAACTACATTCTCCTGCCAATATCACCTACTCACATTTAATGGTTTGCTACTTACAGCCTAGTTTGTAACCCTGCTGTCCATCTTAACCCTTTGGTTCAGTGTGTGACTGCTGAAATGCTGCTCAGCTTACTTTCAGTTATGAATTTAAATAACATGAGGATCTTCTATGTTTATCCTATTGGCTACAGAAATTTAAATTTTCCTGTTAGAGCTGGGTGGCTTTCATGTATTCTTTCAAGCATTCTCCCTCTAGATGTAGCAGGGGCTTCTTCATACAAATCTAAAGAATAAGTGTACTTACACAAATCTGGAGAATGAGTGTATCAGCAAGGTAATTGTAAATAACTTTTTTCAAATCCTCCAATTTATTAAAATAAAATTTAAAAATTCTAAAATCTCTAGCAGAATAAAAACTGATTCATATGTAATTGGTAGGGAAAGAAAACTATTCTGTGCATTTAGTCATAACTAGAAAGAAAGATTAAAAAATACATTTGCACAGAAGTTATGCAGTCAGATCAAAACCTATTCCAGAAAATACTAAGTGAAGAATATTCACTACTAAATATATTTCATAATTAATATGTAAGAAAGGCTTCCACAGCCTAACCTTTTCTCCCTTGCAGTCACCACTGAGAAATCTTTTCTCTCTGAGGGACTAAAGATGACTGCTACTTTTGACCATGTGTTAAGTTTAAAAATAATTCACCTCGTGCTTTTTGCCATGTACCTCAGATAGCACTGTCCTCAGTCAGGAAACTGCATAAACATCCAGAAAGATACCTCATCATTTTTATTCAATATCTTTGCTAAACGTCTTCAATGACATTGGCTCAATAGCAATTACTTTATTAAGGGTGTGGGCATACTGGAATTATTGCTAATTACATAAAGACTGTCTTGTCATTTCCTTGTGGTCCCCATCATCTGCCTCTGTCAGTGTTGCCCTTCAATATGTGCTTAAAACTTTAAACATTACAAGGCAGATGATATCTTGAAGTTATGAGTTTGCAAAGCACCTTGAATAAAGGGATCCTAATAAAAAACTAGGGATGCACCACCTTTTGAAAATACAAATTATAATCAGAATCTGGAAACCAAACTGGACAGGAAGCTTGTTTGCTAAATGTTATAATTTATACTAGCCAATTTGCTCCAGGAGATATTGCTTACATAAAAGCTTCCTCACTCATCAGTACACATGAAATTCTCCATCAAAAAAATCTGAGAATCACACCTGCTTCTGTCCACAGTATCACAGGTCCGACATGCAAGTGCTAATGCTATGTAGTAATATTCCATCCTGAGTCATCAAACTCATTACACTGCATTTTCTCTGCCAATTTTTCTTTTTTGTAAGAGCATATTCTTATTACACCATGTATGAGTCCTGACACTCACTGAACTCCAGTAGTTATTACTGTAGGTGTTAGCATTACCTTTACCAACCAGCAGCTGCAAAACACTGGTACCAAAAGCTCCAAGTGAGGAGATGCACACTGTCTGCTCTATTCTGATAGCATCAATGTGCTAATTGCAGAGTAGTTGAGACTGACTTGTAAAATGACTGTAGCAGGATGACTACTGAGAGGTTATTTTGATGGCCTATTTTAGCTTCAGTTATCTTGACCTTTAGCCTCCCACACCTGTTCAGTAAGGCAGAAAGTGACATGTCACTGTGGTAAATTGTGGGAGAGAGAGGAAAACAGGACTGCTTTACTGCATGAAGTTAGAAATTTGCTTCTTCTTTATGAAAGATTCTAAGGTTTCTCACTTTACCTCAAAGCCTTTGAGACACATATTTTTTTCTAGCTTAGTATTTTCAGGTATACTTCAATATATTTCATCCTGGGTATAAGAAATATTTTAGCTATATCCAAATGAAAATAGTAGTTCAGGACCAGATTATGACCACTAGATGACAGCTTTACCTCACCCTATGAAAAACACTGCCACAGAGAAGCATTAGTTCTCTGAATACTTTCTTGTTAGATTTGGGATAGTGACAAATTTTCCTACATTTCCTACATTTGCCTGCATAGAGCTTTATTTGTGGCCGAATGTTCTCACAAAAAGAAAAAAAAAAGTAATTTGTTGTGTGTAACATAATTGAGAAATAAGGTAATTCAAAGGAAAAACAACAAAAGTAACATACAGTACACCAAGAAACTAATTCAAAAATCATTAGAGATTTGTCCACGGTATACACAACCCTCAAATGCTCAGTGGTAAGTAGGTTCTGAGGCTACAGAGAAGACAATAGGGAAAAATCAGTTGTATCTCTAGGGCTGGCATTGTAAAAGGCAAATGAGGGTGTGATTAATGAGAATTCAAAGGACTGCAGGTAGGAACAGGAGTTCCCTTCCTAATTCAGCACTCCAACTCCACAGTGGAAAGGCTCACTCACCTCTTTATTTTAATTATCAAAATCTGTCTGCTGCCTGGGGTGGACAGAGCAGCTGATTCCTCCCTGCAGACCCCACTGTCTCCATACCTGCTCACCTACAGTTCCAAGGCACGGAGCAGGTGTGTGTGAGGTCCCAGCAGGGAGCCAGCAAAGGAGAGGGATGTCTGGGCTACTTAATCCTCTTGCTATCCGAGGTCTAAATCCACAGATTTGCACCTTAGGAGACATGCCACGCCTTCAGTAAAATTCATCCCCTCAGTTCCACAGATCCCTGACCTCAGTATGAGTAACAGCGGAGCAGACCATCTGGCCCAGTGGTTACTCTGCTCAGAAAATCGGTCCTTAGAGTCAAGAAAAAAATAAACTTCTGAAGTCGGCTTTGTCCAAATTTCCTACTCCTCTCGCTTCTATGTTCCATACCTGTAAACCAGAGAGTTACACAGTTCTTGACAAGGGGGGATCTTTTAGGGCATCCATTGATATCGCATGAGAGTTGTTATCAAGCTTAATCTCCATGTTTCAGTTTGGGCAAAGGTTAAGAAAATGGATGAGAGATCACTACATACGAGCCCAACAGGTAACTGTGATCAAAACACAATGGAAAACTCAACAGAAAAAGCATGCAGTGGTCACTTTCAGCTTCCATGAGGGGCTAAGCTGGGAAGGACCATATAAACAACCATGTAAACTTTGATTAAATGTATGACCTATGTATTACCCGTCTGCTTATGAGGGGCCTTTCTGTCTTAAGGCAATCCTATTGAAGTGGCCAAGAATTTCTGATTGGGGGAAACATACATACACCCCTCATGAACATTTATTTCACAGCTCTTTGACTCTTCCCCTGCATCCTTATGACTCTCTCACAGTGAAAACCAGGGACAAAATAGTATTAAAAGTTTGCATCCTATCACGTCACACACCTTCATTCCCTTTACCTCTCTAGTGAGCGACTGTTTCATATCCTCAGATCAGTCCATCCCTCTCAGCAGTCAGACCTCTCAATACTGAAATGCTGATACAAATGCTGAATGCTGCCAACAAGAGGCTCCTGTATTGTCACTTTACAGACACACTGCAGATGTCTGATGACATGCACACTGGGCTATATAATGTGAAAAGCTGTTTTTCCAAACAGAAAGCAAACAGATGTCTGGGCATGGACTTGTGTGATCCGTCATGCTCCTTGGCATGCTGTTTCAGAGAAGGGAAGTGAGTGGGTGTGAGGTCCTAGCAAAGAACAGGGACATCTGGGCTAGCTAGTCCTGTTAAAAGGTGGCACCAGCATAGATGTGCCGGAGAAACTTAGGGGAGATTATATGGAGGTGGTGTGTGGATGAATGACTGAAGTACCATGGTTTTTAGAAGAGTTTGCAACTGTCTGGGTGCAGTGCAGCTGCCTCTTTCCAGCTCCAGAACCACAAATCTGTTATCTAAATCTCTGATTTAGAGAATATCCAAACCAAGATGTTGCTGTAAATGTAGGAACTGCCACTGCCACAGCAGAGCAGAATGGGGGGTGAAAAAAAAAAGTGATTCTTTAGAAAAACATGATTTCCTTTATCTTGTTAATCCAATAGGGGTCATATAAGTAGACAGTCATGGCCCTCAGGGTTTCGTGTCAGTATTTCGAGAGCTGTCCAGAATATTGTAGCAGATGAATAATATTGCCTTGCCTGTCTTTAAATACTTCCTAGCCAAAGATCTTGCAGGACTTCACCATTAATTCTAAATGTAACTTTATTAATCTGCTTTGAATTATCATCAGTATTTTAAAATTAAAATAAAAATATCATCAATATTTTCAATAGACAAGAATATAAAGGGAAACAAAGATTCAGTGATTTGTGCAGTCACCAAGAGTCACATGTTGCCTACTCAAAAACCAGGACAGATCTACCACAAGAGCAAATAAAAAATAAAAAAATAATTAGCACACTCTAATCTACCTTTAAAAAAAGAAGCATTGTGATATGTAATACTTTATAGGTAATACTTTAATGATCAAAAGCCAATTTCTTCACCTCTAAAAAGCCTTGCTTTTCCCAAAGGTAAAAGTGTAGTGACACAGATCTATTTTGTGAAGTGCATTGTGTTCTGCTTATGACAGATATTGTGTAAAATATTAGGCATTACTTTTATCATCAAAGTGCAGCCACCTCTGAGCCTGAACACAGAAAGCTAAGAAAACTGCAAATGTATTTAAGAGTCACAGAATAGAAAGTGAAAATTGTATCATCAAACTGAAACTGGCAAATCAAGTTTAGATGGGCAAGGTGTCCTCCAGTCCCTGACATTTGCACCGCTTCATAGAAGTGTGTATAATACCCTTAAGAGAGAGTAATATTGAGCCTTTAAGGGAGAGAGTTTTAATGTAGTTTTGTATTTGATTTAAGATGTCACTTAGCAGCAAATAAATCACTGTCTTTTGTCTGTTTGTTAGGCAATGCTTTCCACAGGACACTGGTTTTTGTTTGCTTGTTTGTTTCCCCATGGTTTCCTCACTTCACACTGACCAGTTCCCAGCAGTGGTTCAGCTGCACAAGCTGAGGAGCCCTGGAGTGGAAAGGTTACACAAGATTCAGCTGCTAACACTCTCAAGGCTCAAAACCTACAAACACTGCCATGTGTATGTGGGGGTGGGAGTGTGGATTTCAAAAGAACTAGGAAAAAACCCCGCAAAACCGATGTACAGTATTGAGACTTTAGTTGTTCATCATCTACTTTCACTTACTATTTCAGGCTCTATTGCACCATCTGAAAGTAAATTATTATTTTTTTCCTTTTTTCTATCTGTAACCATACAACAGGACACAGAAAATCACTTAGATGGCCACATGACAGTGAAAGAGAGATTTAGGGAACTAAAATACAGTAGGACAACCTTGAAGATTTTTAGGTATTATTCCAGATAGATATATGCTCTCCTTGGTTTACTCCTCACATACTATCAGAAGAAGGAAGAGTAGCTCTAGAAGTGAAAAAGTTACTTTTGGGGAGGTAAAGAGGAAAGAAAGTTCGTAAAAATTTCCATGGTGATTTTTCAGCTTATAACCAGATTCCATGCAGCTTATTCATCCCATAAAGGGGGCAAAATTCAAGTCACATACAGTCCAACAGATGACCACTTAAATACTTTTAATGAAGGAGGATTGTATTTCCCATGCCCTGGCTAAAGATTAAAAGAAACCTATTAAGGCTGGAAGTGGACAGCACGACTTTTTTGATGCCAGCTCTTTTTTCAGACTTTCATCCAAAACATACTTAATTTGGCAGCCTACAGAGAGCTGCGAAATCATAAACAGCCACTGTCCAGTTCTTACCTCTGTAGGACAGTGGACCAGATCTAATCCTTGCAAATTGCAGCTGTTTTGATCAAAACTTTTTACCAAACTAGACACTCTTTTCTTTTTTTCCCTCCTGCTTTTCTGTTTTTGTGTTGTTGTCTGGACCCAGAGGGGCTCAGATGACAAACTTTTTCCAAGAACTTTTGAGACTATTCTCTTACCTGTTTTTTTAGCCACATTAAGAAAAAATAAGAGATGGGGATTGCTGGGAAGGAGGAGGTGGAAATGTCTTGTGACGAAAAAAGTCTGAATGAACGGCACAAGGGATGATGAGGCCTTGCCTTTATGCTTGTGGTTCAAGTCTGATGTGACTGATGATTCCTAAGTGCTTTGTTTATTATTTTAATGTCTAGGGACTAATCAAGATGGACAAAGATTTAGTAATTACCATATAAACAAGGAGCTGTAGACAGTCCTTGACCTAAGGAACTTAAAAGGTAAACAGACGCACCAACATGACAGAACAGGATGTTATCAGTGATGTTGGAAAGCATGTGCAATTGTGGCAGCATGTTCCATACTTTAATGCCCTATCACACCTTCCTGGATCAAAGAGAAAATTTTCCAAAAGGATGTGAGAGATGCAAATGCATAGAGGAAGCTCACCTTAAATTACTGACTCTGTGAGCTAGTGAAGAGATAAACCCTTCACTGAGAGTTTCCATTTCCCTCGTAGCCTCCTGTAGAAACAAATGCTGGATCTTGTGCCATTGAAGTCAATAGTGCACTTTCCATTCAAAAGCTCAAAGCAAAATAACAAGCTACATTGTTATGATGACTTTTATCTGGCAGGCATCAAAGCAGTTAAGTCAAAGGGAAACTAGACAGCAGATAAAATTTAAAACATGAAAGATGGGACAGAAATTATCTACAGGTACACAATAATTTGGAATTCGACTGGTAGGATAGAATTCAGTGTCTGTCCCATCAACTTGAACAAGAATGCTCAATAGACTGTGTACTGTCAGAAAGCTAATAATTGCAGGTACACTGAGACAGAGCAGAATTCATATGTAAATTTAAATAGAATAATTCCTGCACTAATAATCCCCTATCTTTGAGTGTATGAAATTTTCCATTTGAAATTGTATTGCAGTACTGGCAGTGATTTAGCATAGAGGAGACTCTGCAGAAGTTACACATATGATGATAACAATTGAATTTCAGCTCCAGGGAGATTGAGGATATTTTTTTCTGGCATCATATTCAAATTTTAATGCCCTATGAAGTCAAAATTTAGTCACTATGGTCTGCTAGGTGTTAAAAGACAATGCTGTAATGCACGTATGACTTGTATTCTCCTTTGATCTGCAATTTTAAAAACTCCATGTGTCAGTAATGTGAGAATTTGATCTCATGAGAGAATTGAAGGGCAGATAAGCTAAAACCTAAAACAAGTAAATAATGTTCTTTGGGGAATAATATCTGGCAGTTTACTAAGGAAATTCGAAAGTATAAATATTTACAATAGGAGGTACAGAGATTTCTCATAATATTATAGCTGATTCCAATCTGGAATACATGCTGTTTTGCTTAAGTTTATTCCATTTATTTTTGAAATCTGATCTCTAATCTACATATAAACTTCATTATTTGCTCATCTTTTTTGTCCCAGTGCCTGCTCTATTATTTTTCTTTTGTCTTTTATCGGAGATTTCATGTGCTTTTAAATTTAACCAAAAGATTGTCTTGATAAAAAGCAGATATTTAAATTGATATTTACAAAACAGATTTGTGCTGTATATATATTGTATGTATTTATAGACACATGTATGTAACACTACTATTATTTAATGCTGTTTATGCATTACTGGTATATTTAGAGATTCTACCGAAAACCACGGACAGTTTACTATCTAAATAGTCAAAATAGGTACAGTGGGGAAGAAAGTAACTTCAAGTCTTCATGACACATCTATACTTTCAATCTATTTTACCTCATGCCTTTCATTTATCTCATAAAGAACTCTCAAATTAAACAACTGTGAGTTTTATACCCATCATTAAAAAAAAGAAACAAACTAAACATCTTGTAAAAAGCAGGGCCCAAAATATGGAGCCACTGTCAGCCCAGAGTGACACATCTGCATTAGGAGCATGCAGCAGCCCTGCCACCCATGCAAAGAGGATCACAGCTAAAACAAACTGTGAGGCTCTAGCTAGGGCTGGACAGACCTCAGACTGTGCAGGGATTCCCTTAGCTTTTAAATGTGCAGATGCTCTCTAGGCCTTCTCTAAATAAGCCTCACAAGTGTCACTCTGACATGCCTACCCAGGGCCTTCACCCACAGGTGTAGATACATTCCAGGGTCACAGTTGTGTCACTCTACTATACTTGATACAGCTACCCTGGAGATGTATGGACTGCTCTGCCTTGAAAGCTCAGCCTTCAGAGATTTGAATCAGGCCTAGATCTGAAGGCAAAAACCCATTAATGTAGCAACAGTTGAACTAGGCATTAAGAAACCAGAAATGTATCCTTGGTCCTGGTCTCTTTTATTTGAACTAATATAACTATTTTATTGGACAGATCCCTAGATTGTTGCCAAAGGATTGAAATAAGGACTTGTTATCCATTGAAGCCTCAGAGATCCAGGAAGAGAAGGAAAACTTGTGATTCTCTTACAGATAGGGGATGACTTTGCTTTCAACAATTATCACCATTCAGGCCAGGCAGATTCTGCTCCACAGGGACTACATAAAATAATGGATTGCAGAGGCAAGCACATCCAGGCAACAGAATCCCAAGGATTTAGTCTTGTAGGGCTACAAAATGATCAGCAGTTAAGTAGCTCCAAGGTATGAATTTTAGATTTAGAGCAAAGATCTGACAGCCCTTATCCAGCTTTGCTGGGAAGGCAAGTTTTCATGTGTGACTGCAGCCAGAAGGCACTTGGACCACAGTGACAGCAGCCAGTGTCACAGTCCTACTCAGAAATTACATTCACTAGGCTGCCTCTAGTCTGCCTCATCCAGCTGGCTGAACAGCCTCTGGTTTGACAGCATTCACAGCAGGTCAGAGCAAGTGTGGACACAGGACACAGCACATTGGTGCCATCGTGTTCCTGACCTTTTGCTTTGTTCCTGCAGAAGTAATTCATGGGCTGTTTACAGCAGCAGTGGTTAAGGAATGACCTCAGCAGTAAGCTGAGGAACAACCCCTCTCCTGTGGCACGAGAAAGCTGCTCTATAGTCATACCACTGACCAATTAAAGCTAATTGAAGCCGACAGAAACCTTCACCTGACAGACAAATAGAAAACAAATGGAGTGTCAGGAACGTGCAACACATGAAACGATGTCCATGAGTGATGAAAACTATGAAATGATGAAACCATGAACAATGGTTTTGAGAGGAAGAGAGATGTCTATATGTTAAAATGCCTCTTGGAAACCAAATGAGAACATGGCTCCAAATTCTCTATCTGGGCTGAGCAAATTCCTACACAGACCTTTTTTTCTAGGTCACTCTTTTGGTGTTTTTAATACACAGAGCACAAAAGGGGGAACAAACTAGTTGTTTCTGCTCACCAGGAATCTCCAGCTGTTGGATATTTTTTTTTCTTTGACCAGTTTTATCCAATGCCATTAGTTGGCCAAAGACTAGAGGAGCCCAAGAACAGGGGAGCTGTAAAGGATGGTTTAAAACCACCCATAGCTATGTGTACAAGACTGACCCCTTTAGACTTCTGCCAGGTACGGTCCAGGTGATCTGGAGACCTTGGGCCAAGCTGTACAATGCAGGTCTGTGGTGGTTTAAGACCTGAGGCACATGAATACTGTGAGGTTCAAAGGGTTGCAGGGAGAAAAAAGCACACAGAGCACAAAGCAGTGTCTTTCTGTAGCTATGAGTTCTAGACCCACAAGTTACTGCCTTGTCTCAAGCTGTAACCTGAAGGCATAATCAGCTCTGATTTGTTTGTTTTCATCTCCTCCTGGGAGCCATTATACGATATTAAAAAAATAAATCAAATTTAAATAACTGATTGTGTAAGCTTACAACAGCATGGTTGTTCCTGGCATACCTCAGGGACATTGCACAGTCAACCACCATCATGAATGAAGGAATGAATGGGCCTTAGCTGTACTGCAAGAGAGTAATTTGTTTTAATAATGTCTGAATATACACTGAGGTAATATTTGTGCAATCCCTAATAGAGTTCTGGGGTAGAAACTCACATATTAAGAGAATTGTGTTTATTTACATTTCAAGAGCAGTTACAGCAGAAAAGAGGCTTTAAAAATGACACCAGGAGGATCATATTTACTCTCTCCCTGTGGTTTCAGTCCAGGCTTCCCTGCTGCACAAGTCAAAGGTGTTTTCTTTTAAATGACAGTTACAGAAACTTCAGGGGATTGGAAAGACATCTGCTTTTTATCCCCCTATGCCCAGTGGAGAGTCTGCAACTGTATTTAGCTGAAAAGCTGGGAGCAAGGAGAGACTCCAAATGCTGAAAATCTTTTAGTCCCTTCCAAAAGTCAGTCCTTCTCCTCTTAGAAAAGGAACATTTTCGTTGGTGGTAAGTGAAATCCATACATAGACTTAAAGCACCACAGGAAAAGCAAAAAGCAGTTTTCAAGTTGGAAGTGTTGTTTTTTTGTTTTGGTTTTTTGTTTTGTTTTTTTTATTTTGCTTTTTTTCTAAAGTTAATACCTTCTCCCATTAAAAAATGGCAGTATTCAGTACTCTTGAGAAGGGAAGATCATACTAAGGTCTTCAAGAAAGCCTTGGGAAAGATTGGATACAGACATATTGGTACATGAAATAAAGTTAAGAACAAAATATTGCATGTCTGTCACTTTTGATTCTCCGTGAGTATCCCAATCGGTATCTCTTGCTCAATCCAATCCAAAACAGTTTTGAAGGCATTTCCTATGCAACTTGTTTCTGCAAAGATTCTACATGTTTCTTTTTAATTTATGGTAGGTCCTTGGAATGTTTAGTTCTTACTCCAAGAACAACTGTTTTTCAAAAAACAGATGAAATATCATTCGCAACACGCAAAAATAAATTGCTCTAGGCCAAGGTTTGAAGTCACAAATTCTCTGTTAATAGCCAGCTATTCACACTCATTTGGTAAAGGCTAACCTGTATTTAATTCTGGCAGAACATCTTGTTTGACCACACAAATCAAAAAATCAAAATCAAATTAAAACCAAAAAGATTAGTTGCTGATTTTTATGCAGTGCATTTATTTTTTTTTGAAGGAACACTGATGACTGCTTTCTGTTCTTTGGGCTACCTGCTTGCTAGACTACTTGTTTCTCAGTGTAAGGATTCACTACAATTGTTTTTGGAGCCATTTGTTGCATCATGAAGGTGGGTCTGCTGCTCCTGGATTGCTGCTTCAGCAGTGGTGGAGCTCATGAGAGCGCTGCAAAAGCATGATGTTGAAGATAAGGTTGAGATGGAATTTCCAAGCTCAGCATGGCAATCAGTTATAGCCATCTCTCTCTTTGCAAACAACAATATCCCTTCTGGGCAGCAGTTGCTCATGTTTGGCTGTGACTCAGAAGCAAATATTTCCAAGCTTTGGAAAGTTTGAATGTAATCATTTGGCTGCCTTTCAGTTATCTCAAGCGAACAAAAATGGTTTTCATCTGTTAGGAACTACATTCAGCTTGAGGCAGCTGAAGAATCATTCCAACACTCCACAAACCTGTGTGCTTTTCCCTTCAGCATTTTGTTTTGTCAGATTCAGGATGCAGACTCCATAGAAACTGCTTAAGAAAGTGAATAAAACTCAAATGCCTGATACTGCTGTGGAACTCAACTTCTTAGAGGGTGACAGCCCTGTATTTCATCTGTACCTGGCACTCTGGTAAAGCCACCAGTGACTAATAAAAGCTCTTCTTGACGAAGGAATGCAAACAACATGAGTAAAACCCTTCCCAGGTTGTCATTTAGAGGCGGAGGTAAATTGTTCAACTTATACCTGTAATGAAAGCTCCATGACTATCTATGTGACAAGCCCTATGATAAAACAGTTTCATTAATCCACACTGACAGGAAAACAAAGGCCAAAAGAGGGGTTTTGAAAAGAATACTCACTACAGAAGAATATAAACCAAGTCTGCTCCTTCTAAAAGAGACCTTGGTGATCATTGCTATTCATTACTATAATGAATTAAATTTACAGTAAGCATTCTTTACTACATGAAAGTAACAATGCAATAATAGGAAATCTTATCACAAAACCATGAGCCTGATTTACAATAATGATATTTATCATTATGTCTTAATTTAGGAGTATTTTAATATGCTTACAGTTGATCAGAAGCATCAAGCCCAGTTCTGAATTGGAATTCAATCTCAGTATACATTTCCTCATGTTTTAGAAGAGACCATTGGAGGAGTTATGTTATAAAAGTGGTCATAAATGGCTTTTGAACAGTTTCAATTGTTTTTCATTTCCTTACATATGTGCATGGACAAAACAGCAGTATTTTCATTAAGCAGAAGCATACAAACTCCTGATTTTAAGTTAGGATGGAAAAGAGCTGATTCCTACATCACTGTCACTAGATTTATTTCTGTGGAGGCAGTGAAACAGAACCATTTTCATGAGAGGCAGCATCATCAAAATTGCTAGAGAGCTCCTGAAATACCCTAGTTATTTTCTGCCAAAGAGTCGTCTCAATACCCATGACAACAACCCTGCCCTGGTATGACTTACACAGCATGCTTTATACTAAATATCTTTGAAGTTGCTGTCTGATCCAAACTGCTCTCATTAGAGTTTCTCTAAGGAAATGTGGGTTGTTGTATCTTAAGGCAGCTATCTGGTGATGTGCAGAGAAAGTGCCTGAAAACCAACTAGGAATAAAACTATAGATCAGATATATTTCTTCTAATGAAGAACATGCAAGCAGTGAGCAGTGCCAGTCCAAAGGGGATAATGCTAATTTGATGGAGCTTTTTAGTATGTGTTAGTCAAAATTACATGTACAAGGTCCTATTAATATAGGAAGTCTGAGTATGAGAACAGTGTGACAGTTAAAAAATTCCTCCCTTTACAGTAGCTGCTTTAACACAATATTATTTATGGCAGGTATTCTTTGACAGCAGTTAATTCAGGCTAGGCTTGGCTTAAGGATGCATGTGTCATCTTCTAAGAGGAAAGTTAGGAAGAGTAAATATACAGCTTTCAGCTGTTTTTCAGAAAACTCAAGCAATGTTTATTGGTGTGACATTAGTAAATCAACATTCAGAATCTGAGCCAAACAGCACTGAAGAAAATCAGAGGCTTTTTGGCTGACTTCAAGGGGCAAATGGGATACTATGCACTGAGGAGATTTTGTTAGTATTACAGGCGTAAGACATAAAGACCTGCCTATGATCTGCATAAGCACTTTCAAGAGGCTCTTCCAAGAAGATCAGTGAATTCTAGAATAATAGAAAGAGCAAAAGAGAAAGTAACATCTTTCAGCAGTTATTTTTTTTTTGTGTGTGAAGAAAAAATGCTGTTTCATCCATTGATGACAGAAAGCAGAGCTACATCAGGCTGCACTCTAAACTGATTTGAGAGAGAATCTGCTCTTTCCGCCTTCCAAAACTACATATAAATCTAGTCTGCTTCACTGGAAGAACAGTGTAATAGAATTCTCAGTTCACTGCAACTAGCTAGAATATGCCTTTTAAAATTTGTTTAACGTCAATCTAAAATATTTCCCACTTTTTGTCCTAAATTACAAACCCTGGAATGGGTTTTGGGGTTTGATTTTTGTTTGTTTTTCACTACAACAAGTTTTGTGGGTTTTTTTGTTGTTGGCTTTTACAGTCTGCTCTGCTCTGGAGAGATTCATCATGGAGATTCTCCAGATTATTTTTCACAGACCATGCATTGTTTTAAATTCCTAGGACAAAAGATTTCAGTCTAATGCCATTTGTGAAATGGCAGTGGGTTGACTTTTCCCTACCCTTTCTTCCTCCCTGCTGCTTTATGTTGAAGCACATTTCTCTTGGCTGTAAGCAGGAAATGAGTCACCGTCGGCATCTGAATCCTCAGGTACTAATCAGGTCCTAGCAATACTCAGCAATTAAATTGCTACAGATCAGCCTGAACTACAGAATTCACACATGGATTCAAAAGTTCACCATTGCTTAGGTTCACAGGAAATGGAGATTTGTTTCAAGCTCAACTTAATTTACACATTGCAAAACTACTCTGCATTTCATGTGCAACTGGGGCTGGTTTGTGTGTTAGACAATTAAATATAAGGAGTTTGTTGGCTCCAAAGACCAAAAGCCATGTGCACCAAAGCCAGGGCAGTCTCAGAAACAAAGAGTATAACAAATATTACAATAGTATAACAAAGAGTATAACAAATAGTTATACTTGGTACTATGCAGAGAATACTTTCATCCCCTTCCATTTGGTCTTCTCTCTGACTAAGTTTAAAGACGATACTGACAAGATACATCTACAGAAACACCATGAGACTTAAGCAGATGAAGGTGAAAATGTACAAAGGCAAAACTCAGTGACAACAAGCAGCCCTACAAAGCAAATAAACAATGAGAAGTACTGCTTCATATTAAAAAAGAACAAAATGCCTTCTTAAAGGAATAATGGAATTTCTGGTTTGCTAGCAATTAGTAATTTACTGTAATAGTTAGAAAAACTACACCTGTTCTGAAGACAGTACATTCATGTATAGAACCATTGTTCCAGGAGGGCTCTGATTCTGTCTAGGAACATGTATTTCTGGAATAAATATTATTATTATTAACAACAACAACAACAATAATAACAATAATTCTTCAAGGCACATGCCATTAGCCAAACTGGAGGTATCCATATGTAATACTAAAGTATAGTCAGAAGACCACAGAACCAAAATATTAATGTTGGATTGTTGGAGATGAGAGGACAAAGAAGACTGGATGAGCACAGAGTCTTGTGTTAGAATACACTACTCTGAATATACAAACTTTGGGAGAGGAAATAAAACCTCCCTCAATTTGTAGAAAAGTAACAAAGTAAACTGTCACGGGTTTGCCTTTGTGAAGAGTCCAAGTGCCACATGGCTCTCTCCTGCTCTTTTTACAAGAACAGTTTTCACTCCAGGTGAGCCAGGACTGCAGACTGCTCTATTTCCTGCTAAGCAAAGTTACACACCCAACCACCTTGCCACACATCCAGCCTCAGCCACTGTGAGTCTGCAACTGCCACTGCTCATGTAGCTATTGTCTCACTTCCAGCAGAGTATTTCTTAGTGGTAATGTATGGGAAGAGAGAAGAAACTCCAGCTGGGTTTTCAGAGGGATCAGCATTTGCCTCATTAATTTGCTTATCTGGATTTGGGAAAGAGTGAAATTAATGAAGCTCTTAAAATCTGCCTTAGAGCTCAACTGAGTTCTTTGGACAAAGTCAATAAACATGAAGTCATTAGAGAACAATTTATCAAAGTCTAGTAACTAACAGTATGAGCTGATAGTAACCACAAAGCACAGGTACCTTAACTACCCAAAGCACAGGCAAATGAAAAGCAATTTGCAAACCTCAAACACATCAGCAGAATGTCTTCATTAGGTACATGTTTATATCACAAGGGCATGCATGTTCTTCTGTGTATTAAAGCAGGTGACAGAGTTACATTAGTGGGAGCAAAGAAAAGAAACAAAAACTGACATTGAAGTAGAAACACTGGAAACTCTGTGAAAAAGGTCTAGAAAAATAGCTTTCACCTGTTGGAATCCAGGGGGTTCCTGTGGCATCTCTGAATCACCTGTGCCCTGGCCAGGAGGCTTTTAGCCCAGGCAGGAGGGTCAGAGACCTTTGTTTGCCACCAGGAATGCCTGTGGCTTTGATTTTAATCCATGGCACAAATTACCAACTTATAAGAAGAACTGCGAGTCACCAAAGTTTAAATAGTAGTATAGTAATAATTATAGGTGAAAAGAAAAAGGTTTGGAGCCATGTTCAGGGGGGTTTGATATTCTGAACAGGGGGGTCTGGGAGTCAAGATGGAGAAGTTTTACACGTGGCATGTTATTTCTTCTTCTTCTTCTTCTTCCCATCCATCTTTAAGCCAGGGCCGCATTTTTGGATTGGTTTGTCAGAAAGTTGGACAGTGTAATGTAAGGGTCACGGATTGGAAATTAATGGTAAACACTGAATACGTAGTTGATAGTATAAAAAGGCAGCCCGGGCTTGGGGGCGGGCAGTGTGCCTTGAACTCCCTTGCTGGGAAAGCTTGCAGCAGGGCAGAAAGAAACTGTATTAGACAAGATAATAAAGACAACCTTGAGACCGAGAGCCAAAGATTCCAGACTGCTTCTTCAACAAGGCGGATTGGAAAACAGGACTTTTTACACACTGTGGGATCGCCCAGGACAGGGCGGACTCCCACATCACCATGCTGTCTCTGAAAAGCTAGGAACTGAAAATACCTTGACTTCTACTGTGTTTGGGGGAATATATTCCTGATTTTGCATACTTTGTAAACAAGATAACATCCAAGGTTTATAATCTGTGTTTGTGTCATTAGGCAGGATAACAATCTTGTCAGAAACAATGGTGTTTTGACACTCAAATCTTACTCATCTAAGTTCCATGCAGAAAACTGGATGTTGTGATATCCTACTTGCAGGTCTCCACTGAAGATTTTGCCCCTGTGGGTTTCAAAAAAACATGATGCATTAAAACTCTTAGTTCTTAGTAGAGTTTGGGTACTCAACAAGAGCTGCACCTCTGCTGGGTTCCATCCTATGGAATTTGTGCAACAGTAAAGCTGCAAAGCCAATGGGTTCCTTCAATGACACTTTAAAAAGCAGGTCCAGCAGGCTCAATTCAAGACTGCATTCAAGAATACTGAAAGATTTAAGACTTAAAGCCATGTCCTCAGCTGTTAGGCAAAACTCATCATCATCATCATCCCTACTGTCCATTTCCATGGATCTTTGCCAATGCAATTGCAGCTCCAGCTGAGCCCCACCAGACGTGGTGCCACAGCTGTTGCTGGACTGGACCATGAAAGGCAGGATTCCTGGACCACAGTCTGACATGAACAGAGGTGAGTAAACACAACATAGCAAAAATCTCATTTGCTGAACTCTCAGCTAGGGTGTTGAGTCAGCTGTTGGATATGGTGATGGAACCATTCCATGGACACATATCTCCCTAAATCTGCAGAAAGAGCCTTAGTATCTGCACCAGTGTTCTCACAGATCTTGCCATACACTCCTGGCATACCTTCACACTTTGCACATCAGAAAACTTTAAAGAGCAAAGTTAGTTTTTTTTATATTAGTTCTTTGTTCAGGTTCAATGCAAATAGTGGATGTAAAAATTCTTTTGTTATTATAGATACATAAAACAGTCAGGATTTAAAGTTGTGCTGATTTCTCAGACAAATATTTTACTTTTCAGATTGCTTTATAAGGAACCACTTTTAAGCATGCTAAGGTATAAAGAAGCACAAAAGGATTAAGGAAGCTTTCTGGAATTCTACTATGTGTATAGAGACATTGCCTTGCAAGGGAAAAATAGTTTTTATTTTCAGTGTTGCCTTACTTCTGCTACAGTCCTGCTCTCAATGCATTACTGAGCAAATTGGCTGAACAAACGATTCCACCATCTATCCCAAAACAGATTTGTTCTTCTGTCTGTGGCTTTAAGAGGTGGAGGACTTATTCAAGCCCAGGATAAACAAACATGTCAGGAAGTCAGATGAGAGACCCCAGAGTCTTTGCTAGAGAAGAAATAACAAAAATAATCTCCTTGTGCTTAGAAGGGAAACCAGGGGCCCAGACTTTACAACCAGCTCACTGCAGACTTTTGGAAGGAATGGGCTTTCCAGTAAAGAAATGAGCCAGTTTCCAGACAAGCTTGCCTTCCTCAGTGGCTGGGGATTGACAATACATCTGTATTAACAGTGCTGGGAACTGCAAGTGTGATGGAAAGGAAATATTTATGATGTTATTGCAAGAGCTGCATACTTATAAACTGCAAATTCCTGTAACTTTCACTGGCACGCCTGTTCTCCACATAGTACAGGCTCACAAAGCCTACATGCTTCCAGGGCTACAGTTTAAGCTCCAGAAAAGCAGCTTTCTGGCCTGGTGACAGACAAAAGTATTTGTAAGATAATGTCAATATATTTTTTTATGATTTTAATGCATTCTTGAGAATTCTAAAAATGAAGATCCTATATAGGAAAAATATAGCCTCTCTCATTATGTCCTCTTCATCAGCCTTGCCTGATGCACAGAAATTTTAGTAAGGGGATAAGATACTAAGAGACAGCAACTGTCTGAGTCCACAAACCTCTGCTGGGAAACTGCAAGTGAAGTCTTCTGCTGTGGTGATTTCTTTAGCACCACAATGACTGTTCTCTAGGCACTTCATTGAGATTGATTCCTGCCATCCATAGAACCCTGGCAACAATCCATGCAATATGTTTGTAAGAATAAACAAAGCTGAAGTTTATTTATGTTTATTTTTTAATCTTTTGAATAGAGTTTAAGGTTATGCAATGAGGCTCCCTCTTCCAATTATATCAGGACATGCAGAACAGAGTTAGCTTCTGTAACTGAAAATAAATCACTGAAGAGCATGGTCGGATTTTCTGGTTGACATGGTTCTCAGTAAAAAAAGCACATCTCAAAAACTGTAGGTCAGAGCAAATGAAATTTTCTTAAGTGGGCCACAGTGATCTCCATCTCTTTCTGTCAAGTTCCTTTCTTTCAGATGTGAAATTAATTTATATCCATTAAAACTTTTTTCCCCTATTACAGTCGGGTCAGAGCCAGCCAATTCAGATCACCAGTGAATTATCACCTTTTCCGCTAAACTCTGGGATGTGAAGACATGGGTTACATGTATCTCTAATCAGAAACAACAAAGCCAGGCCTTGGGCATCCTTGGGAAGGCACCCAGGATCTCGAAGATTTCTAAGTGTCAGTGAGTAGGGCTGCCCCAAGGCACCAAAAGGCAGTGAGTAGAGCTGCCCCAACCTCATTCCTGCCTGAGTGTGTGGCAGTGGCCCTAAGCCACTGCTGGCTCCTCTGGAGGGGGCGCATTCCTGTAGGAATGTCCCACTCACACCTATTAGGCTCAGCTGGTTACAGAGGATGTGCCAGGGTATAAACTTTCAAATTCACTTCCCAGTTCTGAACCTATTTCAGAGCCCTACAAATCTTGGAATATTGTGGAATCATTTGTTTCTCTCACAGCTCACAGTGCAACAGCCAGCCCAGAGAAGCAGAATAAGAGAGGGTTGGAGCTATGCAGCAAGAGTTGAGGCCCCAGCAAACCCCTGAGTTCAAGGCATGTGGAAAGCCTGCCTGGCACTCAAAATTCTGAAAGCTGGAATTCAACACGGGCATCTGGAATCTAATTGATGAACTCTTGGGGCCGGAATTAGCATTATTTTTATTCTGTACAGTACAACACATTTTATACATCTACAGATGTATTTTACTATGCCAATAAAGCCTTCAGACTCTGCTGTTAAGCACTCTGTGATTTTCACAGAGGATGGATGAATGAAACTACAGTGTCTTCAGAGTTTCTGCACTAAACATCTATGGCAAAATGCATCCCAACCTCGCACACCCATCAAACCAAATTGCCTCAGCACCTCCCTCTAATCCTCCAATATAATTTCCGTGAAGATTTTTTTCTTTGCTGTCAATTCAACACAATGGGCTTCCTTGTGTCAGGTAAAAGCTGTAGCATTTTTTTATGGATTCATAATTGCTGGACAACAAGCAACCACTTTGCTACAGAGGCTTGCACTGGTCTCTGCAGATCAAAGAAAGGTCACTTGTGCCCAGTCACATCCAGAGCCCTAAGAAGAGAGGCAATGCTCTGAGCTGCTCTGAAAACTGAGCATCCACCCAAATATGTGCTGACTGTAAGGTCTAAGGCTGCAAAAAGCATCCCAAAGTCTAACCTTTGCCAGTAAGGAAATTTATTTCCAACCATAACAATGGATTCATTTAGTAATGTCCTTCATCAAATGCCAGGCAGCAGGTGGAAATAGGTCAGGGCTCAGAGGAAAAGCTCTCAGAAAACAACCAAAGTATTTTTAAGTGAAAAAGTCCATAGAGGCTTGTTTTTTCTCTCTCTTCTCCTCTGGTCTTGTTTGTCATGGTTTGAACTCACAGGCTCATCTCCCAGAAAAGACTTGAAAAAAACCTTTCACCAAAATATCTTTTCAAATCAAGTGAATTCTCTCAGCATAATGCCTGGGGTTTTTTTTCATTTCTGGCTAAATAAAAAGAATTTCAGAACTGGAGGGCAGTTTGCTTTATTTCTGCATAACTGAGAAGTTGAGATTTATTTGATCTGATCTCCAAGTGAAGTGCAGAGGGAAAACAGGATACTGTATCTGGCAGCAAATATGTGGCAATCACGCAAAGTAAACTCTTGATATATCTGTAATCTCTTAGTTGGCTTACCCCTGATTCAGTTTAACGCTCTGGAAAAAGCTACCAAACCTCTTCATGTGAAGTGTGAGATGGAACTTATTAATCATGGCAATTTGCTTCTTATGGGATGCTGACAATCAGAGAGCACAGTTTACTGAAAAAAAAAAAACAGAATCATGAGTCTCTTAGTTCTTCTTAGAGTTACCAGTGAGAGGAGAGTTCCAGGCTAGTTTAACACACAGAAGTTGGACGTATGAAGGAAAGCATGAGAAAAAGTCAAATCTACAAAACTTTAGAGTTTGGCTTTTGACAATCTTTCTGAGTTTTGTTATCTTCAGCCCATAGTACACAAATAAATTTGCCATAAACTCATTAAATCTGAGGGATGAGAAAGTTGGTTCCAGATTGTTAAGGGGATATAATTCTAAAAGGGTACATCTAGAAAACCAGAGGTACTTCCAATCTCTCCTCCAGGCATCATTTTCCTTGCACCTTTTTCTTGTTGTATTTTAGCTCCCAGGTGACAAGACACTATTCACTGAGAAAAATGTACTCATCTATGCTTTTTTATATTTTCAAAAATCAGACAATGTCCCCTCTGTTCTGCCTACCTCATTTTAGACAGATGAAAAAAATATTTTTTCAGGCTGACAGAACATACATATACCTGTATGTGTATATATACCTATATCTAGAACATATATATAACATATATTTATAGGTGTCCCACATACTTACACATCCCATAATTCTTTGGTGGAAGTGACAGATTTCAGGGTATTTGCCAGACACTTAAAAACACTACCATGGCACACGGAGCTTGAAACAAGCAGCAGGATGAACCAGGAGTTCCCTCCTCCTGCAAACAGCCAGAGCCTCACCTGAATCCCTCAGGAAGTGCCCATATTGTGAGGCTGCAGGGCAGCTTGACCACCATGCCTTAGTTTGGGTCTCTCCCTCCTTCAGGACACCTCAAGGGAGCCATGGCCACCAGCTCTTACCTCAGCAAGGGCTGCGGGGAGTCCAGTCCCCTTCTCTGCTCCTCAGGAGCAGCTCTCCAAGCCCATGCTGGTGCCTCACAGCTGCTCCCCATGCCCTGCCCATGGGGTGCCCTCCTCTCCCCTCCCCTCGCAGCTGTGGGGCCAGAATATTTTCTATCTAAACACCAGCACATAGCCTGCACATCCACATAGGCTGAAACCTCGTGCAGAGGCGGTGCTGCCCTGGGGTAGGGCAGAATGACCTTTTTTGAAGGTCAGGAGGGTCAGGGCAGGGTTAGTGCCTTGTGAAGGGGTGGTTTGGCAATCCAAGAGTGCTTGAGAACAGCTGTTCCCTCCCAGCTCAGTACAGTCGATGCCAGCTCTGGTGTCTGGTGCACTGCTAGCAGCTCCACCCTACACAGGCTGACAAAAATATTGATTGCTTTTTGTTTCAAATGTGGGATGAAACATGTATGTCAGGTTTCCTTTGTAGGGCAGTGGAAGGTGAAATTGCCAGCCATGAGGATGAGCTATGCCAGATTAGCAAGAAGCTGCTTCAGACCCATCAGCAGGACACTCACCACGAGACTGTTTCTCACAGTAAGATTTCATCCATCTTACTGCA
The DNA here is from genome assembly GCA_013400315.1 of Bombycilla garrulus. Lineage (NCBI taxonomy): Eukaryota > Metazoa > Chordata > Aves > Passeriformes > Bombycillidae > Bombycilla > Bombycilla garrulus. The sequence goes on along the minus strand of VXBU01018923.1, from coordinate 298,852 downwards.
CATCCACATGTTTTAGGGTGAAAAAAGGGCCAAACCAACTTCAGAGAGACTTGCTTTTCCTTGGTTTCAAGTTATTTAGTAAAAATACAAAAAACTTGCAAGTTTTCAGTCGGCTTTGCTGACCATTCTTTTTAGCTTCCTGCCTTTTTTCTCCTTTTTCCTTTAAAGGACAGGCAAATATTTTTTGAAACAGCTCACTTAGCTGGAAAGTAAAGGAAGAGGCAGTGAAAAATTGTGAGTTAAATGGAAAAAATATTTTTGGCAAACTTTAAGGAAAACACTTCTAAACATTGATCAGTCTTTAAAGTGAATTCCTTTATCTAATTACCTTAATTCTTTTCCTGAGTTACAAAACAAACTGCAGAAAGAAACAGATGGACAGAAGATTGTACTTAGCTCTATCTAGCATATCTCTGTAAATTCTTAGCCCTTGGTTCCTGCATCTCCTTCCTTTTCCTCAGTTAAAATGATGCTGAAGAGGATATCAGGCTAAATGCACAACTCTGCTGAGAAAGCGACCACAGCCTGTGCAGGGAAAAGTACGGTGCATAACCAGGGGCTCTCTGGTTAGTTCTTAGCTTAGAAAAGATGAAGCAGATTAGACCTAGCAAACAGACACAGTAGAAAGGTTAGTCCTCCCACACTGCAGAGTAGCCCATGAAGAGATGAGTAACCTTGCTCCAACCTGGAGCAGCCCCTTCGGTATGTTTATATTTGGGGCCACATTTTGCAGTTTTCTTGGAGGCAAAGCAGAGAGCCAGGATCAGCATCCCTATCTTCCAAAGTGACTGTTGAGATATTCCAGTACCTCAGGAAGCTCTATTCTCCATAGCATCCCAAGAAACAATAAATAAATGCTACCACGGTCTAGTGCAGGCTCACTCCGGACATCTTTTTTCAAGGAAGAAATTTAAGAAGGCAGGATCTTCTCGTATGACTTTTCTTGTCTCCCAGTTGTCTCAACACATTTTTGTTCTTCCTGACAGAAAAAAAAATCACTGACCCATCTGTCAGTGCCATCTCTGCTTCAGTGAGCTGCTTCACGCGTTTGTTCACAGAGAGCTGAATAATGGACCAGCGCCAAAGTCCTAATCAAGAGAAAAGCTACTAGTAGTTACAGCTCCTCAGCATTATACATGTTTCTGAGTGTGACTGATTAAGACTGTTGTTTGGAACAGGGGAACTGTGTCAGAGGTGCCACATCCCATAAATTAGTTTATGCTGAGGTAATGTATGCACCAACATACAGCAATATGTCTGCTAGCTCAAGTTTGGCAAGCAAATGTCTGGGAAAACAAGACCATTTTCAGGCATTTAATCCAGCTAAGACAGAGTGGCACAACTGAGGAGACCTTTACAGGAAAAGCTTTGCATTTTATTTATTTTTTAAGGGAAAGGAAAATATAGGAGAAAAAATGTTGGTGTCCAGACTCAGTTAAGTTAGACAGGAAGAACAGTCTAGTTCTTAAAGCAAGGCATTTGCCGCTAGGGACTCCTGAGTTTTAATCCGTCCCCTCTGCAACCTCTGAAGTGCTCTAAAGAAAAGTTATTTAATTCTAGTCCAGACAGTGAACTTTGTATGCTGCTGAGCAGATTAGTCATACAAGTGTGCTCCTTTCTGTGGGACTACTCATGTGAGGAAGTTATCAATGGGGAGAGGGGGAGCAAATCTGGCCCTCTGTATGGAGTCACACAGAGGAAGAAAAAGCTACCACAAGTTTTAATTGGGCTGGCCTCCTTGGAGGAAAAACTATCTACAGTAATGCTGGAAGAAATTGTAGGACAATTAAGGAACCGCTCTGATAGGAAGATCTGTTATCAGAACAGCAGTCTTTTAAGTAACAGAAGTTTTATTGACTATTTCAAGTACAATTAACTGGACTAAGGAATTGCAAATGCAGAGAATCAAATAAACCCATTTCACCAGAAACATTGAGTGAATGAGTCAGTAGGACTTCTGTGTTTGTAGCACCCATCACTTCTTACAGCAGGTGACTAAGACACCATACTTGCTGGCAATGCAACCAGAGACATGAACCTAACCAAAAGCCATCTAGAAATGTCATTTTTCTTTTGAACCAGAATTGGAGTGTAGTTTTGAAGGCTTGTTGAACCTCAACTAGAACTAGACCCTCACAAAATTTGCTTTAGTAATTAGCAAGGGAAGGTAATATTTTCTCTGCCTGAAACTCTATTCCACTGAATCTTCTCTAGCACCTGACTGCTGTGAGTCTGGTTCAAGAGGTGAACGAATTATTAGTGGTCTGAACTGAGACTGAGCAGGAACAATTTCAGTTCCAGATTAACCTGAACTGGAAAGGAGGTAAAAACACAACTTGCTTGACCTCCTGATGTGACAACATCCTTGCCGACGCTACAATTTCCTAATCACATTAATTTACCTGAGGGGAAATCTGATGTGAAGCAATCATAGGAAACCATGTTTTATTCAGCATTTATAACCTTTCTGCTGTCAGTAGATTATCTGTTTTCGCTACTTGTCTTTCTTGCAGAGGATCCCAAAATTAAACTTTATGAGTCCAGACAGTGGTTCGTTCTTCTGTAAGAAAAGTAAGGTGCCACAGAGAGAATCCAAAGCAGGTTAGGAAGCAGGATGTGGGAATCCTGGTGCCAAACAAATCTTCTGCCCTACCCTACCTGTACAGTTCAGTAAAGTGCTGGTGTTCTAGGCACAACAGGCAGGTCCTGAGTAATTCAGTCCTTAAGAACACCATTTTCAAGAACACATCTTCCTCAGCCAGGTAATACTCAGCTGTATTTTGTGCCAATGACCATATACAAGTAGAAGTTCAGTTATTTCTTCTTCCCTGACCGCTCAGATTAGGAATATCACATAGATCCTCTGGATTGTGATTTTCAGTAGTCTAGACCTGAGCTGGGCTGCAAAAATGTGTTTTGACAAGAAAGTATATGAGTGAAACACTACATGGCTCTGCATCGCAGTTATACCTTGCATAAGACTGATGTTACTGTGGTATTACCAGGCCTTGGTTATGACACTGGATGACTCATAACCAGAATATTCTCAAGAGAGGTTGGGGAGAAGAACATGTGAAGGTGAACCTAGCCCACGAGTACACTGCCTTGTGGTGCAGACAATAAAAGCTGTTAGTTCACTTGGAATTTCATAAAGTTACAGTGTACTGGAGGACATGTATCACAGTTTATTCATTCTTTCCATACCAGAGAGCCCTCTCTCTGAGCAGAGCTTAGTCCATTTTCCATCTGGAAATATTCCCCTTTTAGGAGCCCATGACCTGGGAGGGTGGTTGTTCTCATTTCAGGGGGAAAGAAAAGAAAACCTCCATGAATTCCAAGGACTTAGTGTCACTGATTGTGTTGTATTATCCAGAATCAAAGAGCTTAATTACCATTTACACTAAAGCCTTTAGCACTGCTCAGGCAGAAAATTGTACGGTCTCCTGCTCTCATGTTCCTGTAGTCTTACATTGTCAAAAGCTTGAAAGTGCCTGGGAGAGGCAGAAAGGCACAAAGATGAGGCTTGCAGTTTTTACAAGCCTGTGTACAAAGGACAGCAGAGAAATCCACAGCCCAGGTTCTGGCCTTGCTCTAGAGAATTATGTTGGCACTGTCTAGATACCAAAACTACTTTAGAAGCAATTTAATGTGGAAATCTAGTTGGGCTAATTGATCTTGCTGAGAAGATGAGACTCCTTCATCAATGGGACTGACTCAATGCTCGTGCATTATGTGGAAGAAATTATATTGAGTTATTCAGTCCAAACTCAGATGGGGCATGAGGGACCTCATACTCTACATAAGTATTAAGTCATAGAAAGATCACACATCCATCCAGCATATTCAGATATGCAGCATGTAATTAACATGTTACAGGAGACTGAGAGCTGCAACTGGAAAGGCAACTGCTGGGCAGCCTGAAGAACAGGAGTGTGCTTAGCAGTCAGAAGTGTTAGGCCTGCTTGGAATTTGTAAAGGAAAATGAGTTAAAGTCGAGGGCAACAACTGTGTGTTTTGTGTAGCACTTGGCTGCGCTGCCAGTGAAAGGAAAAACAGACTCAAGTTCATAAGCACTTCATGATCCCTCGCTTTGTTTTCCCTTCCGTCACCCTAACACCTTTCAAACTACCTTATTAACGTAAACCACTCATTCATTACACAGAGGTTTAGTATTTGGAGGAGTGATAGTTACACAATGGCATCTGCAGCTGATTTACATTTATTTATCCAACAGTGTTTTCAAGTCTCTTGCTCAAAATCCAAACAGACGCCCTCTCAGGGAATGCAGTGTCTAAAGAAAGCACACATGCAAGGCAGTCTGAAATTTTAATTGCAGAAAGATCAGGAGTTCAGACTGAAGGTTTGCAGAGTAGCTCTAACCCCTTCTCCCTGGGTGTATCACGTTGTTACAATAGGGTCTTTCATTACATAATCATGCAGAATGGGCAACTCAGCTTGCTGTTTGACATGTGGAACCATCTCACACACTGCAAAGGGTTTCAACTCCTTTTCTGTCTCCTCAAAAGAACTTTGAGGAGAATTACCTCAAAAGAATCACCTTTACTACTTCTTTACTACCTTCTGGAACTGTTAGGAGTGCTAATAATGTTCTGAAAAACCCTACAGAACTAGTTACAAGGGAGCCTGCATGTCTAAAGTAAGGACATAAATGCAACAAAGTGCTAAGTACATTCATATCTTGAAGAACAGTGGTAGACTCACTGACTAATGCACTCATTTCAGTTTAGGTACATCTTTTAACAGTGGCCAGGTAAGTAGCAGGACCCCACATATGAAGGAGGGGATTGACTCCAAGTTGTCCTAATTGTTGCAGTGCTGTACACAAGTCAATAAAGTAGGCTGTCATGAATTACTTTTAGAGCTGACAAAATAATGAAAACAACTGTTTTAAGATGAGTTTGATGAGTTCATGAAGAGTGAAAAACTAGAGGATAACATAAAAAAAATAACAGATTTAGAGAGTCTGAAAATCTTACCATTCCTGTGGTCCTCTTTTCCTCTACACTCATTTGGTTTATGCATCAGTGACTCAGTTCTGTAACAGCAGTTCAGGTATTACTGCCACATCCCAGCAATTCTGGATCAGTCACCAGGGCTGATCTGATGCTCTGTAAGAGATTTCAAAAGCTCTCATAAAAAATGTGAATCATTTTATCTTGAACACCAAACAAAGCAAGCATCTGCCTCTGCAGACAGCTTCAGTGGGTCTGACTGATTCGCCTGGAATGAATGCACAGAATAATTAAAGGAAAGCTTGGATGTGAAAAAGATGCTTTGTTTTTCCACGTGGTTAATGTATGTGCTCATCTGGGAAAGCACTCTGTCTCAGCTTAAAATACTCCAAAGAGGCCATTAAAAACAACAAAAACACAATGAAAAGGGATACTCTCCATATCCGTGTCAGTGGGTAAGCCATCAGCTTTAATAAAAACAAATCCTTGATGCTGAGTGGAACTTAGCACAGTCTTGTTCCAGATTCAGATTTTGAACCTTTTCTTCTCCACATGAATGTAATAGTGCTTTGATCAAGCATGAAGTATAAATGCAATACAATAGATGTAAAGCCAGACTGGATCTAATTACAAACTCCCCACTTCCTCTCCTAGCTGTGGAGTATTCAGGTACTAGCTTTACCGCTCCCATTTCTCAGTGTTAAAATGTCTTGTCCTCAAAGACACTCCTGCACAAATGAAAATAAGATATACTGAATTAGAGGGAATGTTAGTCTCCTAGGGAATGATACACTAATTTTACAGCACACTACATCTCAAGCACTAAACCAGGATTAATTTATAATAGCTACTGATTAAAAAAGTGAAAAGGACCAAACCTTACATTGCACAAAACAAATCAACAAATGACTGATGCCAGACAGATGCTGGAGCAAGTGTCTACCTCTCCCATTACCACATGCTGCCTCAGACTTTCCAGGAAGCCTTCCCTAATGGTACTGCTATGGCAAAACAAATGCTTAGTTTATTCAGTCATTGACACCAGGATCTCTGGGGCACATTCCTTACCTTCAGGATTCCTTGCAACATTTTCAGCAGTTAAGCACTGCATCATGAAGCATTTGTAGGCAGAGCTAAGATTCCAGATTTATGGCTTGCATATAACAATGTGCTTCTTCCCAAAGCAGTATGTGCTTAATCCCAGTCACTATCAGAAATCAATGTTGAGGAAAATTTAGTTTAAACATAATATGCAACAAATATATATTGCATATTGCTCATTGCATGTGTTGCAAAGGGATGCCTACCTTCTGACTGGATATGTCATGGTCTCTACTTTGCTGAAGACTTTGAGTCAGGAAGATTTTCTTACCTGAAGTGCTAGCTAATAGAGCTAAGGATTATTGTGAAATCCTAGGCCACATGGAATGGGAGGCAAGTAATGATCATATATTTCTCGCTGCAAAATGACTGCTTACATAGATAGCAACTCATTGGTTGCACAGAATCCTGAGACTCTACAAAGGTCCACACAAACCTAAATATTGTTACAAAAATACTGTGTACACCAGTGTGACAGCTGTTGATGGAGCATTTGTGTGCAGGGTGTTGGGGAGAATATTGATCAAACCTCTTTCTTCTGACTACACTGCTGTGATTAATTTTTACCTTTTTAATGATACTTTATTCCCTGACTCACTTAGGCCAACAGGACACTTAAACAATCCAGAAAAGTCCCAAAATGTGATTAGAACTTGGTACAATAGAAATTTGCACTCTTTCCAGAAGAAGGAGAAAAAGAGAAATTTGATGAGTGTTGGTAGAAGTGCCTCTTGGTTGAATTACTAAAGTACGACGTAATGTACCTTGGGTCTCCCTTCTGACTTGGGAGCAGTTCAGGCTGCTGTTCCTGCATGCAAATATTCAGAGCAGGCACCATAAAGGCAAACGTGAGCTCATGCCCAGGGAGAGGTTGTGGCTGAGGTCAGGGCAAGTGTACAGACTCCACTGCAGTGGAAACACTGCAGTGTTTCCTTCCAATCACCACCAATCGTGGTGATTGGAGCTGTGGAACAGCAATCAGGTCCAGATTGTAACTCAGATAAGGTGAAAGTCTGTCTACTTCTTCCTGACTTTTCCCTCCCAAGCAATTTTAAATACAAATTAAAATAAACACCAGAAGTAAACACTTTGTCTGGAAAGCCTGTGTAACCACCACTTTGTAAGGCAGGGGCCTGTATCACCTTGGCCAGGAGCCTTCTTTAACAAATCCCATTTTTATTCACATGAATATTCCAGGGTCCTGTGGTTAAATCCATAATAATTGAGGGGGAGTTTTTCCAGTGTTTACATTAGGACAAGAATTCACACTGAGCAGTAAGTGCATTCCTTTAAAGTTTTGTTTAGCACTAGTGCAACAGCTTTCCATGTGCTTCTTCCCCACTATGAAAGCTGCACAGGAGCAGCGTAAATCCATCTCAATGCTACTTTAAAATTAGCTTTAGGGCTCAGCCATCCATAGATTGCGCAGTGTGCCTCACTGCAGAACACACTGCAGCTGGAGCTGTTAGTGCTTGTTCTGATACAGGTGTTCACTATAACGAGAGGGAGCACGAAACAACTGAAGAGATTCAGAACTAACTAAGTTTTGTTTATCACAGATTAGAACTACTGACTTCGAGGTGAAAGGCTCCCTATGTTAGTAGTAATTCCTCTCATCCCCCCTTCCTTTTGACAAAATGCTCCTGTAATCTATTTTTCATGGTGCTTCTGAAAACAGCTCGATGTTTCCAATGTTTGCACTCTTCCAGTGGAGGATGGTTAAGGGATTTGGCTGCAGAAAACCTTCATTACCTTGGTCTTTGGCTAAAGAAACAGTGCTGAGAAGCTGTCTCCGGCATTAGCCTCTTCAGACAACAAAGATAATATGCTGTCAGAAACCACAAGCTCTGAAGGAGCAAATAAAAGAGAGAGACAAGCCACCAAGGCTGGATAACAGACACACCAAAAGTCCTAATGGAACCAAAGGACAGAATGATGAACTGCAAATGAAACAATGGGCTTCTTTAATGCATGAAAATTTCTGTGATGGATGACTAGAAGACATTATATTGCATCACCTGCTCATTTCCTAAGACTTAAAAAAGTGTTTATTATGTCAGAATGAGAAATAATGCATTGAACTTTATAGTAGCATTATATGAATCAATGGCACACACTTGCCTGCAATACTGTACTCACCTCCAAAAGAGCCACAGAGGAGTTAAGTTACTTACCAGAGTTAAGTAACAAATGTGACTAGAAGCAGAAAGTTTCTGTACAGGGGAGACCGAGGCTACTGAGGTCAGAATGAAGATGCTTAAGAAAAATCAGGAAACGATCCAAAACCATTACACTATTACTGAATATTGGATGACTGCCACAGAGGCTGTGTAAATCTGTACCATCAGTTTTGAGTACCATGGACTTAATCCTATTGCTGTCACAAATGTGCAGTGATTTTGAGGAATGTTAAAGTGGGGGAAAATTTGGCCCAGATTAACATCAAACTGAAAAGGTGAGTAGTATGCTGTAAAGCCCAGTTCACATCTCAGAGAGAAGAAGAGAAGAATCCAGGCAGCCACTGAGGCAGTCACTGTAGCCAGGCATTTGGTGGCATACAGGAAGGAAATGAAAATTTCACGGGGGAAAAGAATCCACACAGAGGAAGAGGGAGTGACTGAGAGAATATACTTTGAGGTATATTGTGCTAGGTGTAACTAATTCCTCAGCAAGGGAGGGAAAAAGGTGGAAGAACACAATTTCAAGTGACCATATTTAGTCCTGACTAGTGATACTGTAGCAGCTTTCCTGAAGAAATTAATAGGAGTAATATATGGATACAAAGTATCAGAATAGGATTAACTAACTCTATGTGTCATTTCTTACAGTTTTGGAAGTAAAAAAATGGCTTAAAGAAGACAAAATGAAGTAGAAGAAGTAATGAGAGAAATGCACCTCCCAAGTGGACTGCCTATGATTTCACAGATTATTTTGAAAGAATTAAAATAAGCTAAAATTAAAGACAGTGTGATAATTTATGAAATCAGGTAAGCCAAATTCTGTGTTCAGTTACACCAGTTATTATTTTATTGTTCTCTTCTTGTCGCTTTTTCCTGTGATACAGGTTTTGAAGGAAAAATAAAGGCATCCAGCAAACTTTTGTTTCTTATCACACTCCTCAGCAGATGTTTTACAAATTTCACCAGGAAAAGGAAGAGTCACTGCAGGATGCGTAAGGGAAAATAAAGCCTCTTTTGGAACAGCTCACTGACAGCAATGGAACAAGTTCAGCTGTAAATCAAAGGGGAATCCTTACTATAAAATAAAGCAGTGTTCTACTGCCCAAACACAGCTGAAAGGAACTGTTATATAGTACATTACATCATAATCAGAGAGCTTCTGCCACCCTATCTATAGCAACAGCCTTGAATATTGTGGTCCAAATTCTCTCATTTGTCACATGTGCACAATGATTTTTTAGGGCTTTAATTCAGGGAGATTTGGCCCAAAATAAGATAAAACAGTTAACTTGATAATTTTGCCTCCTCCTGCACAAAATAGATTTGCTCACTGCAAAGCAGCTGCCTTTCAAATGCCTTCACAGTCTAGGAGACCATACAGTAGTCTAATTCCTTGCCAGAGAAGTCAGGCTGTAACCATGGCAGCTGGGAGTGCAAACCTTCAATGTATGAAACCATCCAGGCTGATAAAGCAGATTGTTGTACAAGTCCATATGTGGTGTGCCTGTGTATACATGAAGCATGAAAGCGCGTGGCTTTAGGGTGGGAGCGAGGCAGAGGAGAACAGCCCAGCAAAACCTTCACCAGAGCAGCTCTGGCTAAGCTGCCAGCTGGATCCCAGCACTGCTGTGAATAGGCTGAGGGTCACAGGGTAAGGAGGCAGACAGGATGGGAAGGGATAATCCAGCAAAAGAACTTCACCCAGTGCAGACTGGCTCTGGCATAATACAGCAGTGATGACCCTCAAGGGGAAAAGCATTAATTCCAGCCTGACCTTGGTCTAACCACTGCACTTGTGGTACAGAGAATAGCACAGAAAACGGCTCTTTTGCTCCAGTGAATGCAGGGCCTGGGACCCAGGAACTGGCAGCACACCTATCTACAGAGAAGGGGAAAGGGACAGTCTCCCTTTAATAATTTTCAGTCTGGCATTAGGTCAAGGTTTTCTTCATCTTTTTCCAGGCAAACTGGAGCCTTCGTTCCTTCCTTTCATTAAAATAAATGAATGTATGATTGATCATCCTGGAGCCTGATATCTTCCACGTGTTAAAAGATTAGCTATAGCAGTGGCTACTGCCAACAGAACATGCTGATGTGTTGCAACCCTAATCTCCAGGGTCCTTTTTAAGGGCAAGAAACCCATTTCCATGGCCTAGCCAGCCACTGGCCTCTTTAACTCTGGGAAGATATAAGCACAGCAGTGATTTTTTAAAGACACGTATTCACCTACCAGGAAGCAAGATGTGACCCACCTGCTCATCCCAATGAAGCTGCTGAGAGAGTAGGGAGCAGTGACGTAGTGATTTGCATAATGGTAGGTGCAACAAAGCACAGACAAAACTGAGTTCAAAATCCACAGAGCAATAAAAGCCTTTCCTCTTACCATCCAAGCACACTGGTATGCTCTGAGAATGAGTGGTTGCTCCAGAGTGCCTTTTGGAGAGGGTACTGAACTGAATCTGAACAGAAAACCATTTTGAGCTGCTATTTTTTCATCTCAGACCACACAGGAAACTATTATGATGATTTTGCTGAAGCCGAGCCAGGATGAGCAAACATTGACTTTTCTGGTTCAGAATAACAGAAAAGGACTTGACAACTTCACCAGGGACCTTTCTGCATGGGAACAGCTTGATTCTAGCAGGCTGTGAACCTCACAGCTTTAGGCATTCATCAGCTTTCCCATCTGTTTTCCCAAATGTGCACTGCGATGCTGCTTTGCTCTGCAGAACTTTGCAGCAGGCTGTTCGCCACAGCAACTTTTTCACCTGTCTATTTCACCTGTCTGAATTGATGCTACTTACTGAAGAAACTTGCCAAATTTTTTACTCCTCTGTCTGAAATATTCTGTAAGACTGCTGAGATCCTTCTGTGTCTCCTCCTTCCAGTTCAAGCACCTGGATACAGCCTTGAGTGCAGCTTAGATCTCAGATGTAGATATGTATGTTCCTGCACTATACAGCCATAGGTTAATCAGCGAAGGCAGAAAAGCTGCATGTCCTTTGACACTGGGGAGCCAGATTTTCTGTGCTCTGCCAAGGTACAGTAACTACCCACTGTTGTGCTACAGCTTAGCTCCATTTTTTTTCTGCTCAAAAAGGCAGATTTAGAAAGGTACAGACAAACATTCATGCAGTAGTGCCAGAAATGTAAGTAGTACAGCAGTCCTAGCAGAGAAGCAGATGAACAAATTCTTCCCCCTGTCTTGAGGCTTGGCATGTAAAGCCATCCTCCTCATTGCAGTGATGGCCCCCAGCCTTTGTTGATACACTGGTAACACCAGTGCCAAACAACATCTCTGTGAGCATTATGCTATTTGCCACATACATACTGTGACATCCTTATCCTGAAGTCCAGAGCAGCCCCAGTGTGGCCACTTGACTTCCTGGGCTTGCCTTCATCCACCCAGATAGAATTTCTGACAATGAAGAGGACTAGAGGACCACAGTAAACCACAGGATGGAATCCATCCAGCTGCCCCAAAACAGAATTATCCTTATATTCCCTATTTGTTTAGACTTGTGCTTTCTGTATAGCAGGAGACACTGCAGTAACCAGTGAGCCATCACTGGGAAGTCTCCATAAGCTGTAGAGTTTTACACTGGATGAGCAATAACTCATAAGAGTTGTAAGGGTTGAAAGTTCTGGAAATGAAGCAACTTATAAATGGCTTGAAACAACTCTGAATGGCTTAGTCTCAGATGTACCTTATAATTAACTACTCCTGGGGTATTTCCTTCCCATTCCCCTGCATACACAGGATTTCGTTTAAGAAACCCTATCTCACCAAGTCAACTTTATTTTATAATGCAAATAAAACAGGAGCACAAAGCTGGAGACTGTGTGCAACGGAAAAGACAAAAAACTATTGGAAATTTGTTTCAGAATTATTTGATATATAATGAACTGCAATTTCAGTAGAATACCAGACTGCAACAAAACTATGCCCTTTACCAGCAAGAGCTGAGAAAAAAACAATGACAAAATGAGTCAAAAATGCAGATCTCCTGGAGAGAGGACTTTGGGCACAGCAGGGCAACATAAACAAGTGTGCTATATATAGGACTGGTCCTTGGATGAATATGCAGATGTTAAAGATGACCTCAAACAGAACCCCTGTTCAGATACACAAAAAAATACACAGGATAGCTGTGTGGTTTGAAGTCTGGGCTGGATGCCAGTAGCTTCCAGTTTCCCTTTTTCCCAGTTCAGTTTACAGGGACGGCCCCCAGCCTTTGCTGCCACACAGGCAGTGATAGTGAGGAAGGTATGATCTGCTGGGAAATTGCGCACGGCTCTTTTTGTCAGCCAGTCGTGCCAGAGGCCCTGGGGACAGCCCCTTGTCTCAGGCTGGGTGCTCCTCACAGCACAGGCTGTGTCTTGCTTTGGGCACATGCCCCCCCAGTGTGATTTGTCTCCCAAAGTGGGCAGCCATGAAACATTTCCACACTCCCCTGTAGCGTGTTCTCCTGTCCCGCACCAAGCGTTACTGGACACCCCAAATTTAAAGTATTAAACTTTGAAACAGGAAAGGAGAGAGTTTTTAATACTTTAGCTATGGGCCCTTTCTGTATTTATGGCCTAATATCGCCTATATTCTGATGCACTGTTTTACGGTAAAAGTATTAGATGTTTATATCTACATTAGATCAGGGAAGATTGGAGAGATTTATGCAATATCCATTCTAACACTGACACAAAATGTTTGTTTATGGCGTGGGAGGATTGGGGGAAGAAAGTATGGATTGTGTGTTTTAGAAGCAATGAAGTTGTTGTTAATGGAGAGGAATTTAAAATATGCCCCTTGGCAACATAGTAGCTCCACAGAATCAAAATGCTTTTGAATTCTGTTCTGCACTTCATAAATTTATGGTTTATTCTGGACAATGATCCTTAAATAATATAATCTGATGATGAATTATGAATATTGGGCAACCGTCTGCCTCCTTGAGATTAATTGGTTAGAGCATAGTGATAATAATACAGAGTTCTTAAGAGCTGGACTTGGTGATCATTGTGGGTCCCTTCCAACTCAGAGTATTCTGTGATCCTAATGGAAATGCTTATCTTTTAAAGAAAATTTTCCCACAGCCTTCCTCTAAGCTTTATTAAGGAAAAGTTAAGATGGTTTTAAGAATATTATTTCTTAATAAAAATTACACAGGAGTAGCAGACTTCAAGAAGACAAATTTGGTATCATATCATCTACTTCAGCTTCAGGAATAATTGAATTTAAGAGAAGACATGGTTGAACTGGTTTATACATTTTTGCTCTCTGGATCCTAGATGTCAAATCATTTGCTGTGTTTCTTTGAGAGCTGAAAGAAATTAGGTTCCAATTTACCTTTTTAAAGATCCCTTCAAGTGTTTTTCTGATGAATTGAATGAATTTGATTTATTCATTCTTCTTTCTGCAAATCTAAAAAATAGTTGATTTTGAACAAAATTTATTCTGTCAGTTCTGAGACAGAAGCATGTAACTCTCAAGACAAGGACTAGGTAAATGCTATACTCTACCTTTTCTTGGGGCAGGAGAAGGGGTTAGTATTTTTTACACAATGGTTTCATTCACTTTGCCCAAAAATAGTTACATGGTGTAATGACTCTGTAAGACTCTTTCCCCCTGCTCTCTCCCACTTTGGTAAAGCTAATCTCCACTCTATGAAAGGTCTTGTGCAAACCCCTGCATAAGAGATAGCATGGCAGGTGAAACAAATAAAGCTTGCTTGCCTTCTGCCTCTCCTTCTTAAAGCCATTAATTTTTTCTCTTTTACTTTTACTTAAAGCCCTTACTTTTTTCTCTACTCTGTTGCCCAAAATTGTAGGAAAATAATTATATTTGAGATTTTGATTAGGTGCAAAGGTTTACTCAGTAAAGATGGAAGCCAGGGTTAGGAAAGATAGACTACTAACTCATCTAAAAAAAAATAATCAATCTCCTTTTACTTCATATTAACAAAATGTTATCTCTGAGAATCCTTGCCGGAAGAAAATAGAGTGAGTGAGGGTAGGTTAGAAGCAACTTAGCCATTGTTTAAGAGTGGGAAGAACATGATGAGGGCCACCATATTCATCCTGGTTAATTTATGTAATTGCATATATGGACACATATACTGTTGATATTAAGCTCAAAATCAGAATTCTTCTTCACAAACTTGTCTCATTCAGGTACAGACTTTTAAAAGAGATTAGCAATTTAGCTCTAAATGTTTCACCCAAAACAGAAATTCACTGTGAAGATGCCATTCTTGGTTCTGTAATTTCTTAATGATTTCAAAACAAATTATTTCTATTTATTTCAGTGCAAGTAAATGCAATAAAACCTAAGGAAGTGGCGATGTCTTCTTGTATGACTCAAAACTAGCTACACTTCTTTATTCCAACCAAAACATTTCAAGCCACTGGAATGTATTGTAGTCTGGTTCCTTTGTGCATTTGGGATCAAAAATAGCCAAGATACTTCATTTTTAAAGTAGTCTTCTATATTGTACAGCTGATTTTCTTTCCTCCTAATAAAAAGTTAATTAAAGTCTGCTGCATACAGATGGATTCATTTCATAATACAGCACGTGATGCACAGTTCTACCACAAAAAACCCTCCATTCTTTCTGTTCCTTTACTTTTTTTTTTTTTGTTTTTTTTTTGGTTTTTTTTTTTTTTTTGTTTGCTTTAGCAAGGGAAATTTCATCATGTGAAATGTACACCAGGATAAATTCTGGACTCAGATCTTCCCACTGTTCCCCATCCAACCACATTCATTTAGAAGACACGTCCCCATTCCACAAGGATGTTCCTTTCCAGCAAGCCAAACCTTCTGCTTTGGCACAAGCACAGTAGAAAAGTGGGTGATGAAGCCTAGAGCTGTGCTCTGATCTCATACCATTTGTTGCTTTGGTATATGCTCCCAAGAAACTCACTTGGCAGAGAAGAAAGAAACATTCCGTAGCTGTGCCACATCCCAGGCTGATTCTCTCCCTCTGACCTAACTCAAAGAAGGAGTCCACATCATAGGGAGGTGCAGCCCAAAGTCCGTTCAACTCATGGCTGCTGTCAAAAAATGTCACAAAACACGGCTGACATAACTTCCAACCTGCAGGCTGTACCTAAGAGTAGATAGGAACAGAGCAACAAGTTTCACTGAGGGCACCAGCCCAATTCTCTACTAATATGTGCAAAAGACTTTTTCAATGGAAGATTCATCACTCAAAAGAGCAAAAATTTAGGGTCCTCAGGGAAGCACAGAGAAATGTGTATGCAAGAGAACTAAAATATCGGTTTCACTGTCATCTGTCAGCATTAGTGTCATAACTGAAGCCCCATGAACTGTTTCCAGGGTGGTTACAGATCTCTAAGCTTGTAAGTCATAAACTTAAGAGAGGAAATTTTTTTAAAGAGCTCAAGAAATTTTACAGAGGAGGAAACTGATGCATGCTGAGATGATGCAAATGTGGTGATCAATTTAGGCAGCAATAGAGTGGGAGAGCTCTGAGAAGAAAAATCTGGTGGATTTCTGGAAGAGCAGTGTTATGTTCTAATCACTTTGAAACTACAAGAAGGAAAACAGAGGAAAGTTCTTTTTTTTTTTCCCAGTAACCCCATCATAGGTCAATCAGTGCTTTCAAAAAAATAGGAAAGATCATCTGGTTCTTCATCAGCTGTGCAGTACATACTCTTCCAGTTACTGTCAGCTCCTAGCTCTTCAAAGGATTTAGTACTTTCTTTTTCTCCCCTTCCAAAACAGAACAATAAGGACTGTAGAGACTAAAATTATTCAACTACAGAGTACAGTTTCCTCAATAAAAACCAGCTGGTACTGCACAAAACAACAGCACAGCCATGGACTAGCTTGCTCTTTGCAGTCCTGTGCTCTCAACAGTAAGAACCATATTGCTTTGTTTAAGCAGAATGCAACTCAGCATGAGCCACGAGATGAGAAAAATAGATAATGAATACACAGCACCCTGCAACCTTTTGCTGAGTTTTAGTTCCAATGTGAACAGTTGCAAAGACTTAATTAGAAAGTGACAGAGCACTGCTGCTAGAGAGAGACAGCTGACACAAAGCATTCCAAGGTGCCTTGGACAAAGGTCAGTCAAAAACTCTATCTTACATAAACACCATAAATGCAAATCTTATCATTTTTATAGAGTCAGATTTTCTGCAAGAACACATGTGCTTTTAGTCATCTGTTTGTTCACATCCTCACGTGTGGTAGATACACAATTTGGCTAGGAGACCCTAAACTAAACAACAGCTTGGGGGACTGAATCAACCTTATTTCCTTGTTTCTCTTATATCTACCCTTTTCTCAGAGCTATTTCCACATTTCTTCTATAAGATAACTGCTTATTTACTAGAGGAAAAAAAAAGGTCCAGAAAGCTGAAAGATTAGTAGAGACAGAGATGAATTTTGATGGGCTGGGTAAGGTTATCTAAATCCTGAGTAAAACATATTTTTAAATGGAGGCTAAGCAAACTTATCTTGAATACGGAGATGAAAAATACAGGACCGCTTGAGTAAACAGTGATGTCATCAAAGGGCCACATGATATGTGCCAAGTGTCATTCTGAGGCCACAGCTGGTCCTGAGATCAATAAATCCAAATGAAACCTGAACGTTATTTATCCTTGTTTCTGCAGCAAGAGAATTAATGCAAAGAGGGAATATCACGAGAGCATTTTACATGTGTAGCCATTCAGCCACTAATTATGGATGAGGCTATTGCTTCCACAAACAGCTAGCTACAGTGCCCTGCTGTGACTGGCGAAGGAGAGAGCTTGTTCTGCAGAAAGACTGCAGCTTGGCATCACAGTATCAACATTTGGGGTTTCTCTGAGTAGAAAGACAGCCTTCTGATCGTGAGAGATAGTCCAGTTCTCTTAAAACTACAGGAAATCACCTCTGCTGCTGGGACCAGACTCTGATCGGAGTGGCTGTGTTCCACCTTCTGGGGGTAGCCTGGCCTCAGGTCCCTATTCATCTAAACAACCATCTGAGATTCAGATTAAAAGTTTTGGTTTATTCTTATCTCTGTTATGAGAGGTAGGCTTAGTTTGATGTCAGAAAACCTCAACAATTTTGGTTTTGTTCTGCTAGTTCAGGCATGGGATGGCTCATACCAGTGTTCCTTTATGAGTAAACCTCAGTGGTTGGATGGGCAAGATAGTAACATTCCAATTTTAGATAATTTCTGTTTATAAAACATAAATGAACGTGGCAATGTCCTTTTACCCTAAATGACACTAATTTTTGCAACTGAAGTGGTAAAGCTTGTCAAAAAATACTTAAGGATCTGGCATTTCTGATGTTTTGAAATGGAAACTATATAGTCTTGGTTTTTACATTAAACTTACCAAGAATTTCAAGCAAAAGAGAGTATGATTGGGTTTTTTTCTTAATTTTTATGAAAAATATTCTAGTGATTTACTCTTTGTAATTTTCTGCGACATACAAAATCCTACTGTAGTTCTACCTCTGTGCAAGCTTCCTCGGAAGAAACACACCAAGATCCAACTATCCATTAAAAGCAGAAGAGTTTATAACAGCAAAGTTTATAATAGCAAATGTTATAAAGTTTTTAATAGCAAAGGCAAGAGGCAAAGGGCAAAAATCCTGAGGCAGAAGTTCAATGTAGTCAGCAGAATTAGGCCACAAAATGGTATCCTCTTTAGAAAAGTTGCCTTATTCAGTGAGATACTTCCCGGCATATCCAGTGGAAAAGCAATTTTTTATGGGTTTTAACCAGTAGAGAAGTCATCTTTCGTGTGGTAGGCCCTCAGGACTTTGGTCAGCCACAGTCTTGAAAGCCACACCTTCCTATGGTTAGATGACAAACACCAAACTTTTTAAAAAAGAGGAAAATAGAGACAAGTTCTAGGAGCAGGGCTTAAATTTCCTATATATATTCACCTAAATATAGTGCAGCTATTTCTAAAACACAGAACATGGATTTCAACAAATAGACCTAACAACTAGAAAATCATTGGACCAAATGTAAAAAATTGTGCCCTGGCAAAATTTTAATTTTTTTATTCCCTCCTGCTCTTGAAAAATATCTCTAGCTTCTCAAAGATAATTGCTCTACTTCCTGACAGGTTCTTTCACTGTTGATGCAGGCCACCACAGAAATGCCTATAAATATTCACATATTTAGCATGTATGGACAGGTGTACATCTGTAGAGCTCAACGTGCTCAGCAAAAGAAAGGAAGGAACAGATTTTCATCACCGAGGTGGGGAAGATTCTTATCACACAGCAGGTTTTTATACCAAGACAATAGAGTTTACTGCAGCTAGCTCAAACCTCCTCTGCTGAGCACTGTCCCTTGTGAGAGCAGGCCTGTTTGTGCAGCAAAGCTCCTTTTATCACAGGCAGGGGCACTGCAGCCTGGCCGAGTGCAACTAGTCTAAGCTAACACAAGTCTGTAGGAAAGACAAGTAGATAGATTCTTGGGATTGGCAGCAAAAAATTCCCTAAGCCTAAGAAAGATTTTAAACTGAGAATTGGATGAACATAGAACTGGCTGTTGAACAAAGACAGTAGTTAAATAAAAAGAGCAGATTACACTGTGATTTCCAGGGTGGGGCAATCACATCTTTCCTTCTCACTGTAACAGAATTGAGTAGACTACAGTGAATATGAAAGGCAGCAGCTTAAAAACTACAGAAATTGGGGATTTTTTTCCTCATGTCTTTACTGCTTTTGTCTCTCTGCAGAATCAGCTTTGGTGACTCTTCAGACTTAGTTAGATTTCTGTTGAAGGAGTTAGGAACATAGATAAAGGTATTCCTTGGTGCAACTTTTACTTGCATAGGTCCTGTTTTCACTATTCCTGGGGAGAGGAATAGTGAAAACTACCTCTGTGTTTCTTCCAACAGAAATATCTTCCTAATGTCCTACTTATTTACCATGAATGCATAACTCTCCTCTGGTTTCCAGCCCTCCATAACATATCTGTTTGTCATGCTCTTTCCTCAGCTGTGGCAGCACCAGGAAAATGAGCTTTCTTCTCACACTTGGAAACTGAATAGAATAAAATTCCTGAAGTCCTTTCTTCAGTGGTTGACCTGGCTGAAATACAGCTAAACTGGTACTAAGGCATAATCTTGGGTCATGAGACAGCTGTTCAGTCAGTATACTGTGACAAGAAGCATGAAATTCCTCTATATATCCCATTGGTTCTAATCCACTGGCTTTTTCAGCTTTCTTTCTGTTATATAAATAATAGTAAGAACTACCACTTTACCCTCACAGACTTCATATCCTTATCCACTCTCCAGGAAGACATCCAAAGAGTAAAAAGAGAAATGCAAGAAACATTACCTTCTACAGAATGCAAAGCATTGGGCTGCCTAACTATGGTTAAATTATGTTATTTATTACCATCTGGGGCTAATATTTTTTTGTGGAGCATTTTGGAAGGAGTTGTCATTCATAAGATCCGTCACTGTGAGATACAGAAAGACAGCAGATTATAAATTGTGGTAATGGAATGATACTCGTCTGTCCTGTTTTATCCCAACAGGGGGTAGTTTAGTTCTGAGATGGCCTGGTTCTTCCTTCCCAGTCAGCATTCGTCATTTCCAGGTTTTCACAGGAGGAACCTTCTTTGGATGAAGTGCAGCGTCCCCAGTTTGACAGCCAAAAACTCACCATGGTTAGAAGCTAGAACAGAGGGTGCCCACAGTGACCACATTGTGAACCGAGGTGTGAACTGCACAGGGTAGCGCTGGAGCAACACAGAGTGGAGGAGTCAGGTCAGCTCGGGCTGTAAAGCAAATGAGCCTTCTAGAATTGAAATGTGTCAGTCTAAAATACAGACATGGGTAGGACCCAAGGCCGACCAAATTAATGCTGCAGTGAAAGGGCCACCCTTTTCTCCATCTGCAAAATGGATAGATTAACACATTGGTACTTTGCAGTGGCGTTACCAGAATTAATGCATTAGTGCTCAGCTGCTGCAGAAATTTTGTCTTTCCTGTAGTTGAATAAAAGCAGCCAGTGTAGCAGACCGTCTAGCCAGTGACAGATGGTGGAGGGCACAAGACTGGGGCTAGAGAAGTGGGGCTTTTCTTGCATCGTAACTCCTTTAGATCAATAATTTTCTTAGTCGTGTCAGGCAAGTTTGGCCAGTGATATATTTGGAGTTGAAAGGCTGTGGGTTTTGTCTCCATTGTCTCTGTTTTGGCACACAGGGATAATGAGTTTCACTAACCAACAGTACATGTATTCATTAGCATTGGCTGCTGTTGACCATGGGAGTCAACCTGATTTCTTCAAGCTCTTTTTTTAGAAACTTTCAAACAGGAATGAGGAAAATTAGCTGACACTCAGTAAGCATTTAAAAAAATTGTTCCCTCTCCACTCACTGCCCCAAATAAACAGCACAAATGTAAATTTTGCCTAAATGCTCAAACAGCTTTGATTTTGCTCAGATGTTATGAAGGAACTTCATCACAACAGAAGCAGAATTAGTTTACATTCTTTCTAATAAGGCATGGAAAATACTAACACTGGCTCTGCCTGAGGAGCTTTTAATGTCAGTATCTCATAATTTTGAGCCAAGTGCAATGCTGGCTTTAAAATCAAGCTATAATCTAAAAAGTGACTCCATGAAAGTGCTACTGGTGTACTTTATGATCACTCTTGCTTATCTCTAACAGAAAATATAAAGGTTGAAGCAGCTTATTCTTACCCTTTTAACTTCCAGCATAATAGAATTAAGAATATTGGAAATTCTACAAGAAATAAACTAGAAGAGATCAGTTGACAACCTGATAAATGTGGCAAACAAACACTAATTCACCTTCCTCTAGCAGGAGTGTCTGAATGTCACTAAAAGAAAAACATGTCACTAAGAGAAGAAAAACAACTCAGTAGCTCAGTTTTCTCCTATTCATGTCAAAATCTGCGAACCCATACACTTTTATTTCTGCCAGTGCCATCTTACACAGTTAACTGATATTAAAAAGAACACATTTCAAGCAGTTTTAGAAGCACTGCCTTTCACCTTTACTCATCACCTTTATTGTTAGCTTGTTTAATTTTTTTGTTTTGGTGGTGTTATTTTTTTTAGGTTTTTTTCACAGTGGAAGTCAGGACCAGCAGTCTTGCTTCTGTGTACTGTTCATCACTGTATTTAAAGTACCTTCATACCCAGCTTGGGGCTATATTTGACTCCACCCTTTCAAGGAGAAAAAGAGAATACACAAGTTTTCAGATGAAAGGATTTCCCACTCACCACTAAACGTGGAAGCAATGAAAAGANTTTTTACCACCACCCACCACTCACACCTCTCCCCAGCAGAAAGCACATCAGGCACAAACAGCATAGTGTATAAGAGGGATCACGGACCAGCTTTTATTTCATTAGTTGAGAAGATGAGGGCTATTTGCAAGTATGTTGAAGATGAGCTGATCACTGCCAGAGATCACTTTTGCTTCCTCTTACTGGTTAAAACAGCAAAGGAAAAGGAATGGAAATATTTTGTGGGGATGCTTTCTGAA
Source organism: Bombycilla garrulus (assembly GCA_013400315.1). Taxonomy (NCBI): domain Eukaryota; kingdom Metazoa; phylum Chordata; class Aves; order Passeriformes; family Bombycillidae; genus Bombycilla; species Bombycilla garrulus. The sequence goes on along the minus strand of VXBU01018923.1, from coordinate 277,091 downwards.
ATAATGGAGTTACCTGAGAAAGCACTGTTAAATATTTTGAAGCTAGGACCAGCTAATTAAACAATTAAAGGTTGCAGATGTTGTCCTGAATATGGGGTCAGGTGCTGAAAGCCTCTTTTGTAATTGATAAACTGCTGTGGCTAGACAGAAAGCAAACTACATGCGTGATCATAAGCCCTCAAAAAACAGTTTCATGTAAAGGACTTTTTAAAAGAAAAAAACCAAACAGGGACCCATTCAGTCTTCAAATCAGACGGGAACAAATTCTCTTACTTTTGAACATTTTTTTCCCTGCCAAAAGCAACAAGATGAAAATGGAAAGGGTCTAAATCAGCTACTTCAGACGTGCATAGTGCAGACCCAGCATCCTAGGTGAGATCAAAAGCATGACTCCACAGGATACTTCCTTTGCAAGGTGACTGGAAAACAGAATAAGAAAACCCAAGACCACATGACACAACTTGACAAAAACAACTGTGATCTTTTAAAACGACAGTTTGCAAGAGAGAAGAAAAGGCAACAACAATCCAAGCTCTCAAATGAGTGAGTTCAATTATCCATGCCTTAGTGTTTTGCTTAAACAGGACCTTGGAGATAGATGATAGGAAATGTTCAACAAATACAAGTGTTGGTCTGCAATAACGCAGCACTCTGATGGAAAGAATGGAAAGGCAAAATAAACAGCTGTACTGAAAGGACTCGCCTACATATGTGACTGACAACTACAGATGCCTTGGCACCCCATGGCAGAAAAAAATTAAGACTGTATAGAAGGTGATTTTCTTGTCCCAGTCATCAGTACCTTGGGTGAAGGGGCAGATGAGTCCCCTGCAGGTTCACTGGTGACCCAAAGCTGTGAGAGAACTGTGCCTAGAGGGCCGTGCAGCCTGTCAGAACTGCCTGGGGGGGGCAGAGAGGGACCTCCTGAAATTCAACAAAGGCAATTGCAGAGTCCTGCTCATTAAAAGAGGGTGTCAAGAGGATGGACCCAGGCTCTGCTTGGTGTTGCCAAGCAAAAGGAAAAGAGACAATGGAAAGAAACTCATGCTCAGGAAATTTCACCTGAACATGAGGAAGAACTTCCCTACTGTGCAGTGATAGAGCACTGGAACATGTTGCCCAGAGAGGTTGTGGAGTCTCCTTCACTGGAGACATTCCAGACCTGTCTGGACACAATCCTGTGCCATGTGCTCTGGGAAGACCCTGATCGAGCAGGGAGGCTGGACCAGATGGACCCATTGTGGAGCCTTCCAAACTTACTCTGTGATTCTGAGATAAACAACTTCAAAGTAGTTCCAAACAATGTCAAAGGATTGAACACTATTAATGCACCATAATTATTATTAAAAGTTTTTCTCTCTGAATCACCAAAAATTTCATTTTAGTACCCTCTAAGTATTTTAATGAGATTTGAAAGTGCAGGTTAAAAAATGGTGTCTTGTTTACCTTTTCAAAGAGAAGTTACTTTGCACTTCAAAATCATAATTGTTAGCCTTGAAAATTGCATTTTCAATTAAATTAATTCAGTGTGAGTCAGGAACACTTTAAAGCGACTCTCTTCAAGTTCCTACAAGAACTTAGGGGTTTTCCAATAAACCAAAACATTTAAACCAGGGCTGCTCTGGAAAGAATGCAGTTCCTTCCTGTCACCATCATAATAATCCATACCACCCTTCTTAAATAGGACCATTCTTAGAAAAAAGTATTTTCTCCTTTCTACTTAAGCAAGATCTGAATGAAGTCAAGGGTTATAGTATAGCCCTGCCTACCTCTGGTTTGTTTATCTAAGCATGTCATATGCTTTCTAGGGCCACAGCTAAGCCCCAGTATGGTATCACAGAATCATAGAATATGCTGTGTTGGAAGGAACCCACAAGGACCATCAAAGCCCAGCTCCTGGCCCTGCATTGGACAATCCACAAGTCACACCATGTGCCTGACAATATTGTCCAATCACTTCTTGAGCTCTGTCAGGCTGGTGCTGTGACCACTTCCCTGGGGAGCCTGTTCCAATGTCCAGCCACCCTTGGGGCAAAGAACTTGTTCCTGATATCCAACCTAAACCTCCCCTGATACAACTTCAGGCCATTCCCTCGGGTCTACACAGAGAAGAGATCAGTGCCTGTCCCTCCTCTTCCCCTCATGAGGAAGTTGTGAGTGAGGTGCAGTGAGGTGTCCCCTGAGCCTCCTCATCTCCAGGCTGCACTGACCAAGTGACCTCAGTCTTCTCATACAATTTCCCCTCAATGTCCTGCACCATCCTCATAGCCTTTCCTTGCACACTCTGTAATAGATTTATATTTTTCTTACATTGTGGCACACAGAACTGCCCCCAGGACTTGAGGTGAGGCCAACCCAGCTGAGAGCAGAGCAGGACAATCCCCTCCCCTGCCTGATGGGCCTTGAAATGATGCTGGGCCTGATGCCCCCCAGGACAGGGTTGGCCCTCCTGACTGCCAGGGCACTGCTGGGTCAGGTTCAACTTTCCATTGACCAGGACCCCTCAGGTCCCTTTCCACTGCACTGCTCTGGCCTTCTTTCTGTACAGCTCACTGAACAGAGATCTTTCCGCAGGGTCTTTTGTGCTGGGCTTTGAAAACCTGTTCAATCTGCCCAAATGCTAATAATTCCATGGTGTTTTTCAGTGTTACCAGGGTTGTCCTTAAACAAAATCTCACTTCATTTTTCCCTTTTAGGCAGAAAGCCCAGAGCTAATTGAATACACTCTCTCTCTTCTTCAGTGACTAAATGCAATGCTGATGTGTGCATATAATGTGGGAATCATGTTAATCATAGGCACACAGATTTCAAAGCCAAGAGTGCTGGTTGTGATGACCTAGTCTGATCCGCAGTGTAACACCAGGCATAGAATTTCTGCCAGTGATTCCTGCCTCGAGCCCATGATTTTGCACCTCAGTTCCCATCTGTATAAACTGAGCTGCAGCTTCCAGACACAGGGTTTATTATGCCTCTCTCTGCTGCATAAAAGAGTTCTTTGTTCACAGAAACCTTCTACCACACTAAAGTCTTGTGGGTTCTGACCAAGCCACCTCTTCACCTTCTCTTTGCTAAAATGAATAGATTAAGCCTCTTATATCTTACTCCCAAGGTAAGGTTTCCAGGCTTTGAATCATTCTGCAAAAAGACCACATAGACCTACGCTCTTGGTATCTCACAAGAATCTTGAAGATATGAAGCTCCTGCAGTGCAGGCTTTTCAAAGATCACATAGTTAATCATACAGAAGTTAGTAATTTCATTCTTCCAGTTGGGTCCACAGCCTTTGCCTTGTCCTCAAGCACATGTTATGTTTTCAGCTCTGTCATCACCTGGTATTTCTCAGTTTATCCAACAGAATACCCCTTTGCACAAACTATGTTTTAAAGGGTTCTCAACAAATGCACATATGCAGGGCTGTAGTCCATATTCAGAGCAAGAGCACAGAAACTCTATACTCATAATAAACACAGAAAGTGGTAATCAGTTAGAAAGATTTAAGCAATTAGGTAGAGTATCACACGAAGTCTTGGCTGTTCTGCTTTAGACTTGGACTTTTAGTTTGTTCTGTTAGTGATGACTTGGTCCTTTAAGAACCAAACTTCGCTGAAAGAGCTGCTCCCAGTAATTTCTGTCACCCTGCTTGACCTGCCATACTTGTACCCCTGTCAAATGACAGCTCGCCAAATGTGCTGTTCCTATAATTACTAGCAAAAATGCATGTAATCCATGTCAACTAGTCCTAATTTTCACAGCAAGATTCCCAGGTTTTGCAGCAGTCTGATGTGACAGAGAGATCTCAAGAAGTTCATAATCCAAAAAGTACTAACACTGTGAAGGGATTCATCAGAAAATTATTAAATAATGTAGAATTCCCTTTGCAGTGGTATCTCAATGTCTCTCTTGGACAGATTTATACAGATTCCAAAATCCTTGCACATAATTATATTGTAGAAATCACCAATTTTTAAGACAGCAAGTGAGATTTTAAAGTGCAGCAGAGCTGCTTAAGTGCCATGTAATTCCTTTTGGATGCTTAGGATATTCATCAATCTGTAAAAGGTGCCTAATATCACAGGGAAGCCAACAACAAAACTAGAAAAATTGCTCTACTCAAGCTAATGAGAATTGAAAGTTCACTTTACAGAATAAATTTCAAGTGTTTGCTTTCCAATGTTTTTTCAAGTTTTTGTTTACCAATATCAATCACGGTTTCCATATTTTTTATTAAATTAAAAACTTATTCACCCCAAGCCCCTTTGCAATATGCAGCTGCTTTTACCTGTTTATGTCTACAACTTCTGTATTTTTTAAAAGTGGAAGCAGGAGGAGAAGCTTGGCAAATGGAGTAGGCAAAATTGCATTACAATACTTTACTAAAACCAGGGTTTTTTAAAAAAAATTCCAAAATGCTGCTTTTTTTTTCATTTTATCATTAAAAATCAATAGACTGTAACTACAGCAAGTCATACAATTTTAAGCTGTTATTTCAGGCTATATGTAGACTCCAAGAATGTTTCAAGATTCTCTTCAGAGACAGTAAGACTAGACATGCCTCTTTTCTATAAATACTAGAGTATCAAACCCCTTTCTGTGGTAATAGATGGTCTAAATTTTTGACATACATTTGGCACTACTAATAATTATTGTAAGTATATAATGTTACTATTTTCTTGAAAAAGTCTGAGACAGAGTCCATTGCCTGACTCCATACTGCGTGTGAGGTAATGCCTCTATCCACTGAATGAGAAGAAACCTAGGAACCAGAGAGCTGCTTTTTCAGCAGAGTTGAGTTGGTGTTTTCATTTTCAACATGCTTTGCACTAAACATCACTAAAGCCCTTTCACTAATTCTGATCTTGTGATTTCTGCCATTGGCAAGTAGAAGCAGAACCCAGCAGAGCAAAGTGATGTAGCATTAGGGTATTGTTTCAAAAGCAACATCTGAATGTGACAGCTGCTCCATTGTCTGGCTCTTTAAACCCAGCCTAGGATTTTCCTTATGGGACACTGCTCCAGCAAAATAAATAAATGGGCTGTAGTCTAAACTCCAAAGCCCTCTATAAGATGTTATTGTGTTCCAGGCTCAGCAATAATAGAAGAGACATCACATTATGGCAGACGTACACTACTGCACTTTTGGAAAGATCAAAGCTTGCCTTGTCTGCACCAACTTTGGATAGATACAAGATGGCTTGAGCTACCACGGTCTAAAATACAGTAGCGGGAAATGTCATCAACATCCTATAGCCTAGTTTAAACTGCAATTCTTCTTATTGCCTCACTGACTGAAAAGCAGCAGCTGGTAAGTACCTCGGTGGTGGTGGGAAAATGCAAGTGGAGGAGAAAGCATCATAGAAAGGTTTACACTTCTAGGGGACTCTGGAAAGCAGGGAGAGGAAAGAGGCCACACGTTCAGGTTGAATTGCTTTAAAAAGGGCATGCTCCCCACATTATCTATACATGAGCCTCAAAAATTAAATACTCCACCAAATCCTGGCCATTATTCTTACAAAATGGCACAGCTTACGCAGAGGCAGTTAAATCCAAGTGGAGCAGCCATCACCTCATGCCAGATAGTCTCCTAAGGAAGTCTGTCAGTCACAGACTGACTCCCCATTACCTCCAATGTCTACATACATTGAGTTAAGAGGGCTGATGTTTTCCCTCACCTTCAGCCATGAGCTCAAACATGTCTGTAACAGGTTGGACACCTGACTGCCAAAGCATGCACTGAGTCTCAGTGTCCTTTAAAATGTCACAATTCAGCCTTCACAAGCAACCCTTTAATTGTGATTGCCTAATCTTGAGGCTATTGGCTTTGGACACAGAGGTGCCTCAAGAGCTCAGTGCACACACTACCTAGTCAGACATTGCTCCCTTGAAGGGATTGTCCCAGTGCCTGCTGGGCTACCGTGATCCCACAAGGGCTGCAGCCCCACGACAGTCAGTGCCAGGGCGAGGGGAGAGTCATGGTCCCAGGCTAAAGAGTAGGGGGCTGTCAGGGGATTTTGGGCTGACTGCCTGACTACAGGCAGGGAGCAAGGTAGACCTGGAGGAGGCTTCTGAGGGCTGCCAGCTTTCCCACAGGAAACCCTGGCTGTGTTTTCTGCTTTGCTACATGGTCCTCTGAGGGCTGTACATCTGGATGCTAATGCAGAAGCAGCATGTGGTCCTATGCAGACAGAGGAGGAACTAAGCCTCTTCTTCCTCATTAGGGACAGCAATGCCTCTGGAAAGTCAAGCATAGGATGACTGTGGTTTGCTCAAAGACACTGAGTATTTAAGCAGGACATGAGACTTAAGCCCCATGTCTCCTTTTGCCTCCAATCTATTTTGATCAGAGTCTGATCACACACAAACCTGCTGGTCCTGCCTCACCGGGCAGCTGACACATGAGGTCTGGTTGCATCACACGTCTTCAGTGGATTCCTTTCCAAAAAACTGGTTACACTAGCTCAAAAATGTATGCAGCACAGTGTATCCTTCCAAAGCATGAGATCTTACTGCTGACCTGCTGCTCTCTGGTGAATACTTATAAAACACCAAATGTGTTTCTCATGCAGCTTTATATAATCAGTCACGGACCTTTCAGCTGAAACATACTGTACCTTCCACATTGCAGTTATCCAGCCAAAGCCAAGAGGTAATATTTCGTCCAGCTCAACACAAAAAATATCCCTGGCTCTCTTTAATGCTTAACTGCTGCCAAAGACAGAACTGAGTTATTTGTAGGAGAGTGATAATTGTGATAATTATATATATTATTTCTCCTGTAGCATTTTCTCTCTCTGCACTGGGGCAGCCTCACCTCAAATGCTGTTTGCAGTTTTAAGCACCACAAATATAAGAAAAATATAAAGCTATTGGAGAATGTGCAAGGAAAGGCTATGAAAATGGTAGAGGGCATTGAGGGGAAGCTGTATGAGGAGGAGCTGAGGTCACTTGGTCTGTTCAGACTGGAGAAGAGGAGGCTCAGGGGAGACCCCACCGCAGCTACAGCTTCCTCGTGAGGGGAAGAGGAGGGGCAAACACTGATCTCTTCTCTGTGGTGACCAGCGACAGAACCCGAGGGTTCTGTCAGGGGAGGTTTAGGCTGTACATCAGGAAAAGGTTTTTTTGCCCAGAGGGTGATTGGGTGCCATGGCTGCCCACAACCATAAGTTACATATGTTGCAGCATATGTCCCAGTCGAGACAGACACAACACACATCAGAGAACTAAGTGTTCTTCCCTCAGGCGGCTTCTCTCACAGCTTCCTGTTTCCTTCCACAAACAGCATCACTCAGCCTTCTGACTCCTTCCTTCTGCCCTTGGGCAGCAGCTCTGGCCTCCTGGAATCATGCCATTGGGAAAACCCCTGGACCACAGAAACATCCAGCTCCTGCCCCCACCCCCCCCAAAACCTGCCGGAACCCACAGAGGGGCCCAGCTGCAGAGTCCAGGAATCTAAGGGCAAGAACCACAGGGACTGGGACAGAGACACATCAACCTACTCAAGCATCACCCCGTGAGGCGCCTCCTGCAGGGAGATCAGCTGCATACCAAAGTTACGGACTTGCGGCAATAGTTAATTACTGTCCATGGGCCTCGAGCCCGTCCTCCACATTGAGAGGTGTTTGGAAATACACTGTTCCTGCTGTTATTCCCCAGGCCCAGGAGTACAAAGCACACATTAAGTTCAAACCCTCCCCTTGGGCCACAACACACAGTCTTCATGTTCCTTCTTTCTTCTGCATGACCGCATAACTCCTCTCTGTTCCTCATCCAGCCACCCAACCCTTCCTCAGCTCAGCAGGCAGAGCCCAACTGACTCAGGAGCAGCTGACCCTCTCTTTTATCGGGCTCATCCTTATTGGTTTCACTGTGGCTTGTCAAGGGCAAGACCGCTTCCACTGCTGTGTAATCAGCACAGCCACCCACAGCTGGGCACTGGAATAGGCTCCCCAGGAAAGCGGTCACGACACCAAGCCTGACAGAGCTCAAGAAGTGATTGGAAAACATTCTCAGGCACATGGTGTGACTTGTGGATTGTCCTATACAGGGCCAGGAGCTGGGCTTTGATGGTCTTTATGTGTCAATTTCAACTCACGATATTCTATGATTCTAGAATCATAGATTCTATGATCATTTGGGGTTTCAATGGCAGAAAATACAAAAATCTTGCTATGCTAGAAGTCATACAAAACAACAGCTAAATGATGATCTTTGTACTCTACAATGACAATGTCCAAATTCGATGTACAGAAATTACAGAAACACTAAAATCACTCAGTGTTTTGACCTGACAATATGAAATGGCTCAAGAGGAATATATCATACAGGAAAACATCTATACATGAGAAGGCAGGGAGATAAAATGAAGACAGGTGATTGCAAGCAAGCTGAAACTGGACAAAACTAATCAGAGTTTGAATTGGTGGTGATCCACAAAAGTTACTGTGGAAATGCAGTGAAATTTTGGGATCGTGTTTCTTCAGTTTTTACCTATCCAGCCTTCTCATGAACCTTGTAGGAGCAATAATTTTACAAGTCCCTATACAGCCATTACTTACATACCCTTACAGCTAGAAAGATCTTTTTTTTCCCTACCTTTCTTAAATATCTAATGTAAGTCCTCTTTGCTGAACTTAGGCTGATTTCTCCTTGCTGTATCCCATGTTGACCTGTTGAATTGATTACTGTGTAACACCCCTGAAAATGTTCAAACACTATCATATTTCCCACCTCTGCTCCTGCCATGTTATTTTTCCTAGACTAAACAAAACTGACTTTCTCAGTCTTTACTCCCAGTTCATGTTCTCTAAGTCTCTTATCACTCTTTTAGCTCTTTCTTACTGACATAAGATAGAGAAGTCTGTCAGGGTGTGGAATGGACTTAAAAGGAAGGGAGAGCACTTACTCTGTAAGAAATACAACAAAATACCAGCATTATAGTAAGAGTTATTCCATATTGCCAGAGATTGATTAGGTGAGATCAAATGTATTGCTTCTACCTTTGGTTTTTTTCTGGAGTGGAAGTAGATGGAAGAAGCTGAAACAGCCAGGGCTGTATCGACTCATGCTTTTACAAAAAAGTCATCAATAAGACAGCTCTTCCCCATCAGTGGAAAAGTAGAGTGGAGGAGCCCGTGGTTCATGAGCTTTAGTGGCATTGAAATGCCTTTTTCTCCTCCTGCTGAAACAGGAGCATGATGGTATCAGATCACAGACAGGCACACAGACACCTGTGAAGCAAGGCTATAACAGAAAAGCATGTCCCTGGTGTCCATGCTGTGCAAAGCAATGCAGTGGAAATGCCCTTCAAGCTGGTGTCTGCTGGCTCTGGAACAGGAAGCAGTCCTGTTGTACTGCAGGTGGTAGGTTTGGGGGATGGGGTAATTAAAGGCGTTGCAGCAGAAGGAAGCTCCTGCAGCACATTTATAAACCAGTCCAAAAGCTGTCCAAATCCCTTATTCTTTTCTGGGCTCTGAGCTGAGGTTTTTGTTTGGCACTGTGTCACACTATGGTGGACCTCAGCTGCAAAGTAGCCTACCCTGCCTCCCTTACTCTCCCCTTCCAGAAGAATCACAGAGATGCACACACCTCTGCCCCATTCTTCTGTGGGAATTCTCTGTCTCCCTTGCTGGACCCATCTATCAACATCAGCTTTCAGGAGGAAAGACTGAGAATCATTCCAAAATAGGCTGGAAGAATGTGAGAAATTGTGTGGGGAGGGAAGGGAGGGAATTTTTCCTCTAAGTCCTAAAGGATTTGTTTATCATTAGATTTTTTTTTTAACCTTTACCATGGGAAATAAGGAAGGAGAAAGTTAAGGTTGTCTGGAATAGGCTTAGATCCAAACTATGCTGCTGAGAAAAGGAAAAATAATCAGAAGAGTCACATGTATAAACAAACAGCTAAGTCCACCAACTCTTTGCTTGACCAAATCATTCCCTACACGGTACACCTCAATTATTGCCTCACCTATAGCCACTTCAAACTGAAGGTCGTGCTGTGCTGCTTCTCCAGTATTCTCGGGAGCTCACAGCCTGTTTCTCTGATGCCCCATGTTTTAAAATCATATACACCAATGTCAAGAATGAGTAGAAAGCTATCAGGTCAAGGCACAGAGCTTCAGCTAATGGAAATCAGTTAACCACCAGCCATGTTAGCAAGGGATTCTCCCTGCCTGCACACCTCTTCATGGGATGAGATACAGGAAGAGAACCTTGCAATTCCTCTCTAACCCACCTCAGCTAATCTAGTCCTGTACCAGCACTTTCCTGCATGTGCCTTCACCTCATATTTCAATACCCCTTGTTTATCATTAGATTCTGCAGCTACTGTCATCTCCAGCAGCATTTGTAGGAGGCCTTCTGCCCTCTAAAATCTTCACACCACAGAAAACCTTCTCAGTATTTCCTCTTCTGTGCATGTGTGGAAGGAGGAGGAGGGTGATTCCAGGTTCTCTTCCTGCTTCTAGCTCACTTGGAGGAAGAATTCTAGACCACTCACTTGCAGGGGTAAAAATTATCTGCAGAGCAGAAGACTGCATTGTAAACATCCTGTTGTGGCCAGCCTGCATTACTAACCTAGATGCCTTGTGAGAGATTAAAAATGAAAACAAAAACAAAACAAAACCCCACACCCACAAAAAGCCCAAAAAACCAAATCAAAATGAACAAGTTATCAAAAAAAAAAAAAAAATCCCACTAAAAAGTAAAGGGGGAGATGAGAGAGAGCTAATTTAAATCAGAACTTCAAGGGGCTAATTAGAATCAGAACTTCAGTAATAATACTACCCCAAAACAGATATATCTGTTCTTCTGGAATCTTTGGTCTTAAGAATTTACAGATGGAAAATATGGACGTCCTTCTGCATATTATTTTTCCCAGTGCACTTTACTTGGCAGCTCAAAACGTTATAGCAGGAAGATGGCTGTAGAATTTCAGGGATCAGTTCAAAGCCTTGTGCTGTAGCAGATCATCTGGCACTTGACCTATACACCAACTGAAAGCCTTGGGAAGAACTCCACCGTGGGCTTTTCAGCTCCTTTAAAATCAAGATCTGTGTGAGCACTGTGAACATGTACACTGCATCTAAAACACACACAGGGAGTTCAGGTCTTAACAGGAATTAGGACACCAGTTGACACCCCCCACATGCAACAGCAGCAACAAGCTGAAGTGCTTACAGGTACCTTCACTGGCAAAATGCAAGTTTAAATTATAGCTCAGGAGAATGACTTGACATATGTCAGGCCTTTCATTGAGGTAATAACAGTAATTAATGATACAGTAATTACAGGCTAGGCAATCTGAAGCATACCCTGTCCTGGCAGCTCAGTTGGCCTTAGCTAATCAGGTAAGTGGTGATAACCTCACCTGAAGAAGGTGCCCCAGTCTTCTCCATGGGGATGAATTGAATTTGGTGTCTCTGTTCCACCTTTCCCTGTGCTCTTGCCTATGCAGGGAACAAGTGTCTCCGAGGGCACACGGAGAGCACGCACATCTGCATGCAGGCACACGTGGTCCATGCGCACAGAGCCTGCCCTGCGCTCCAGCACTGGGATCACACATGCCATCCTGCCAAAAACTCCCTGTGTCACCTGCCCTCGTGAGCCAGCGCTCCACTCCTGCCAACAGCCACTCTTGTTTGTTCTCTAGAAGTCTGCCTTTCCTGCCACCCTGTGTGGCAGTGTCTAAGGGCCAGCAAGGCGCAAGCAGTTGGATGGATCAACTCATTTTGTTCAGGTGTCCAAGTAGCCAGCAGGTGGGTAATGGCTTTTGGTCAAAAGCCATGCTAAGACGGTGTTGAAAAGGAAGGCTTGACGACAAACTACAGAACACCAAGTGCCCAGTCTCTAATTAGATGAATGCAAACAAGCTAAAAATCTTAAAAAGCAATTTCCTTGGGCATTGGAGAAGTTAAGATCACGCTGGGACTTCAGGATTCACACTGTGACTCATCATAGGTGACATACTATTTTCCACTTACTTTCCTCAGCAACAATCACTTGATGTTTTAGAATAAACATCTGTCAGGAAACAGATCATATCCTATAGGAACTGAAGGAGGAAACTATGCTTTGTTCATGAAATGCTAAGAATGTATTTTTAATGACAGAAGCCTGGGGCAGTTTCCTATAATTAGTTTACAGGAGTATCTCAGAAGGGCTCTGGCAGGCTGCACAGTGCTCATAAATCTGTGCTATTGTAAAGTGTTCCAGGGTCCCTTCAAAGGGCCTGGACCAGAGGCAAAAATAGCAGGATGCCCTTCATGTGGTAATCCCAGCCTCTGCAGACTGGGAGGTATCAGAAATCTTAATGAGGAATCCACTCTCTGGAGAATTTCACCTCTAGTCTACACCAAAGTGAAGGGAGGGAAGAATAAATAAACAGAAGTGCTCACAGTGCTCTTTGACAGGTACAAAATGGGTTTCCAGAGTGTTTTAAGTTTCTTCATTGCTGACCAGCCATGACCCCTTGGATGAAAGTAGTCAATATAGTCTTCATTAAAATAAGCTCAAGTTCCCAGGCAAGTTTAAATGCATCTTCACTGGTGTCACCTGCATCTTCTCCAAGAGAATCCTTCCAGGGGTTAACATGGAAGGCAGGATGTATTTTCAGCCAAGGTAGGAGAGCTGGTGCAATTAAGATTCAGAAAGAGACACCTGCTTCAGAGAGATCCCAGGCTCACAGCACTGGAAAATCGTTTGGATATGAGAGAGAGCAGCAGCTGCCTGTATGCCCAGGAGGTAGAGATGAGCTACCTCCATGAAAATTGAAATTCTACAGTGGTTTTGGCTTGTGGAAATGGTTTCTTCCCACAAAGGTGCAAGCACCTGTATAGCAAATTTAAACAAAAAAAAATTAATTAATTTATCTTAAATTTTCTTGCAGATCCTGGAGGTGTTGCATAGATGCCCTGATGAATATCAATACTCCACTGGTAGGTACCATAGCAGGAATGGAGAAATTTATTTTTGTTTGCTTGGGGAATTTTTTACCCCTAGGGAAGGAGGCCGTGCCAGTAGTTCTCATTGCTGACCATCCTTACAGCCCTACAACAAATTTCCTTTGCTTGCCTCTTACAAAGCCAAGAAAACATTTCCTATTCTCTGCTTGTGATTTCCACAGACTGAAGATAAAATCTGAGCAAGTTAAGAAGGAGGAAGGAATAATATTGAAACAATAATACTAAGAGATATAGCAGTATTTACTAACTCCTTCAAACCATGTATCCAAGCATCTTGAGGCTCTTCACACAGCCCTGACCTCCTGGTGTTGAAGGGTAAGTGCTATTGTCCTTTTCAAAGGAAGGAGCACTAAGCCAGAAAGTGAAATGAAGTCTCCTGACTCTGTGTTTTAGATCAGAAAAGTTTTGTTATACCCCAGTCTGCATATTAACACTGAAATTGTTACATGTTCCAATACAGGGACACTTCCCTGAGAAATCTCATTTCCAAACTATTTAACAAACTTAAAAATGAAAAACCCTGATTCAAATCTTCTCTTAAAATAGAGACAACAAATTTTGGCCTCCAGAAAGCCCTTTTAGAACATGTAGAAGAACTTATGACTTTAATTCCATTATGAATTTTTTTGCACCAGAACACACACCGAAGAGATCCAAACCTCCTTTATCTTTCATTCCTCCACAAGTTCTTAGTTCTGTCAGTAAGAGACCTTGGGACCATCCCATTGATTCATCAAACTCGAGATGCTTCATGTGAGAATCTATAGTAGGTTAGAAAATATGATCTGCTATTTTCCCTCCAGTTCTGCCTTCCATAAAATGAAAACCCTTCCACTCTGTAAAGAGCTTTGAAACTTACAGAAGAAAAAAAACAAAACAAAAAACCCAAAATGAAATGCAGTGAACCATCAACCAGATTAGTTTACCAGTATATGGACCGAAGGATGCCAAGATCTGATGCCAAAGGCAATGCCTGCTGAAGGCACTTATTTTTCCAACAAAGGATTTACATTTCAATCTTAGTTGAAGAAATTAATTGTCCAATATTTTGCATTTGTACTAGCTAAGACAACTTAATTCAAAATTGGAACCTGAGCAGCCCCAGTGAATCGGTGGCTTTAATTCTCATTACATTCAGAATGGCAGGGCCCAGCTGGGAAAGGCAACCATGTACCTTCTCACCAGCTGGAACAGTCAAGGACAAAGTGCACAGAGTAAGTGAGTGCTTCACTTCAGACACTTGAATGAAGTAATGTTTTACAGAGCTAATGTAAATAGAGTTCAATGGAGAGGATGCTGGCAGGAAGCCACAGCAAGGACATAAATTCATGGTGCTGGAAGACCAACTTGGCTTGGCCTACTGGAGTAGCTTGCAAAGCAATCCAGCATTTCATATAAATAAACTTTTTACCCAGGTAGTAAACCAAGAAAACGGCTGGATTTCTGGATTTTCTATCAGATGTCATGATTCAACAGATGGTTCCATTTCCTCCACAACTCACCCTTGTTCTGAAAAGAACAAATAAAATGAAAGAGGTTCTCAGATGTGTCTGAGTTGTTTCAGCTAGCCAGTTCAATTGGACAGTGTACAACACAAATGAGAAGCTACTCTCTTCTTGCTCATTCTCACTTCCGTTGCACAAGGAGCTGATTGATGCTGTCCCAAACTAGGAGATTTGGGCTGTGAATATGTATCTTTAGTGGTTCCGCCAAAGGGGAGAAGCTCTCAAAACATTCCTTCAAAGAGGAGCCACAAAATCCTCTTGGGTTATTGGTTACTGGTATTCTGCTGCCTTCCCATTTGGCTCTTACAATCTCTTTATAAACAGTCCTATGAATGCTTGGGAATCCCTCTAGCACCTGGTTCAACTGACAGAGGAATGGCACTAGAGGTGAGTGATGTCCCAAGTATTTGTCCTAACTGGCATCTGCAAATATTCTGACAAAAGCAATCCCAAGCCAGTGAAAACATCACAGAGAACTTTCACTTCCTTTGTTCCTGGTAAATCAAGTAGCTGTATTTCCCATCATCAGTTATGAATTATGCCAGATTCAGTGTTAACTCTGTGAAGATCCTCAGTTTACCTCACTGTTTACAGGCTGCAATAGCCCATATTTCAAGAAATGCAGGGTTATTCCTTACAGGCTTTCCATTTCCTTCTCCCTTCCTTCAGCTTGAACAAGTATAGTGGCTGATTACAAATACCTACTCAAATATCTACAAATATTTTTGCTCCCTCCCCTGAACAATTCTGCTCATGTGGGTATTTTGGTAATTTTTTTTTTTAAGCTAGCTTTGTTCTCTCACAGTCTTTCAAATAAGATGGAATACCATAATCTTCATACCACCTTCCCTTTAATTAGAGAAACGCTATGTCTGAAAATGCATCTGTGTCCACCAAGGCTTCATATTGTAACAATCTACCAACACATTCCTTATCCCTGCTCTGGTTTTGAGGACAAAACAAAATTCTCTCCTCTCAAACCATCTGGGACCACAGAGCCTCACAGACATTAACAGGACTCATCCCAGTATCTTACAGGTATTACAGCATTCCCTGGGGTAACAGGTTCCCTCACACCACCAGCTGCACATTGTTCAGAAACCAAGGAAAATAACGAGCTGTTGCTGTACAGAGGACACCAGCAATGCAGCACACCATGCCTGCTCTGCAGGAAGACAGCCGGGATGTCTGAGCTCGAGAGAAAGACTATGTATGGAGTTCTTCACTTACATCTGGAGTTCACATAGAGCACTATGCAGTCCATATCTTCATCCTTGACTCTAAATCCTTCTCTGGACCTATGAAATTACCATGAAGATTAAGGCAGCCTCCAAGGTCCAGGACCTGGTCCAAACAAATTTAAACTCTTTCTGAAGTCAGTTGCATAGGCCAGTTCTCCAATGTGCTCCTTCTCCTCTTCCTCATCAGAACTTTTAATTTTCTAACTGAGCTGGGACTCAAACTCTGAACTTGAAGGGTCAGTCTTCTCACATCCAGGACTGTCACTGCCATCTCAGATTTGTTGTGCTGACATTGGGTGCTGCAGGCAACGATTTAAGACCTGGCCATTGCTAAAGTGAAAATGAAATGGGCAAAAAGCAGCAATCACAAGCATGTCATTCATAACCAGGTTTAACTCCAATCTCCCAGCCAGGGGAGGAGGAGAGCAAGGGAGAAAGGGGGTCATATCCTATGGAAAAAAGGGAGAGATGACAACACATTCAGAAATAGCGGCATGTGTGAAGAGTTGGAACAGTAACTCACACAGAGCTATTTTAAAAACCAAAGGAAAAAGCTTCCCAGCCATGACCAGAATAGAAGGGAAGATG
This sequence comes from Bombycilla garrulus, assembly GCA_013400315.1. Classification (NCBI taxonomy): domain Eukaryota; kingdom Metazoa; phylum Chordata; class Aves; order Passeriformes; family Bombycillidae; genus Bombycilla; species Bombycilla garrulus. Next base: position 260,800 of record VXBU01018923.1, on the reverse strand, counting down.
CTGAGAAGGGAGAATTTGGTGGTGAGTTGCAATCCTGCCATCAGCTACCAACCCATCAGCCAGTGTGTTTATGCTCTGGTAGGCAAGGCCATGCTCTCTCAGTCTGCTTGGCCTGGGTGAGCCTAGAAGCTGCTGCCTGGCTTTGAAGCCTGCCCTGGGCTTCACCTGCTGCCCTCCTAGTGTGATTTTGGATCTCTTTTTTGGGTTTCCTTTTATATGCACAGCTGCCTGCCAGGCTCGCTAAACTGTAAAAACCTTCCTTGACATCAGGGCTGCATAGTCACTGCTACACATACAGCACACTCAGTAAAAGGGAGCAGGACACTTTGGGGTGTTTTCAGCAAACCCACAGCTAACACTAACATTTTATGGGATGAAAAAGTTGCTTTAATGGGAATCCTGTCTTTTGCATTGAAGACAGAAAAGGGAGAAATACACAGAGGGGGTGATGAGAGGCCCACTAGTAGCAGCAACAGAAAAAAATACATCTTAAAAAATGAATCATACATTCCAGAGTTAAAAATATTTTCTGAAGACTGGCTGCTTTAACAGGACGTTTATAGGCCATGCATTTCCAGACTAGAATGATGGAACTTGTGTCATATCCTTAGGAAGCTTTTCAAGAACTGCATAAGAATGAGGGACCATCTACATGTTTCTTCATGTACTTTTCCTCCCCTTCTGCATAGTTTTAATGACTAGAAGCAATGATGAGAGATAAACCCACTTTCAAGAATAGCAAGTCTGAGTCCATGTCCTGTGCAGGCTAGAAGGGAGTAGGAGCTGACATTGTTAAGTCTATTCTAAATAGAAGGAGTGACGGGGAAAACCACTGAATTTCTTACAATCTTTGTTTCTGTATTTACAGACTGTGGCTGACAGAAAGGCAGTCATGAGGCAAAGGCTGTATTTCAAAAGTGCCTTGCAGAGGCTTACATATTGCTAAATGCCAGCTTCCAGTTTAAGAACTCAAACAGGAAATAATAGATATAGACAACATTATCCTCCAAGATAGGCCACGATGTGTGAAACAGGAAAAAACCCACAGCACTGCCGTAATATCTCCTTTGTGAATGGCGCGACAGGGACTGAGACTTGTATTTATATGAGTCTGTACAGATCCACATAAAAACACTGGCCTGAGATGGGTCAGTGAATGTACTAAATGAAGGCACCATGGCATTGTTCAGCATTGTCTCACTTGATTCTAATAAAAACACTTAGCAATGCCTAGACACATGTATTTCTGACCTGTTACATAGTGTGTTATTACACTTGCTTCCTGGAATAACAGGAAGGGAAACTTACCTCCTACAGACATGGATCTGTGGGCAGACATTTTTATAAGTAAAACAGGTTTATCACACAAATGCAGCTTCTAGTTATCTCTGCACTGCATGCACCCTCACAGCTTCTGCTCAAACCACAGGCTGCCTTCTAGAGGGCACCCAGTATTCAGCACAGATGATGGAGAATTCCCCTGGGCTGAATGTGTTCATTTTTTCCCAACACACATGGAGTAGAAAGTTTTAAGTACCATTTTCCCCATACAAGTGAGTTTGGCCTGTGCTGGGTGCTGCTGAGAGAAGAGCGTATCCCTTAAACACACAGCCCTCTGGCTAGAGAGTCAGCTAGAGAGAAGGATGAGGGAATACATGTCTGGTTTGGATTAAGGGATTGTTCTGAAACTTTCTGGTCAATGCGAAAAACACACCACCAAATGTTTGTGTTGTGAAACAGCCAGAACCCTTCAAAAGGGACAGGATGGGGAGAAATTAGCAGATGCAAAGTAACTTCTCCTTATATCCTATCCAAGAATGGCAAATGGAGAACCAGAGTAAGAATTGCCATTAGAAAGGCACAGAATTCAGTTATGAACTTGTTACAGAATAAAAAGAGCTTCACCATTCCTCCAAATTACTACATTTTTCAAGCATAAGGTTTACATTAATATTTTTTAAATAAGTTGAGAAAAAATATCAGTTAAAAAAAATCCAGCAATAATCCAACACTTTCCAAAATAATAAAGTTTTAACAAGTAGAGGGAAAAATGGTTTGTTGCTTGCTAGACAGCTAAAGATTATAGAAGGAGGTTATTGGTTTTTCTGGGACTGTATCACTCTTCTCCCCTCTCATTCCTCAGAGATTTATAAATCTTGTAAGCTTTCTATGTAGCAGGTTCATCAAGTAGAGAACTCATCAGTAACTGCTCAGTAAGGCGTCTACTTTAATAGGCCTGTGATTAAGTGAAGGGTGTTTTAATTTGCTCTAAAAGAGCACTAGCATAATTTACATACTATGCTTATTTGGGGACTCTTTTTCCATGGAACATAAATAGATACAGTTTTTTTACATTGACACTTAAAGCTAAGGGAATCTGTGTATCATCATGAAGCCTCACACCAAGACCTGAAGCTGGGGTAGGACTCAGTAATGCCTGGGAATTGGTTATTTCTTCAGTACACAATTTTTTCCCCCATTTAGAATAAAGAGTGCAAATCCTAAGAATCAAATGCTCCTCTCCTATCTGTTGGTTTAATTGTCACTGCTGTTAAATGCAAACATTTCTTCTCCTTGCAAAGCCATTGGCTGCTCAACTCTGTGCAACAAAATCAGAGAAAAGCAGTATCCCGAGTGCTCCGGGGATCCTCATGTGGCACTAGATGGCGTCGCAAAACACTTACGGTTCAGTTCAGGCAAACGACAGGGCTGGGAAGGCTCTCTAATACTCTGCTCCGTTAGGGTGCAATGCCCCAGAGAATCTGTTTATGTCTACCCCGTCCCTAAAACAGGCTTGGCTACCAGCTCCTATCTCTTTTAAGCATATTTAACTCATTTGTGAATAAACTGAAACATTCAACACAGAGAAATAATCTATTTTCTTTCTCTACCACAGCCCCTACACACTGCTCCTGAAAATGTAGCCACACACCCACTCCTACCAAGCTAATCCACTGAAACCAGGGACAGTGGCAAAGTTGGGGCTGTTTGCATACTGAATATGGCCCTAACTTGGAAAATTTTTCAGGCACATTGCTAATGTAAAGCAGCCAATTCAATCAGCGTCGTCCATTGAAGCTTGTGGTGTAGCTGATTTTCCAAAAATTATATGGGAAAGTAATATGTTTATAAATACTTAAGAATAGCTCATGGAACCCTAACAATTTGAAAAATAAAAGCTAAGAGTTAGCTTGCCACTCTGCTGGGAGCTTTGGGAATCAAGTCAGTATCCCTTCTCCAACTTCAGGACCAGGGCTGTCAGCTGAATTTACCTCCAAATTACAGCTGCACTGCCATTTGCCTCTGAGATCTGTGCTCAGTCACAGCTGTGTAGCTGCACTGAGGCATTAGATTTGGCAGATATTAAAAGAGAGAACAATTTGGTTGTGCCTGTACAGTTTAGCTAACAAGTTTGCTGATGATGTGTGAGCCTGGCACAGCCCAGCTCCCTTGTTGAGAATCGTGCCTGCAGTCAGCAGGCTTGTGTTTACAAAAGGTCAAGTCACACCTGTAAGCTTGGGTGGGCACTTCCTATTTTCCTTCTTCTTTCTGCATGGGATGTGTGTATGTACCCAACACTCTCCAGGACTGGAATGCCAGGTGGAGATGGAGCAGACACAAAAGGCCAATACAGTCATCTGGGACTTAATCCCGTGCCAGCCAGAGATCCTCTAGTGCTCTGGTCAGCTCAGATTTACGTGACTCACAACGAGCTCTTGCTATTTCACTTGGAAAGTTACTTGCAAAGTTTTAATACAACTCCTCCTTAGCCTCCAAAGCTTCACCCTGGTCCTGTCTTTGACCAGTGATCCCATCCCTCTAGGCTCCCCAGCAAGAAATCCCCTTCTGATTCTTCATATCACAGGCTGGTGGCTGGTCGTTTGCCCAAGCTTAACATACCTACTCTTTTCACTACCTCCTAAGCCAGCCTCTCAGTCTCTCAATCACTTGTGCTGTTCTTCTCAAAGAAAATGAAATCTCTCCCTCTATAAATAGTTCTGGTGTGTGTTTCAGTCTGCTGCTGATCTTTCCATTACCAAAATTTTTTGACATTTTATAGCCCACCATCTGGCTGTGCATGATGGCATACAGATGTTAGTCATGCAGATGTCAGACATTTTTGGCTACCAGTACAGCAATAAAGAAATATTTCTCTAACACAGAAAACTTGAGATCTCGCCTTAAATGAACTAAGTAATGAAAGGCTCATTCTGTACTGGGCACCCTTTGCTTTTTGCTGTTGATGAATAACATCACATTTTGCCACTTACCTTTGGAAAAAATAGAGCTCATTCTTCTCCTTCATGTTGTTCCTTAAAAACCCCTAAAATCTCTTCTTAGCTAAAATGCCCCCACACCACTGGCACTGAGTTAATTGACAAAGCTTTGGCCACTGGTTCCCTACCACAATGGCCTGACACTCCTGCCTACATACTTACATTGTCCCTTGAGCCCTGCATCCATGTCTCCACCTTGTCTCAACAGAGATTATAATCTCCCCAAAAAGGAGATTTTCTTAATGACCTAGGTTCTAGACAGCAGGTACCATAGAATCATGGCCATAGCCAGGCTACTAATAGCCACAATGGATTAAACGCCTTACAGGAATTCATAGCAGTTAACAAAAATAAGGTTTTTTCAGATGAAATAGTATATTTCCAAGGGTGAGATTAAGGACAAATAGGATCAGAGTGCTGGCTACAGTTTTAGAACCAGACAAGTATTGGCAGTAGATATTTGCAGACAGTTTTCAAGGTGAGGTGGGGGCTGTTAGTGGACGAGTGAAAGGGTACTTTTCAGTAGTTGGTTTTTGATAAATTGCACTGTTGTTAGTCCATAAAGGACTGGGTTGCTTTCTCTCTTTGTTTTTTGATGTATTTTGTTTTTTTCCTTTGAGAGGGTTAGGAACTACAATCCTAGTGACACAATAAAAATCAGAGAAGAAAGTCTGTGGAAAAGGAATTAAATGGACTGGGTATCTGATCATCTCCTTTGTATCCAGCAGAGATGAGGCAGATGCCAAATGGTTTTGGAGATCGTGGATATATGCTTATGCTTCTGGAGATTAGAAAATCATTCATAACAGGAGGTGAAGGGAGTTTGCTACTGTAACATTAGTCACCCCTGCAGAAAGGACACTGAAGAGAAAGGACACTGAAGCTCCACATACAGTGGCATTTCCAGCAGCAGATGGGTCAGCTGAAGGTGCTATCAGTGTCAATTGCACTTCCCTACTCCAACAATGTGACTTTCAAAGATAACTGAATGAAATATCTAAATGATGTTTTACCCATTACTACATTTAGTCTACATTACTGTGCATTACTTGGTACTTAAGACAATCTCTTCTTGGTAGATAGAGGTTTTTGGTTCTTTGGTCTCCATTTTGAGTGCATGCATACAGAAATACACTCACAAAATTTTGCTTTTGACTAAATGATGTCAGCTATATCTTGAATCTCCCAGTGCTGACATACATGAGTAAAAAAGCTTTAACAATTCTGGTCATTTGTGTGTTAAATTTCCATTGCTACTGGAAAAATACCAGGTCACCTCCCCTCGGTGGAAGCAGGAGTTTGTTATAGTGATTATGGAAAAAATAACAACATCCAGACATGAAAACTTGGACCAATTATTTCACCTGGGATCTCTTTCACCACATATTTGCTTTCTCATTTCTTTCTGTCTCCTCTTTAGTTTTTGCAAAGCTGTGGTCTCTCTTCAGCTTAATTGTATCCTATAAATTTGAGCAAAATCCAAGAGTCTTCACTGAACACAGGAACCTTGCCATTGATTTCAAGGCAGCTGGGTTCCATATATCAGGAACACATGTAGCTTCACATATAAGGCTGCCTCTAACATGAAGATAAGAAAGCAAAAGCAGCAATGGAAATATCAGTCCTTACTGTGTATTTCTCTGAAGAAATCTGTTATACAGATTTCCCTCTCTTTTTTTGTTATTTTTGGAGATTGTGAATTGATGGGGAGTTTTTATCATTAACATGACTCTCTAAGGTGAGGTGACAGACTTGCAGGTCTTTTTGGGCCTCCTGACACTTCCAGTGACTCAGCCCATTCATTGGACAGAAATGCTGGCAGCACTGAACTGCTTTATTCCATGTATTTAGACAAAAGCTGCCTGGACTAGAAAGTCATTCTCTAATAATAAAATACGGAGGTACCAAACTTGATGGTAAGAACTAGCTGCACTGGAGTTATACTTGTGCTTCTAGCACTAATGTGCTCCATGAACAGCCCACAATGATCTTTTGGAGAAGGGCACTGAGGATTTTTCTCTTAATGCTTAAAAATAGGAATATGCATGGCCCCTGTATATTGTATGGGACACTCATCCAAAAAAACAAACCTTGAAATGCTATCTAATATATAGACTATCAGAGGTGTCATTTCAGATGTGAGCTTCTACAGAGGTATAATCCAAGAACAGCAGCAATATATTAATAAAACATGCTTCAACCACATTTTTTTCTGGCAGATAGTACTTTTGCACTGTAGCCCAAAATACATAATGAAATCCAGATCTCTCTAGTTGCTGGAATGTCCTTTGTCAATAACTGTGAAAAATGTCTCTTACCCTGCAGTGCAAAATTGAGCTGTGGAATTTATGTGCATAAGTTCTTCCACCCTTCAAAAGTATTTATCTTGAATGAAAATACTGACACTGATTGTGCCTGGCAGAGACCACTCCCTACCTCTGCTGTATATCTTAATCCCCTCTGCACCAATTTTGTTTATGTGAATTTATTGCCTGTGAAGTAACTACATCAAAAAACCTGGATTTTTTACTATTGTTTGATTAAAAAGTAGTACTAGTATTACCAATCAGCAAAGAGACACATATGTACATCTTCTCAATGTGAGACACTCCATCAGGGACAAATCTTTTTTATTCTTTGGTTTTTTTCTGCTACAAAAACCATTAGAATTCGAATTGTTAGGTTTTGGCCTGGTGGAAATCTATCCACATGACACCAGAGTTCAGTTCCAACCTGAGCTGAGATTATGTCAAAGACTTAAAAAAAAAACAACATACAAGAGAACTCCTAATTCCCAACCTTTGAGCCAATGTCATGACTTCTCACTATTTTTCACCCTCTTCATATGTTATCAGCTGAAAGCACCAGAGTAGTCGCATTGTTCTATCGGCAGCTGCTGACTCATCTTACGAATTATGATTTAAGAACCAGCTACCTACCTACCTACCAGCTACCTTCTGTGCATACTTTTGCTTCCAGAAGTAGCACAGGAAGGTCACAGGATTGATGTCCCTGTCTGTAGTATGATGACACTAACCAGGTTAGCCACTCTACTCCTCTCCCAGGTGAGTAGGTTCTGCCCCTTCCCTTCTATAGTCACAGAAGAGAAGAAAACTCTGTAAGGAAATAGGAATAACTGTATTCACCAGCCAAAGAGAGTATTCAGGAGGCTGGCATGGGCCTTCCTGAAGCAAATGAAACCCCTGAAAGGAGGACATGGATCTTTTTTTTCACTCTAAATGAGATAGCTTCTGACTCAATTTTCTAAATACTTGAGTTTAAGCCAATACTTTTCCTCTTCTTCTCAGTCTCCCAGTGAACACAGGACAGAAGACACTGCTTCTGAAAACTACTTCAAGAAAAGAACTACAGAGCCCTGAGTTTCCAACTGCTTGTACTCCTTTTCCATAAGTTTTTGATTCCACCTACAACACCTGGCCTGTGGAGCACCTGAGAGAGGTGCACCCCCTGCAGTGTGTGCCCCCCTCCTCTGCCATCCATCAAGGAAAGATACCAAAAATATCTGGCAGAGAAGATCTGATTCAGGCCAGAGGAGAGGAGGGAAAGCCAAAAGTTACCACCAAGTGAGACACAGGAGTGCCTATTTACATGAAGGAAAGAGAAAAAAGTGGCTCCACTGAAGATTAAACACCAGGACGTACCTGATAACTTCGAAATAAAGACAAGGGCCATGAGTGCTTGCAAGTGAGCATAACCAGCCTGAAGAGTGGTGCATTAGCTGCACTTGACATTTCTTGCTGTCATTTTCAGGCTCGAACTGTCTTCAGTCTGACCTGAAGTAACCGGACAAAAATGTTAAATTCTCATTCTACCAAGCCTTTGGCCTTGCCTTGCCTTCCCTCCACTGAGCCATGCAAGCAGCAAAGTAAGGTGGTACTTCAGTGTATGCTTAATTGCTTTTGTGACTTAAAACCATCGAGAATTTGAATCTTCTCCATTGACTACCAATGAATGTTAGTCAAGAAGGTGTTCAGCCACATAACTAGTAATTTTTTATATTCATCCCCAAAGCACACTGACATGTAGTCCATGAGAGTAATCACTGTGCTTAGCCCTGTTTTGGAAGACTCTTCTAGAGATGAACTGTGGCACAGTCTGTTTTTTAAACATGATACTCCTCCATTCCTACCCCTTCAATTTCATAATCAAAACAAGTCTTTAAAAACCCAAACAAACAAGCCAACCTCTTAAAAATTTAAATTAAAGGGTGCAAGAAAAATTTGTAAGGCAGAATATTTTAGGATAGATAATGACTCCCACAAATACATAAGGAGCAATCCCTTCTGAATCAGAGGGCTCTGTTTTCTGGCAGGATCTCATTGAAGTTCCTCTACCAGTGGAGAGGAGAGCTGAGTCTTCTCCAGTAGGTGAATGAGCTGATTATACTGCAGGACAATTTCTACTTGATCTTATTCCAAGTGTGCAAAGCCATAAGTGATTGTACTTGGGCAAAACAGCTGTCAAACAGATCAGGCCTGGGAGCTCTGCATTAAGAAACCAAGTATTTGTGTAGAGAGAAGTTGCATAAGCATCAGCTTCTATCCTGCTTGAATCTGCATTGTACCATGAAGCAGGGCTGTGAAAGCCACGAGACAATTTCCCCTCTTGTTCAGAGAGGCTCAACATCAGCTGACAGTCCCCCAGACAAAGGGAGAAGGACAAAGGAAGCACACCAGAGAAAGGATGTGGCATGGATCAGTGTTCAGACCTGTGCTAGCATAAAGCCCACTGCTACAGAGGTGTGAAATTCAGATGTGAATCCAAGCCCTTGCAGCTGGTGACTTCACTGCTGTGGCCAAATTCATTTAGCTGTGCAGGCATGTGACTTGGGAGCTGTAACTAACAGCCCTTCATGGGACAGTCTTCAACATGAGCATTATGAGATGCCTGTAGCACAGCTTCCCAGCGGGGTTATATCACTGTAACACAGGGATGCTGGCCTCACCCACCAACAATTTAAGTTAATTTAAGCCTTGTTTTCCTTATCATCTCAAGAACTATTCCTGTGACTGTCTGTCTGTAACTATTCTGAGAGTGCTCCTGTGGTTTTCTGAATGCTTCGCCTCAGCAGATGTATTGTCAAGCAGATGCATGCTGCAGTGGCCTCAGCGCTCCCCCCAGCCTGTGGCTGGGTAACACCAACTGCAAGGCCGGCAGATGGCAATCTTTGTATTCATTTGCTCTCCGTACAACACTTTCATCTTAGTGAACATAACACCAGTTGCATCAGTCAGTTTGGTGTAGAACTCGTGTCAGTCCTGTCCAGGAGATATTTTGTTCTCCCTGGCTGATGTTTCCATCCCAGATGTCAACCAGATGTAGAACAAGAAATGGGTCTATGTGAGAGCCTTCCTCTCACCAGGAAGCTCTGTAAACTGGACAAGCAGAGGTGCTAAAGTCAAGGTCAGCTTGAGCACAGGCCAGTAATAACATCCACACTTCCCTGAATCTCAACTAAAGCCTGAACTTTTGGGGTTGCAACCCTATCAGTACCAGGAAGCTTAGCCTTGGTTCAAAACATTTATTGCTATAGTTTGTAATATTTATTTTTAAAGCTTGACTGTCATATTGCATCACCAGTTTCTAAGCAACCTTCTCGAGGACTCCACAGAAAAATGTATCCTTAAAAAGTGAAGATTCAAATGAGGCCAGCCAACCTATTTATCAAAAGCTCCTTTCTATTTTAGGAGCTTGATCCGACTAACCAGGCACTGCTCTTTTTATCACGGGTCACTGCCTTTGCAAGCCTCCCTGTACTGACTCCCTTTCCTGCTCCCATACAGGGGGCTGAAGTGCAGTTCCCCTGTTTACACTACTAGTTGTTATTTCTCCAGCTGCTGGCTGGGCTATGACCCCAGTCGGATTACTAATAATAGCCTCTTTTCCCCTCAGGAAAGTGAGGGCTCAGCAGGGTTTAAGAAACCTGTCCCTTCTTAGAGCATCAACAATGTCTGGCTTCCCAGGATTCAGGCTTGGTGCTCTCCACTCTAATAACCCCCCACTGGCATCAGCAGGGGGACCTACACCTGCTTATCTGGCTCCCAGCTTCCCAGCACTGTACAAAGCAGTTTTCCTAAGCCACTTGCCTCCTTTCACCTTCCCTGGGAGCAGTTTTTCCCACAGTCTCTGGAGGATTGCCTTGAAGTCTTCTTAAAGCAAAGTTCTCAACTGGCCCTCTGGCAGTCTCCTTCTTGCTGTTACTTTATTTCTCCAGCTTTTCTCTCTCCAGAACAGAGAGAGAATCCTTGTTCACAGGGTAGTTGACTTCCCTATTAATTCTTTAGCAGCTGATATAGTGCAGTTGTGTGCACACTCCTTGACACCTTTGATATCTTTAAGTCTGATACCTAAAGCAGAGTATAAAAAGACTTGCAGTCATCCTGTCATCCTTAAACAGATATATAATTTCCTTTTGTGGACGTAGCATTAACTTTCAGTTCCTTATTAAAAGCACTCTAAGGGATACAGGTTTTGTACATTGCATTCCACCTTTCTCAAACTGCTCATTTCAGTTCAGTGGGCTACAGAATTAATCTCTATAAGCCTCCAGGGAGCTGCACTTTTCACGGGTGGGTGTAATTTTGATCTCAGATTTTCCATGTAGAGGTGTCCAGGGGGATTTCATTCCAGCCTTTTGTGATTACTTCCAGTCCAACCAAGAAGGTCTCTTAAAGCCTTGATTCGAAGACCAAGCCAGAGAAAACAGCTACATTCTTGAGCAAATTATCCCAGGGTTAACTAAGATAATTAGTAAAAATTTCAAGTAATTGCAATTACTTCAAGTCTGCATTTAGCAAGATTTAATTCCTAATCATTGGCTATCCTTCTGTCCTTCTCTGCTGGATTAAAAAAAGGGATTTATTTGCAGATGTCTCTTTTCTGTGTATGCCTGAGAAGATCATGAACAATGTGTGGCTATGCCTTCCACATAGTTAATTCCCCACCTTCCTTTCAGGAGGATCATATCCAGCTATCACATCACTTTTTGAACCCTTTGCAATAATTTTGAAAAGCCTGACGTGTACAGCATAAATCACATTATTGACACTACAAATGACTTTCCAACTTTTCACTGGGCTGCTGGCAGACTTCCTTCTTGCTGCAATATCACACCAAAAGCCTATTTCCAGGGGCTTATATACAGTGACCTTTAAGTCTCTTACTGAATAGCTGCCTTCAAATATATTGTTCTATATCTTATGGATGTTTTATGTCTTTATTTTCTTCTTCTTGCTGTAAAACCTTGCACTGACCCTTTAAAATATGTTTTCCCTTTACTAGAAGTCCCCTGGTGGCCTACAAATTATTTACTTTCTAAGAAATTTTGATGTCAAATTTATGAAGTGTATTCCTCATCTGGGACTAAGGTACTATCAAACATCAGCCTTGAGAATAATCCCCATGGTTGCATGTTTTCTTGTGTGCTAGATCCTCCCTACACCTGCCTTAGAACCTCTCATCTTCACTGATCTGCCACACTTTATACATGTAAGGTAGATTCTGTAGCATGCTACTTCTTCAATCAGGTCAGGAAAGCAAAGTTCTCACAGAAGTTCTTCAGCATATCTATAACTGAATAGGATAGACAGCAAAGCTAATATGGAAATCTGTTACTTTCCTCTACTTTCATGTACTGAGAGTGTTTTCCTTGGCATCATTAGAATTGTGCAGATAAGTGATGTTTTGCCTCTGTGTGGTTTCAAATTGTTACCAAACCAAGAAAACTGAGGAAGTTTAAATTTTTTAATTGATTTACCCCAAATCAAATATTTGGCTTCAGAACTGTAGAGTCACTTATTTTCAAAATCTTTGTAATGAAGCTGGATGAAACATTGAAATGAAAACCTCATTTTTATTTACAGTCTGTTTAAAGTGTCATAATGAAACAAGGTAATTTTTAATGACATTTTTTTCCTTGTCAAGATAAATAAACCAGCAGGCTTGATACTAATTTAAGTGGAAAATGTTACCCACCCTTATTCCACAGAACTCCAGTTTTGTGATTCTTGTGAGAGGTATAGTCCCCTTACCTCCCAGTGAATGCAGGATGTGATATTTTGGGAAAGGCTGAGCATTTTTGCCTCGTGTTAATATGAGCACAGGCATTCATCATTCTCCCCTACCTACAGGGCAAACCACTGGCCACAAAACACAAACTGAATGCATATTAGCGAAACCACTACGAATGTTTATCAGTGCATTTGAAAACTTAAATAAATACTAAGAAAATAAGATACAAGGAAAGGAAACGTTTTTTTTCTTTGAGACATTAATTTCAAGGAAAGTAGAAGGTGCACCTTCACCTCTAGACAATATAACTGAGATCAAATTCAGTTCGTAACATGATGTAACAGCATCCCTGTCAGTAAGCAAAATCTTGGAAAACAGTTAAAGTAGTATTAAGGTCCTGGATATTTTTAGGTGTTACCCATCAACTACAGTTAAGTGGTGTTTTACACTGGAGGTGCTCAGCACACTGAAGCCAGTGTGAATCAGCTAAAGACCAGGTGTTGCCAGCAAAGCTGTGCCAGTTTAGGTCAGCTCAATAGAATGGTGTCATTTACACCATGAAAGATGAGCAAAGGACATGACCCTGCCTTTACCCTTGTCTCTGTAGGTATTTTTGTACCTTTTCTCTTCTTTTTTTTTTTTTTTCATTGATGGTGCACATTCATGGGAAATAGATATGACTCTAATTTTAGTACAATAGTAAACAACCTGATCACTTTAAAAACTACACATTAACAGTTATGCCCATACAATGTTTGAGGAAAGACTATGCTGACATACATGATGATCTGAAAGAGAAACTGATTGGAGAGTGAAGAAAAATTGGATTTGACTGAGGAACTCACAGAAAACAATATAAAACAAGGAAAGGGGAAAGACAAGGCAGAAATAATGAGTTTTAAAACAATAATTCTTAAACACCAGAGCTGTTATTGAGACTGATGGAGAAACATACTTTTTTATCCAGACAGTGTCCGTTTGGTGAGAGGAAAGAAAAAGCTGAGGTCAGAGAAAACCAGAGAGCTGGGATGCGTGAAGGAAAGAGTTAAGGCTGGAGTCACCCTCTCTGAAGTGCTCTGTGATGCTGTGCAGTGTTTCAGCCCCCAGAGCCTTCCTCCTCCTCCCTCCCTGTGTCGGAGTGGGGAGGAGGCGGGTTCTGCTGAGCTGTTAAATCCTGAGTGAAGTTTCCCCCATTTCCAGTGGCCACCGTTGTCTGAGGCTGGTTCAGAGCAGGGCTGGGGTTGCCCTGACATTTCTGGGACCGCGGCCAGCCAAGAAGAAAAAAAGACGAGTGTTTTACAATTTGCTTTTGTCAAAGTGTGGAGAAAGGGGAAAGGGAAGCGTCCTTTCTTTTTCTTTTTTTCAGCATCACATTCCTGTGTTTTTCTTCAGCCTGGAAAATATATTAGTGCTGGTGCTTTCCTCTCTGGAAACAAAGGAGCTAAACGGGACTGAGGAAGCAAGGAGTGGGAAGGAGGTTTGGAAAGTTTAAAAGAGAGGGACTTGGAGCAGCCAGAAGTTCCCTTTTCTTAAATGAAACCCCTGCCTGTGTGGGTAACCGGTGAAGCAAAAATCCAGACCTGCAGGTAAATGGAGAAGCAGAGATCACAAAGGAAATTTCCGCTAACCTCATCCCGCCTGTCAAGAAGGTGAAGAAGCAAGTTAAAAGACACACAACAGGCTCTGCGACCTGTTGGGCTGAGTAAAGATAAATCACTGAGCAACAGAAAAGCTGTATGGCACTGATCTCCTTTTAAAGGAAAAAGACGTGAAAACTCATCTCTGGCAGGGGAACTTCCCTGAGAGTGTAAGTTTCAAGTCAAATTCTTGTCTTTCTGCTCTATGTACAGGACCCTTTCTCTGTGTGTCTTTGCATGTGTGTATAGTGGGAATGTGAGAGAAAGGGGGAGAGTGAGAGAGAGAGGAGGATGCAGATCACGGTGTCATTTTAGACAGACAGTATCGTGTTACAGAAGGGTGATCTAATTTTTTCATAAAGTGATCCATTCTGCGTTTTTCCAAAAATAACTGTAAAACTTACAAAGCCACTAGGGCAGGACTGAGGTGTAATCAAGCACTTTTAAATCACACAAAATAGCCAGCCTGTGCTCTGCATTTTTAATTACTTGTGCAGGATATCATTATACTGTTAACATCTATTTTTTCTCCTTCTCTTCCCCGCCACAACACAGACTGCACAATGAGGCCAGCTCTCAGCTTAGCCCTGTTGTGGGCAGCATGGTTAGTGTGTGGCTCTGAGAAGACAGAGAGGCTAGTGGAAAGAGGGAGCCATGGAGTTAGGAAAGTGCCTCTGGCTTACAGGGCTTCAAGCAGCCTCCTGAGAAGGTCTAGAGCATCCCTGAGGAATTCAAGCCCAAATCCTCAACACCCTGTCACCAAGAGGGATTCTTCAGCACCTCCAAAGCCACCTGCCAATCTCCTGCAAGGGGAAACACGTTCCCAGGCCAGGGGCACAGGGACCAGAACGAGATTGGTACAGAGACTCACAGCTGCAGCCAAATACCCCAAGTCCGAGATGATTAAGGACGAAGGGATATCCTCTGCCACCCAGTCACGAGTGGTACGTTTCCCTTCAGGGTCAAGTTCTCCCAATGTTCTGGCCAGCTTTGCAGGGAAAAATCGGGTGTGGGTCATTTCTGCCCCCCATGCCTCTGAGGGCTACTACCGGCTCATGATGAGCCTGCTGAAAAATGATGTTTACTGTGAATTGGCTGAGAGGCACATCCAGCAGATTGTGTTGTTCCATGAGGAAGGAGAAGAAGGGGGGAAAGTCAGAAGGATAACCAACGAAGGAAAAATCCTGGAACAGCCACTAGATCCTGCCCTCATCCCTAAGCTCATGAGCTTTCTGAAACTCGAGAAAGGGAAATTTGGCATGGTACTGTTGAAGAAAACCCTGCAAGTGGAGGAAAGGTATCCTTATCCAGTCAGGCTAGAGGCCATGTACGAAGTCATTGATCAGAACCCCATCAGAAAAATTGAGAAGATGAGGCAGAAGGGCTTCATCCAGACATGCAAAGCAGCTGGGGTGGAGGGGCAAGTGGTTGAGGAAGGCAATAATGGGGGCACCATGCAGCCTACCCCAGGCAGTGAACATGTTCAGTTGTCAGCAAGGAAGGAGGATCCAAGGAAGAACAATAATCAGCCAGCAAGGACCAAAACATTGAGGAAACCAATGACAACCACAGTGGCCACTCCTCTGCCTACAGTAAGGACCACTACCCTCCCTCCAACCACAGCTACTCGTGCCACCACCCATGCAGTGACAACAGCGAGCCGATCTACAACAACTACAGCCCTCCCCAGCACACAGAGGACCTGGACCACGAAGTCACATTCCACCACAGAGTACCACAGGCTACCAGTAGCCCCTGATGCCACCACGCCACGAGTCACAGCCTCTGAGGACTTCTACTCTCCTGTGTGGAAAACAAACCGCAGGGACCGGCAGCGTGGCCATCAAGAGAAACAACTGTCAGCCACACGGAAACCAAGCAAGGCTGCCCGCTATGACAGTTTCACAGAAGTCCCAACAGCTCCCTCAGTGCACGATACAAAGGCAAATGTGGGTAGATTTAAAGATAACAGAACTGACAGAAAGGACTTTAACCACAGGGACCTGAATGTCACACCCAGGCAACACAAACCAACCAAGACTAAACCACCAAAAAAGAAGACCCAAGAGAAGATACTCAGTAATGAGTATGAAGATAAATATGACCCAAGCAAGCCTGCTAGTTCCCATTTAGAGGAACAGTTTGCTACGGGAAATATTCCCCCAAAGAAAGGAAAAGAATCAAAGAAGCATGACCGAATGGATAAACCTGAGAAGAAGAAGAAGAAAGACAGACCTGACAAGCAGCAGAAGAGTGAGAAGCAGTCCAAGAAGGTAAAAGCTGAAAAAAAAAGTAAGCAGGACAAAGACCGCAGTAAGAAGAAGAAGGGAAGCAGGACTGAGAATGAGGATTTTCCCAAGTCCAACAAGAAGACTTTCCTACAGCCTCCCAGGAAATCAGCAACTAACCTCCTGGAATATTTTGAAGGCAAGAGGAGGCTCATTGTAAGTAATTAATTCATCTGAATTTTATTACCTAAATGAAGTAGTGTCTCCCTCGTAGTAGGAACATGTGGAACTACAAGTTTATAGTAGGTTTGTATTACTCTTATTTTGATGTTTTTATCTTAAGAGGTAAAATCTGTAGACCCAAATGATTGTTTTCAACAGGTTTCACAGCCTCATACTGGAAATCTTACATGCAATATAAAAATAAGTCATCCAGAGATTAGCCACTGTTCCCAGCCACTTCCATGAGCCACCATATAGCCATCAGATTATTTTGCTTCCAGTGGATACATAGGTGTCAGGATCTGTATCATTAAGATCAATAAAATGAGGTTCCAGTGTGGATTACATCCATTCATCACCTTGAAGTACTTGCCAGAGTTACCACGTTTCAGTGCTCTGCATGTCCTGCCAGCTGGCACACCTGCTTCATATTGGTGCCGCTGTCCTAAAGCTGGAAGCAAGCCAGGTGGCTTGGCAATGCCTGTGCATGTCTGACTGAGGATATGCACAAAGGCTTGTGATCAGATGCCCTGAGGGATAGGGAATCTGGGATTAAGATCTGATGGGAATTTGGCATTCAGATCTCTTAGACATCTTCAGAGATCCTGTGCAAACTTTACTTTGGTTTGGGCTTTTCTCCTGCTGTTTGTATTAAACTGTAACACTCCAGTAAATGTTGAAGCCTGAGAACTTCAGCATGGTCTGGAGTTCCTTGCCCCCAGGTTTTATAGCGCTGTATGTTTTTCCAACTACTTATAAAAACCACTTCACCTGGGACAGGAAACCGTTTTAGTTGTAGTACAAATGTTTTTTCTGGCAGATGACACATATCCTGAAGGGTACACTTTGGAAAACAGTTCTTTAAAAATATTATTGTGGGAGCTGGTTTCTTGCAATTATCCTACTGCAAGGTAGTCTGTTTCAGAGTTATTGTCCAATAGTCATTGTCACAAACGCTTATGACTTTCATCCTCCATATTCCAGTACAAATAGTTAAGGTGCCAAGCTGAGATGCCAAGTTAAGATTTCAACCATTGGAATGCAATGAATCACTCTGCTGATGATTCATGGGCCTGAAAACAAGGCAACTTTCTTCTCCCCCTCCCCGTTCTTCAAGATGTAGGGACTCTGCAGAGCTAGCACTAGAAGTGGAAAAAAAAGCCATATATTTCAAAAAAATGAACTTGACTTAATTTTGCAAACTATGTCTATTAGTTGTTTATTAGTAAACTAATTAGTTAACAAATATTTAGCCAAAACAAAAGCTCAGAGAGAAAAACTATGTAGAAGCTGGGATCCTTGAAATTTGGTCTCAGTGTTGTGGTTTGCAAGAATGTATGTAGCATCAGGACAAATATAAACAAACTTGAAAATAAAAGAGCCAAAAGTACAGCTCACAGATGTCAGGCTGCTAATTCATAACACCACCACAGTCCTGGCAACTTAAAGGATTGTCTGAAATTTGAGCCTTCTGATACTGGGCCACCTCACAGCTGGATCTCTGAGAAAAGAGTTGCACAATCTCAGGTTATTGGGCCAGAACTCACTGCAGACAAATGATTATGCCATGCTGCACCTCACTTTTCCAGAATCTAATAACATCCTCAGCCTGCTTACTCTGAAGCTCCCTGAAGAATAGGTGTGGTTTGGTTATCAGTAAAAACAGTGTCTGAACTCTATTTCCTCGTTGCCACGCATGGCACATGTGGAAAATAAAGAACTTCTCAAGCTTCTTTGAGTCCACACATGTGCCTATTTGCATTCCTTCCAATCAAACTGTTCAGTTCCCTGGGGAACAATACTTACAATTAACTCTGTCATTCATGAGTCTTTAAACTCCCTCTCTAGAGAATTAGCCCACATTGCTGCAGAAGCGGCTCTACCCAAGTTGTTCCCCTCTGCTTTACTGTACTTTTGTTTTTCAGACTGGCTTCCAAAGACATTGTTTCAGTCCTTTTCCAAACATCTTTTAAGAAGGATATAGGGTTTTAAGTTCTACATCATTAAGAATTTCAGATTTCAGTGTGAATTTCAAACACCTGGAATTTTGAAGTCTATTCTTGGTTAAGTTCAATTACTGACAAATATAGGTCCCAAGTGCAGAAACTGAAAAATATGTATGGGTTTTGAATCCAATAGCCTCACCTCTCTGTAGTGAGGCTTTTATTGTATTCTTACAAATGCGGAGAAATTTTGGCCTAGTGAGTTTCATTTTTTTGTTGAGTTCTCTGCTGTGATGAAATGCCAACTGACATTTTATTTGTGACACTCCATATATACCCACATGCACATATACACATATGCACACACACACACACACACACACACGCATGCTTGCATGTCAACAAGGAACAGGAAGAGAATCAGAGGACTGGAGCACCTCTCCTATGGAAACAGGGTAAAAGAGTTGGGGTTGTTCACCCCGGAGAAGAAAAGGTTCCAGAGAGACCTTATAGAAGCCTTCTAGTACCTGAAGGGAGCTTATAAACAAGAGGGACAGTGATAGTTGTGGATGCTCTATCCCTGTAAGTGTCCAAGGCCTGGCTGAATGGGGCTTTGAACAACCTGATCTAGTGGAAGGTATCCCTGACCCTGGCAGAAGGGTTGGAAGATGATCCTGAAGGTCCCTTCTCACCCAAACCATCCATCATTTGTGTGATGCAAACACTGACAGAGACACTGCATATACAGGATGGGTTAAAACACACCTCGACAAAGCTTTGATTGAAAATTTACTTTGTTCTACAAGGTTTGATGAAACGAATCAGATTCATGCTTGACTCTGCATTCCAGCTTATGACCTCCAAAACTAGGAGGAGACAATACAAACCAACGGTCTGTTTTTCATCTCAATCCTCAAACCCTTCTCATGATCCATTTTTTTTTATTTGAAGCAATTTTATATGCAATTTAAAAGCACTGTGTTACATGCTGTAGCCCAGAAACCAAATCCTCTTTATGTTTGCCACTCTCATTCACCTATATGTCCCAAAGCTGCAGTCATGCCAGGGGCCTTTGCATAAATGAGAGGCAGATTTTATAAGCCCAGAAATGGTTTTACATTGATCAACTCGAGTTATAAAGAGTGTACAGTAAAAATTAGCCTTCAGGCCACACAAACTTCACAAGGCAGCCAGAAAATTATTACTCCTGTTACATATGAAAGCATAAATTTGTAATTGAAGAATTTTGGTGATTATTTGTGACCTTAAACCATAAAACTTTAGTACATATTCCAGCTTCCTCTGCAGCTGGGAGATCAGTGGCAGGTGCCTGATTGCAGGTCACTGCTGCCAGTTAGAATGATTCTATTGCTAGAGCTGCAGCATTCCTAGGCATCTTTTGCTAGAAGCTGCTGCATAGGATCACTGAATGTTGTTACACACATCCCCTCCCTGGAATATTTTCATCTCAGTCACTGATGAAGGATCTGAGTTGTGCGCTCTAAACTTTTTAAAAATTAAATCTTTGCAATCCTTAGAAGACTTTGAAGTAAGTATTGTAGAATGTAAAGCTTTTTATACTTTTGTTGTTGTAATTGTTCCTCTTCCTTTTCTCCCACAGCTGTGCCTTCAAGCAAGTTTAAGTCCCATAAGGTATCAAAGTAGCTTAGAACACAGAAAAGCAAAACCAGTAATTTTCAGATGAGGTCACAGTGGCCTTAGCAAATCTTCAAGGTCTTCTTAGATGGCCATCAGTTACATAAGTACTCATGTAGCCCTGGTTGTACTCACTCATTGGCAGTCAAAACAGCCATGGGAGCCCTGCCTGGACCATGGAATGAGGGCAGAGCAGCTGCCATGTTCCCAGGGCTCCCACTGTGAATGAGTCATAGCACTTCTGAAGGCTGTGAGGGAGACCTGGTGGGAACTGGCAAGGCAAGGGATAAAAGGAGAGTAGGTGGCTTTCTGTAAAATACAGTGATAGTTCTTCTACCAGCATTGTGGTAGAAGCAGCAGAGGAGCTGGTGCAACCAGCTGTACATGCTTCTGAAGGTTGGCCTGTAGCTGGCTGAATGGCTTTGGGTCAGGCCTGGGCATGAAGGTACACTCCAAACAGAAATAAATAACAGCTTTATGGGAAAGAGAGCCCAGTTTGAAGACACTGACTAGTTCTCTTTCAGTAAAATATTCACCTGCTTCATTCCTTATACTAAAAAACTGTCTTGTCTCTGCCACCAACCAGCTGATCACAACCCCCAAGGCAGACAACACCATGTATGTACAGCAGCGAGACGAGTACCTGGAGAGCTTCTGCAAGATGGCAACGAGGAAGATCTCAGTCATCACAATTTTCGGCACCATGAACAACAGCAGCATGAAAATTGACCACTTCCAGCTAGGTTCTTTTCCTTTTACTTCTTTCTTTCCATCTCATGGGCACAATACAAACAGCAAAGGGAAAAATCACCCCAGTTTGGGTCAAAATCTAAGACTAGGACAAGTGAAAAGTAGCTCATTTAAACATATTTGGTGCCACCTTCTTCATATTCAGAGTTTCCATATAGACAGGTGACACTGGACATTTTAGGTAGCTTTGAAACAACTGCTGCCAGTGTTCAGGTCCTGGGGAAGCACCCAAAGCCAGTGAAAACCTGTTCTTTTGTAACAATAGTGGTTGGACAAAGACTTCGGGTTGTAGTTCAGCAAAGCACTTAAGCTTAGGTATTTCTTGAACTGTTGAACTATCTAACTTCTGTCTGCATCTAAAGGTTAACACCACTGTGACTGTTTTGTTGGATGAAGTGAAAGAAATACAAATACTGCATGTTCTATACTGTAAATAGAATAAAAGCTTCTAATTTTGCTTACAAGTCCACCACATCTATCCCCTTGAAGCTCATCTGGTTTTACCAAACCTTGGGAAAAGATGTGTGATGGAACAGAAAGCTAAGGACCTGACCAGCTGGAGGGAGTTTTGGGTCTGCCATATAAATGGCCAGAAGATCACAGATTTGTGTCTGGCTTCCAGCTGCGCCTCTGTTACTCTCAGAGGGACAGGATCTAGCAGGGGACCTAACCTTGTATCCCTGACTGACAGTGAGTCACAAATCCTGCCAGACTGTCCATTTGTGCACCGCTTTGACAAATCTGGAGCAGTACAGGATTTTCCACATCAGGCCAAGGTTACTCAAGGTCACTTTTTGCATACCTAGATCCATCTGCCTGTCAGTGGACTGTTTAGGATTATAATTAGCTCTAGTCTGGCTAGTATTCAGATATTCACTCTGACATAGACCATACTCTTTCAGCCTGTTCCAAACTTTACCTACATCCAAACTTTCCCCAAACCACGTAAGTGTATATAACAGCTGAGTCCTCATAGGAGGAATGAAACTGTTGAAGAAAAACAGGAGATTTTAAAGGGTATAGGTTAAACTTTACACCAAGTTCACCTTATAATTTTGCCCAAAACAGCAAATCCTGAGTTTTATAGAAATACACACAATACAAATAAATAATACAAATATCTTTCTGTTCTACCTCCCCTTCTCCTCCACCCTTCATCTTCAAAGTTCACTCTCTGTGAGAATCAGAGGCAGCAAAAGCTCCTAAGAAACATTTTGTACATAATTTCAAGCACATTTAGAAGTGGTGAATGAAAAAGCTCAGTGACACTGGTCGAGATTAACTTACAGTGAAACCAGAGAGTATTTCCTACTTTCCCACTGGAATGACACAAAAACTGAGTGTCACTGCAGAGGTCTTCTCTTCAGCCCAAGTCAGCAAATATGGTCTCTTTTCCCCATGGGAAACAGGGCTTTAATCAACTAAACATCAGCCCCCTATAACCCATCCTATAATCAAAGCAAGTACCTAATCTATTAGGCCACTGTACTGCTAAAACCACCTGCTGGCCTTCTTTGTAACCTCATTGGAATATCTAGAGTTTAAAGCAGAAGGCTGCCATAGGTCAGTTGGTCTAAGGTACTCCTTTACCTTAGCTGTTTTCCATCACATTTCACAATAACAAATTTTGCATTTTTTCTACCTCTATCTAGGCCAATGAGATAGTATTTGCTTTTAAAAATGAACTTTTTGGCTATGCTTTAATGGTCATAATTGCCACTAATAATACATAAATCTCACTCATCAAGCAGCTGATGCAGGATTTACATATATTTATGCAGTGAATAACCAATTAGCACATCTAGAAATCCATCCAATCAAAGGCTAATGACATTGCTTGCTAATTCTTTATAAAACTTTCAACTGAGATATATATATCAATGAAAAATCATATAAATTAGATATATAGCATGGTAAATACAACCAAATTTTAATATTTGCTGGCTTTTCTTTTCTTTTTTTTTAAGCTGTGGGTTCAAGGTGTGAAACCTAAAGATCAGATTCTAATTCAGACATTCTCCCAAAATTTTAGCTCAGATGTTTCGTTCAGTCTATACACAGGATGAACCTACTGCAAAATTTGAATCAGATCAGTATGCTCCTTAAAAGCCATGTACATTTAGAAAATTATTTAAAGTGCTTTGCTGTATAATGACTCAAATCTCTCTTGTTGCTGTGTGCTTAACTTGGATCAATTAATCATATCTCTGCTGACAAATAATTATGGAGCAAGGGACTGAAAAGTTGTACCTCTGGATTCCACCTCTTGATGCTGTGCGTCTGACTTCAGGCAAGTCACTGCAGCCATGGCTGGGATTTCTAAGTGAGGATATGAAAATAATATTCATAGTGGTGCCACAGGGAATAGGCAAGCAGTGTTTGCAGGGATCTCTTGGTGCCCAGGTAACATTTCACTTGGTGTGTGCTTTAGCTTGTGCTTAGCTTTCCAGGCCTACAATTGCATATGGTGGCTTGTTTCAGCACTGCTGTAGTTGTACAGGGCTGTGCTGAATGCTGCAGCTGAGGCTGTGCTGATGACATGGAGACTTTCAGGACTTGACTGCAATGCACCCTGACTCCACAGGATGTAAGGAACCTCAGTACCTCCACAGGCTTACCTTCAAATCTCTGTCTGCAGAAGTCCTTTTCTCATTGTTTCAGAATAAATTGTTTATTGGAGTGGACAGCTGAGTAGGTACAAGTCATCCTCAAAACTAAGTTTTTGCCTGTCAAAAACTAGCTAGAATCAGCAAGCAGAAGGAGTGAGGTGTTTAAAGTGTAAATACCCCTAAGGTGGGGTATTTAGAGAGGTATGCTGCAAGCACTGCAGCATTCAAGACACATTAACCAGTTTCTGGTTTCTTCTAGTCACTACATGTACATTTTTAAGACTAGTAAGGTTAACTCTACTGTCCTGGCCAAAGCTGTTCTAGTTATATTTTAGTGACCCAAATCACCTATGCTGTTTCATTTGCACATGGTGCACATTGTCAACATTTCTATTTTCAGTTACAGAAGTGGCTACATTTCTGGCACTGGTGGAATGATTAGTACATGCATATAAGTATATGAGCATATTGAAAAAATCCGAAAGATCTTTCCAGGAAAAGGCAAGATTTTTCAAAAGAACATACAAATGATAAATACTAAAGTGCATGAGGCCTAGGACTGACTGATTTTCAAAGAATAGTGGGATGGAAAACTAGACAGCTAAAAATCATATGAATGAAAAATTCACACACATGGTTTGTAATGCAGCAGGAAGAGAAATTAACTCTCCCTTTTCTTTTGAGGTAAAATTAAAGGCAGAGTGCTGTGTGATTCCATGACTATTTTTATTTCTCCTTTGCCCATATTAAGATAATGAAAAGCCCATGAAAGTGATAGAAGATGAAGATCTTGTGGACCAACAGCTCATCAGTGAGTTGAGGAAAGAGTATGGGATGACCTACAATGATTTCTTCATGGTGCTGACAGACACTGACATGAAAGTCAAGGTGAGGGTTTCAACTCTTTGAACTCAGCTCTCTTGAAAAAAAAAGTATGGGAAACATACAAATAAAATTTGAAAAATTTAGGAAATTACACTACACACTTGCATGTGAGGCCCATAAGAACTGATGCAGGACCGGGTCATTGCTGGAGGACAAGCAAAAGAACAGTAAGCAAAATTTTCAGAACTTAGGTAGCTGTCCTTTTCTGCACTTATGGGATCTCAAGAGTTGTGTGTTTCTGCTTGAATGATGAGGAACAGAACCTCCCCCACCTGACAGGGTTTTAACGTAGTACCTTGCATTCTAAAACACAGTTTGGCTGCTCAACAGGACGACAGCACATTACTTACGGACAATCCTCTAGTTGAATAGCCTTACAAAAGAATCTAATAACTGCAATCCAGGCCTTATCACTTTAGCCAAATAGTGAAAATATGCCACTTCCAAAGGGCAGCCTGACTGCAAAAACAATTATATTTTCCCTAGTTTCTGATCTGTTTTAGGCCTTACTGCCCGCGTGTGAATTAGAATACTTGGATCTCTAAATATCCTACAGTGCTGTGATACATGCAGAAAGGTTGCTAATGTGAGCATCCTTATACCCATCTGTCTTGTTTTTTTTCTTAACAGCAATACTATGAAGTACCCATAGCAATGAAGTCTGTGTTTGATTTGATTGACACCTTCCAGTCACGAATTAAAGACATGGAAAGACAGAAAAAAGAGGGCATTGTCTGCAAAGAAGATAAGAAGCAATCCCTTGAGAGCTTCTTATCCAGGTATCACCTTCTGTTCTTATCTCCAGCTAGTTTTACTAATTAACATTGTACCGGAAAAATACCCATGTAACTATTAATGGGATTTTTAAATACAGATTTCTCAGTATTTACAATGTTAAGCAAATACAGAGCCGGAGCTGAATGCAGTCTTGTATAGAACACTGGAGTTTAGGAAGCATGTTTCCTGACTTACTAAACCTTCCTTGAACACTGATTTTTCAGTACCTCAGTTACCCTATCATGACATGGAGATAAAACTGATTTGTATCAGAAGAGCAAATAAGGATTAATTCACAGATGTTAGCTCAATGTTTTGAATGTATGAAGCACAGTGTTTATGTGTTTTGATCATCAACCATCCCAATCTCATTAATCCCATTCTAATCCCTTCCATGTAGTTCAAATCAGTAATTAATTCTCTCTAACTTCCTTCTTATCCTGCTTGAGACAACAGTTGGTCTTTGCCAGTATTAGTCATGCATATTATTAAAGGTCTTGCAGATGTTTTTTGCAAAATGTTGGAGACCTTCTGCAGAAAGACAATTTTGTTTATGTAATCTCTATATGCTGTGTTATTACTCTGAGACCTAAATTCCCAAATTTATCTGGACTGTGGGCATTCAGACCCACTGTGCAGCTACAGTCCTCTCTCAATTATAACAGGATAGTTGACATGAAATTAGGGCTACCCCATCATTCCAGATCTTACCTGTTACAACTGCATCCTCCTCACCTACTATGAGAATCCATGGGAATACACTGTTAATGCCAGACACCTTTAAAAATAACTGAGGCAGCATGATGGATTATGACAAGGAGGAAAGGAGCAACAAGTAAATGAATAGGTTGTTGGTTCATAAACATTTTAAAATTCAATGGCCACTTCAACAGAAAGAGAACATTTAACAAGATCTATTCCACCCACCTCACCACCTCCTGTTTAGGTCCCAGTGACTCATCTTTGAAACCACCAAGAAGAACCACAGTTTGGAAACAGCTGATCAGCACAAGAAAGAGCTTGTGTACTAGAAAGGGACAGGCCCCAAATCCTTCTTTGCTTAGAAACAGCCCTAGTAATAAACACACATTAAAAAACTGGGCACAAAAAATGCAGAATGTTGCATCTATAAACAGAACTGCTGCTGCACAGAATGCATTTGTTGTCTGTGAAACAAGCATAAGGCTTTAAATATTGGGAGGACTTCTCTAGCCACATTAACTGGTCAGATTCCCAGTAAAATTAATTCCAGCTTTGTCCAGCATCATGTTCCCAGTTGAACAAGAGCCCTGGCATCATCTCTCTAGTGCTGCTCCTTGCAGAGCACAGTTACAATAATGCAAATATTGTTCTTTACAAACCTGCCTGGTGTGAAAGAAGACAATGAGAGCCAGAGCCAGCACGAGTAAAGCTTAAAAGCCAGATGTGGAAGGAAGAAAACCTTGAGTTTGTGTGTGAGTCCCCCTCTAAGCCCTAGATACTGGCTGTGCTACTCTCCGGGGTCACACATCAGAACAGGATGCAGAACAGATAGAGGAGGAAGAAAGGATCCACACAGGGAAGGGTCTGGCAGATTTGTCAGGATTATTGGTCCATGGCTTCTGATGTCAGAAATAAAAGAGAAATTTGTACATTAGTGTTGGTGAACTGTGAAGGACCAACTGAATTAATTGCTAAGATGTAGTACCAGATAAGCACACCAAGTGCTCCTGGGGCAGGGGAATAAACAGCTTGAATGGCTTTCAACACTTTACAGCTCTGTGTAACTCCAAAGGAGATATTAAAAAAAAATAAAAGAAAAACAGAAAGAAATATAAAAGTATCTTAAAGTGACTTACAGTTTTTCTGTACGCAAAATATGATCCAATGGCCACATTCTCCCTCACTGTTCATAGGTAACCAGGTGCATTTCTGCACAAAACAGCGCAAAGATTATTTTGTTCCCCATTTCCAGAATAGTGACACAAAATTTCCTCCTTTTCTTCCCATCACATATATGATCCTAAATGCTTCTCGTTCCTATTCACTTAACTGTACACACATATTCATGTCTCTTTGCTGTTCTTCCTGAGAAAAATGAAAATTGAGGACGTTTGCTTTTCAAGGATTTACTTTTCTAATTGTAAAAAAAAAAAAAATCAGTATTAATCAACAAGCAAAGACATCAGCATGCCTTGCTCTTCTAACAACTTCTTCTCTGACTTTGAGCAAGTCCCACCATATCTTCAGCTTCTCTTAAGTGAAGGAGAACTGACCCTTTGCATTAGCCTTCATTTTGAGATCTTCACATGGTACAGCAGAAAACCAGGCTATTATTATAAGAGTAACATCTGCATCCATTTAAAAAATCATTTCCTGCTGTAAAAATATCTCTGCAGCTTTGCAATTCCTATAAATCTGATTTATTTAGGTTAAGTGGAGAAGTACCTATATTCAAAAAACAAGTTGTAGAGAGTATTAAAGAGTCAGAATTTTAAAAGATTTCAAGTGTCCTTATGGCAGTGCCTTTCCACTACAGGAAAGGAAGGAGATCCTCATGCAAAATCTTGGATAGATAGTGCAGTTCCAGTTAAAGAAAGATTCCAAGATTTATCTTATTGCCCCATGCATGCTTTATAGAGCCACAGGCTGACACAACCACACACTTACAAAGAAACTCAGATTTAAAGCCATGTTGAAGGTATTTTGAGCAAACGCGCAGGAAAGAAAAAAGAGGTCAGTAATTATTTATACGGAAGTATGAGTTATGTCTGAAATGAAGATACACCCTAATTCTCAGACAGGCCCTGGACTGCAAAATAACTGTGCAGTTCCAGCAGTGGTGAATGACGTAAAAACTAAATGCCTAGTGAGGAATTCCACAGGAATCCTTCTCTCTTGAATATACACTTCTCAGCACTGCTGTAACTACTGAAGGGGCTTTGAGCAAAGATCTTAAACTTTGCAGTGTTTGTTTGGTGAAGCAGCAGCACTGCAGGTGTTTCTTTGAAAGTTTTGGAGCTGTAAAATACAAAACAAGCTTTATCCTCCCCCACTGGTGGACAGAACAGGGAAGATTTCCCATCCAGCTGTTACTTAGAAACTGTGAGAGATATGACATATCTCAGCCTGCAGAGAACAGAAATGCTGAGCGGACTTGAGTCACATGTCATTACCATGCCTGGCCACACTCTCTTTTCAGGTTCCGATGGAGAAGGCGGCTGGTGGTGATCTCTGCTCCCAGTGATGAAGATTGGGCTTATTCCCAGCAGCTTGCTGCTCTCAGTGGACAAGCCTGCAATTTTGGTGAGTCAAAAGGAATCATATTCTTACTCCTTCAAACCACATCCTTCCTGGTGATGTGATGGATTCCTTTGCTCAAGTTTGAACCTGGACAGTCTGAGGAGTCTGACAACTGAAAACTTTCCTCCAGATCCAAATGGAAGATTGTGCTGAGCTGGTAGTTCAGCACACTGGTGACTAAGACAGCTAAACAAAGTGTTCCCTGGAATAATTTTTGAAACATTACACTAATGTAGCAGAAAATGCTAGCACTCCAAAGCTTCTATTCAGGCTTGTACTTCAGGAGAGTAATAGTTGTTTTTGGGTCTTTTGTACTGCACAACAAGGAAAATGCTTCGGTAAGGGCAGATCCTTTAAGATCCAACTGAGAACTCGGCCAGGCATCAGGAAGATGCATGAACATCTGGGTTTCTTTCCTTTTCCTTAGAGCTTCATTGCCAAAATCTGTAAAAATATTAATGGGAGCCATTTCAATCCAATAAAGACCCTTCTAGACCCATAACTAGGTACTTAAGATCCACCTACAAAGTTAGTGGAGAGAGAGGGGCTTCTCCAGGAGACAAGAAGGGCAAGACCCAGAGGCACTCTTCTGTCTTCTTGCCATGAAGCGCAGAGAGACTTACTCCTCAAGTTCTTAGCAATGCAAACACCACACAGAGTATAGACTTGACTCCTTCAACAGAATGAAACAGGTCCCTTTCAACAGCTGCTATTTCAATTGTACCAGAAGGGAGATCTGCACAGTATGATTGTTTATTTGTCATCACCTGGCTTTCACTCAGAGCATCAGCATCACCATCACCTCATTTGGAAAGTACCAAACTGCAACGTGGGCCACTGCAAAATGCTTTCTGAAGGATAAAACCTAGTGAAAACAGTTGAGTATCCCCACCCTTTGGTAGGGACAGCTTGAACATGATCCAGTGAGTTTCTAAAGCATTTGTCAGTGGGTGTTTTAACTAAATGGTATGTTTCCAAGCATCTTACCTTGGAGTTATAAAAGCAGTTACATCAAAGATTTTGTAGATCATATTGAACTCATGTTACATGAACAGTTTCTGCTGTGCCTAAGGTCTTTCTTCAAAGCAGAGGCAACAGTCCAAGCCTCGGTGCAGAACAAATCAAAGTGAGTATCTGTCATAAGCTATTCCCTGCAGTCATTCAGAGTTTAATTGGCGTAAGTTATATTGCCTCTAAATTTTTTTTTTTTTTTTTTTTTGCTGTGTATATGATAAGTAAAAGCTTTATTAGTGAAGAAAACAGTGCAGGAATATTCTGGAGTTGGAGAATGACCTCTGCATTTTACTGGTGTATCTGATGCTTGTATCCCTATGCTACAGAACCACATCACCATGCTGCTGTCCTTGGAACAGTCTTATGCAACTGATATCACATTTACCTAGCACATCAGCTTTTCCTCATGTTTGGGACAGGTGATGTGACTGGCAGGGACTCCATAGAAATTAGTAACTTTCCTGGAAGGCTGGCTGAGACTGGGCCCTAACTTAGCAAGCACAGATGTGGTTAATTAAACTGAAATCTGCCCAAAGATAAGCACAAACATCTGGTCTGACCCAAAACCTTCTTCATTTCCTCCACAGGTCTGCGCCACATAACTATCCTCAAATTGCTGGGAGTTGGAGAAGATATTGGAGGTGTCTTAGAGTTGTATCCAATTAATGGTAAGTGACTATTTCCAATTTCTTCAGTACTACCCATGAAGGGCATTATACAGTGCCAAGCATTTTTTGCTGTAATTTCTTTAGAGGGACAAGTAGGACTGTTTTCCTCTGTTGTTTTTTTTAAGAAATAAGATGACACAAAAGCAAATAAAAAGCCTTCTTGGTGTTTCTTAACTAAATATTATATAGGTTCTTCAGCACAGAGAAGCACAAATATCTGAAATTCATCTCACATTTTGATTTCCTGCCTAAGCTTAAAGTCTCCAGTATACTCTTCTGCCAGCCTTGCTGTCAAAGACAGGGATGTCTGTGCCTTTTTACATGCTCAAGAGTTTGCAGGGCTAATAGAACACACATCCAGCAGATTCTCCTCTATGAATTGCTCATGTATATTCATAGAATAGCTTGGAGTGAATAAGACCTCTTAAAGATGATCTAGTTCCAACCCCCTGCCATGGGCAGGGACATCTTTCACTTCATCAGGTTGCTCAAAGCCCTATGTAACCTACCCTTGAATACTTCCAGAGACAGAGCATCTGTATGGGCAACCTGCTGGGCAACCTCCTGGGTCACACCATCCATATCCTAAAAAAATCTCTTCCTTATATCTAATCTAATTTACCCTCTTTCTGTGTAAAATTAATACCCCTTGTTCTGTCTCTGGACCCTGGTAAAAAGTAATTTTCCATCTTTCTTATAAGCTCTCTTTAGTATTCCACTTGCATCCCAGCAGGCTCCTCCAGGTAGATCCTTAAGA
Organism: Bombycilla garrulus; assembly: GCA_013400315.1. Lineage (NCBI taxonomy): Eukaryota > Metazoa > Chordata > Aves > Passeriformes > Bombycillidae > Bombycilla > Bombycilla garrulus. The sequence continues at coordinate 230,064 of VXBU01018923.1, read as the reverse complement.
GAGTCACACTGTCAAACCCTGCAGGTTCCTCTACTACCTAATCCAAACAACTGCCTCCAGCAGTAGAGGAACAAAGCAGAAAGCAATTTATTTATCCCATCTGTGCTCCAACTGCTCTGTGCATGAAAGCATTCTAGTCCTTCTACAGCACAGGAGCATTAAGTCCACATATGAGAAAAAATAGAGGAAGCTGATGTCAGACTTCCTCCATCAACACACTTGCAGTCTCCACTGATTTTTCACTGGAGGCTCCATGACTTTGTTTATAGTTCCTGTTTGTTAAGATAACAGATCTTTGTCTAATCTCCCCTTGAATTGATGTTGACTTCTAGCATGTGTTCTACTGTGAGAACTTCTAGAGAGGTACCTCTTATTTGGTCCCTATACCTTTGTTTGATTCCCCTTATTTCTTGTGTGGGGAAAAAAGTGAACGTTTAAACCCTATCCATCCCTGCAGTAACATGGGCTATATCCTATCTTTTGTTGCTACTTTTTTTACCTAGAAACCATCATCATTGCCTAAACAAACATTAATGCTGCTTTTATGTGATCACTTTGTAGGAAGCTCAACCGTAGACCGAGAAGACATCCCAGCTAATTTGGTGAAAGACATCCGGAATTATTTCCAAATTAGCCCAGAATATTTCTCCATGCTTCTAGTGGGGAAAGATGGCAACGTCAAATCCTGGTATCCTTCTCCAATGTGGTCTATGGCGATTGTGTATGACCTGATTGATTCCATGCAGCTGCGGCGCCAGGAAATGACAATCCAGCAGTCGCTGGGGATGCAGTGCCCCGACGATGAGTATGGTGGGTATGGCTACCACAACTACCACCAGGGCTACCAGGAAGGCTACCAAGATGACTACCGTCACCACGGCAGTTACCATCACGGATATCCGTACTGAACGGAGCGACTTAGCCTCTGGCTGCCCCGTGCCTGTCTTCCAATAGCTATCCAAGCAATCGGTGGCCACTTGCTGAAAATCTCCCCAGGCCACCTAGATATCCACGCCTCCTTCTTCTACTGTTCAATCAAGGGACTTTGGTCATTTGCCTTCCCAAAAAATGCAGAAGCCTTTACAGCGAAGCAATTCAAAGCAGTAGTATTGAAGCTTTAATCAATAAAGACTCCTTTATATTTTTAAATCTTTATAAACAAAGGCCATCAGCAGGTGCTGTTTGTATTAAAAACCAAACAAAAAAAACCCACAGCCCCAGCCCATGGGCAATACAGTAGGGCAGGAAACAAACTGTCCAGCAATGTGCTTTTTACTACTTTTTCTAAGGGAAAAAAAAAAAGTATATTTATTGGAAAGTGAGATTTCATTATGCTTATGAAGAGAAACAAAGAACCACACTTTGGGTCTCTCCCAGAAAAGGAAAATTTAAGAAAGAAGCATGGGGCATGCTCTTTAATAATAACAACAGTAATAAAATATTTTTGAAACACCTTGTTTAAAAATACAGCATCCCTTCTACAGTGCATTATCATTGCAATTAGCTGACTTTATGAATGAAAATAATATTTATGGCTATGGAAGAACTTGTTCCAATACAGTACAATGTAAAGTTCTTAACCACAAAGCTTACTGCATAGCTATTTATTCTTTCAGTTGGGGTCCCTGTTCTCTTAGGTCCCCGGCCACCTCACTGTTAAATCCAAGTTAATGAGAGCTAAGTGGAAACACCAACCAGGGTTAGCACTGCCTAGAGTACAGAAATCTGAAAAGCATTATTCTCATCAGAAAAAAGAAATCTCATTCACATATAATTTCAATGAGTTGTAACTAGCTCTCTATAATAATGCTTTTAATTAAACTATTACTCTAAATTTCAAATTTCCTTTTACCTCTTCTTCTCAATACCCTCCCCTATAAAAGTGATCTGGATTAAATGTTTATAAAAGTATTTGAGATTAATTTAATCTGCTAAACCATCTCTATTACTGCCACACTTTCAGAAATTTTTTTTTTCTCCCTTCTCATTGATGTTTTTGGGCATTGGAGCTGTAGCATCACCCTCCTGTACTGAAACCAGTGGCAGGAACTGCATGTATAGCCATTGTTTCAATGCCATTTGGGCTAGATTTCTAAACATTAAAGATGCAGGAGAAAGACTATGGAATATCTTTAAGTGAAGACAGATACCATGTCAGCCTTTATAATGGCACATTGGTCACTTCTGATGTCGAAGGTGTGCCTGACCAGTCACATTCCTTTTCATAATCCATGATGTGGATGCACAACACATATAGACGCACATGACAGGACACTCGTACTTGGTATTGCCATCACAGAAGTAGCACAGGAACAGGGAGAAGCTACAGCTCTAAGCTGGCCAGAGCATGCTCTGCATTTTGATTTCTGGCCTTTTCCTGGTTTTTTTTTTTCCCAGATGAAAACAAAAATGGCTAAAGCAACAAGTTCACTCAAAACCAGATGCTTTCTTGAGAAACTTAAGTCACAAAATGTCAGGCGTTACTTGCCCTTCTGAATGTCAGAAAGGCAGACAGATGGTCACAAGGTCTTAGCTTTACAAACCTGGTCACTCTCTGGGCAGGCTGCCCTCCTTATCACAAGGCCTAGTCAGTGCAGGGTACAGCTCCTGACTTACCTTTCTCAGGTGGCTGGAGCTAAATGAGGGAAGGAATTTGACAGAATGATTTTGACAGGACTTCTGCCTGCAGTGAGCTTCTGAGCTCTCAGAGACAATAGCACTTCCACAGCTGAAAACAGTGGACAGAGAAATTCAAAAAACCAAAAAGCATCACAGGATGGAAGGGTTTCTAGAAGAAAATGGAGTGTCCTGTAGCTCACATTTAGAAAACAACAGCTCATTGCATCACTGCATCAAGGTCAGCTGCCTAACTTTCCCTGTCTAAAGCAAAAGCAGAGGAAAGTATACCAGACTTCTAACAGACACCTCCTGCAGACAGACAGAAAAATGCCCTTGGGGCATTTTCTTTCAGGTGTTCATTTAAACATTCCCGTAATATTGTTTTCACGTAAAGTCTTTAAATGAAAGCCCTTTTAACTCACACTACAAATCACATAAATTACGTGTCCTGTGGTGGGAGGGTTAACTTACAACAAAAAGAGTGCAGCACCTGATCCAAATGGCCTATTTTTATACTCCAGTCTGAAATTCAAACTCAAATTGTGCAAGTACCCAGCCTAGGCATTCTGTGGGAGTTGCATCAAAAGGACAACTCCAAACAAGTTGTCCACTTATCAAGGGAGGTGGGGATGGGCTCTTAAATCAAAACTACACCTCCAAATATTCACAGAATCTGTAGAAGATTCTGTATTCTAAATTCTGGTGCCTATTTCTGCCTTCATTACAAAATGACACAAAATCACCAGAAACTTTTAGCTACTATTTAAAAATCCTGATTTTGCAACCTACTTTTCCCTATGGAAAACTAAAAGCAAAGCCAGAAGGAACACCAAACCAAAATATTCTTTCAACAGCAACATATAGTTATCTTGCAGGCTATAAGTGTTCAGGAGTTACATTTCTCCAAATGAAGACTTCATTTGGCAAAATAAATCAAATCCAGATCACTGCATCGGTCCCTGCAGCATCACTCCAAGGACAGATTTAACTGAGATTAAGGTCCTATTTCAACATACCTTAGTGGGAAGATTCTACATGATAAAGAAAATCTTTCTTTTTTATACATATTTATGGCATTTGATTCAGCTCCAAGATGGCTGTTTTCATCCATAGTCTGTCTTTGAAGCTGCTACATTAACAAAATAGATGACATCAACCAAAATAAATACTTCAATTGACTTGTTACAAGCAAGAGAAACAGAAACATACCTCTCTTCCTGGGATGTTCTGTGAACTATTTCCTCAAACCTGGAGGGAGGAACAAAACACCCCCAGCATCAATTAAGTTCAAACATTTGTGAATCTGGGCTCTAAATCAAAGCTTAGCATAAGCACTCTGCCCAATGTATTCATTAAAGACTATGTGCCAAACTAATGCTGCTTGCCAAAAACATCCTCATAAATTTCCCTATTGTAATTTTGAGTGAATATAAGTTAAGCTTTCCAACATGGAGTAGTTTCCATGTAGTGGAAATACTTAATCAAGTGGGATTTTACATGATCTATCTGAATCATATAACTCTACAGAACTGCTCCCTCTTGCTCACCAGGGCTGCCCTCCAGCTGACAATTGTTCACAGTCACTTCCTCTGACAAATCTCACCTACAAACTACATTTTACCATTGCTATGGATAGGACTCTGCAACATTTGCATGTTATGCTTTGGGTTACTATTTACCCTATATTACTGCTAAGTGGATGGAAATCCTTACCCATTTTTTGACATCAGTTAACATTCCTGTTGCTGCAAAGGGGATATACAGCTTTCCTTCATTATAATAAGGAACCTGCCTGACCATCCAACATAATCTCTCTGAGACCTCCAACCTGAAGACAACACAAAGATTTCTACATGTTAGACAGGAACACATCTGCAGCGTGAGTAAAAACTTGGATCAAGAGCTATATAACCAATACCTTTGAGCAATCTAGCCTTTGGCAAATAAGCCAAGCATGATAGCACTGGAAAAATTTACAGAAAGTTAAATCATTAAGCAGGACAAGAGTCAAAATGCCCTTTACAATAGCTGAAGACCAGTCATTTCTTATTTCCCGTCTCTTAATGCAGATATTTCAGGCACAAAGGTCAAACATGTTTTTTAAGACATTCATCTTTGGTTTGATGCTCTGTCTTTAGAAGTACAATCATGGCTGATTTCTATGTTCTCACTCAATGCAAGGCAAAGGTCTCTGGAACTTCATGTAAAAAGCTACTGCTCACATAATTGCAAAGCAATCTAAAGCTAACAGTACTTTCACTCTTTTTGAAAGTACCTGTGAAAGTTGGTAGCTGTGACTGAAAAAGGCAACAAACTCAGGTATATATTGCAAAACTGTATGCAATGAAAAAAAAGTCTTATTGCCACTAAGACTTTAACATTTGATGATTTTTTAAGTTTCATTCCCCAAAATACAACATCATAAAGCAATTAGAATTTACACTGAATTATGCCTTCTATTCATTCTGTACAGATGCAAACAACTAGCATTCCTTATGTTGAAATGGCCTGCTATACAAGCACAACAAAATTAGATGCAAAAAAACTTCTCAACAACATTAAATTAATTTTGTGCAGTTATTCTCTATGTATACTCTAAAAAATACAGGAAAAAAGAATAAAATTTTAGATTCACAGTTTATAACTTGACAGTTATAAACCATGAAAACAGGCTGCCCCTCTTGATGGAACAATGACAGGAGGTATGTTAATATAGCAATAAGCCATCAATACAGTACACATGAGCTTTATACACAGAGCCTGGACAGGATGGCAGAGGGGAACAAAGGCAGGACTGTCTTTAGTCCAGAGAAATGCATCACTTACTGCTTACTATATGCTCTGGTATGAGGCTCTGACACTGAACTCATTGCTTATCTTAAGAATTCTTCTGACAGTATCTTTCAACTATGAAAGACACATTTTTGAAGGGAGGAAATTATAAACCAACATCTTTTCCACTGCTCTGAGAGAACAGGCTTTAGGAACATACCAGGAATCCCTTATCGGCATCCCTGTTCCCTTGCCTGTTTCAAAATTCTCTGAATAATTTGGAACCTATTTTTCATCTCAGTCAAAACAAAATTCAGCAGATGCCTCAACAGAAATTCTGAGATAGCTATGCCTGGCACTCTGCAGAATGACTTCTCTCTCTACAAAATGAATGCAAGACCTTATCAGTCTGCCAGGGTAGAACAACACCAGATGATATTGCCACCTGCACTCTTGCTCAGTGCTCCAGATGTTGAAGGGCATTACTGTAGTTGCATAGTATTTGTCTTCAGTAGTGGGCTCAGCCTCTACACAAAGCCTTTCTAAATACACACACAAAAAAGATGATGCATTCATACTGTTTAATAAGCTTTTATTTAATTCAACCTCTTTCAAAGTTAGACCATGTAATCTGCATGTAAAATACACCAGCTGCTGCAAAGGTATTCCAGATTTCCATTTCCCCAGACACTGGGATACAGGCACAAAGGAATACAACTCTCCATATATACAGCTTGAATATTGTCCTCATCCATATTTGACATCCAGCCCCAAAACAGTTCCAAATAGTCTGCCAGTGGGGAAAAACAACCCTTCCCTATGTTAATAAAAGAGTAACTTTCTCTCACTGTAATAGCACTCCTCCAAACCAGCCTCATGCTAGAGGGAGTCTTCATCTGTATCGATGTCACTGCTTGGTTTGTTCAACCTCTCAAATTCTTCTCCATCCTATGGGAATCAGAAGCAATAGAGAACAATATGAGCAAAAGTCATCTTGTTATTAAGATAAACCACAGATTAAAGAAAAAAAAAAAAAGTAAGGTTTATTTTGAAGGTATCACTTAAAGCAAAATCAAGACCCTGTAATTTAAATCTCTTACTAGTGTGTTATAAGGCCTGGGAAACATACTCATAAAAAACATTCCCTGCATCTTTAACACTTTTTAATGACTCACTACCTAAAACCAAGATAACCCTGTAACCCATTCTTCCATACAATCATAAAATGGTTTGGTTGGAAGGTACTGGAAGGATGTCAGAAGGTCTCCCTGGAGCCTTCTCTTCTCTAGGATGAAAATCTCCAGCTCTCTCAGCCTCATTTCACAGGAGAGGTGCTCCAGCCCTCTGATCATCCTCCCCTGTATCGCTCCAGCAGATCTAAGTCCCCACAGCTGGACACAGTACTACAGGTAGGGTCTCACAAGAGCAGAGGGGCAGAATCACCCACCTTGACCAGTTGGTAATGCTGCTTTTGATGCAGCCCAAGATACAGCTAGCTTTGCATGCTCACATAGCACTATTTGTTTCTACAACAGTTTTAAGTGCTAAAATAGATGACACCCAGCATACAAAAAATACATGAATTCGTGTTATTTACTGCGCATTAAATAACAACCTAAAAAGGCACCACGTGGAATTTCTGGAAAACATCTCCACAAGTTTAACGTTTGCTGGAACGCAGTGGGGACAGCGCTCTCTGCTGTTACACTGTGCATTACAGCTCGTCCGGACCCGCGGGCTGCAGTACACAAACATGAGCCCTTCCCTTCAGGCGATTGCTCAGCCCAGCTGAACCACAGCTCTAACAGCAAGCTGTCCCCAGCACCTTCTAGGTAAATAGATCACGGTTCAACTCAGAACAAAAGCACTACCAGGCCTGCAGGAAATATATATAGCAAGAAAAAAAACCCCAAACCATGTTGAAACTCTGTATTGAAACATTGCCTTTTTGTCTTCAGCTATCTTTGACTATTATGGTAGAAAGAACCTTCAAATCAAATGTGTTAACTTCCTCATATGGCCTAAGCTACACAGAACTTACCAGTTCTACTTAGCTACAATTATTTCCCAGGCATCAATTCCAATTTCTAAATGCTCTGGGCAAGTAAACTCTCTTGGTTATAAAACTTTCTAAGAAAGGTTTGTACAAAACAGAAGTTGCTCACATGACTGTCTCCAGTCACAGAAGTAAAGCAATGCTTACCTAGGTTTCATGATTTCAAAAAGTGGCATATGGAAAGGAATACCCAAGATTTTAAGAAATACTGGTGTCGAGAATAAGTCCAGTTGCACATAAGTTGATTCTTCCAAACATTTCATAGCAAAAAGGGAGGTGAAATGAAAGTGAAACCAAAGGAGACAAGTACTGAAAAGCCTTACCCCACTTGACCTCTCCCATCCATCTCCTTTGATGAGCTTTCCCCTTTCCCGCAGAGTGGCATATTCCACGCCTCTTGCTTTACTGGCATTATAAATGAATATGGAGAGAAGCACTACAGGAGCTTCCAAAAAGAACTCTAGAGAAGGCCTGAAGTCAAAGATGATGAAAGACACAGTGGTGATGATGACAGTGTTGATCTGAGCAGTCATAACGTGGAACATGTTGTCTCGGAACTTCAAGATGAAGGCTACAGACAGTCCCAGGAAAGCTGTGACAAATATAAGAGCCACGGAGAAGATGTTGTGCCCATAAAAGAAGCCACAGTTCCCTATCTGCCTCCGGTCCTTAGCCTGCAGCGCCAGCATGAGCCCATTGAACAGCACCCCAAAGGCATAGAGTTTGCTGTTCTGTGTGAAGATGCTTTCCCCAAGCTGATCCACATCTTTCAGCATCTTTTCATTGTAGATGTTAGCCAGGGCAGACACAAAACACTGCACTAGAATAAGCAGATGGCCCAGGCTGAGGCGGAGAGGCTTCAATGCTCCTGCCATGGTACTGGTCACATTCCAGTGGAAGCTGTGAAGGAAACTTGGCGCTGCGCAGTTGCCCTTTTCCACACATGCTTCCTCAGGTGCAGTAGAGAGAAGGCAGTGGTTAGATGGCCTAAAAAATATATTGTGATGAAATCCATGTGCAGCCAAGCTGTGCTGATGGCCTCCAGTTCCTCGAGTCAGGGAAACGATGGACAGGAATAAAATCACCAGAGACGCCCACTGTACCCAAGACAGTCTTCGCCTAGTACACAAAAAAGCCACTAAATTTAGAAACACAGTGGCATAAATTAAACAACAGAACATCCAGATCTATAAAACATATAAAAGACATCATGCCACAGATAAGGAGACAGACAGATGTAAAGAAAAGTTATTTCAGAATACAATAAAATGCAAAAATGTAACATGATTTTGTATGGCAAAGGGGGCTGAGTCTGGCAATCAAAGAAGTACAAAATGAAGCACTTTGAAGAAATAAGGAAAAAGAAGGCCTTTCAAGATCACGTTATTTCTAGATACTGATTGCCTAACAACTTAAAAGCGACTCTTTTCTCCATAGCAACAAAGGTCTGATGAAGAAAGTGAAAAAATCATAGACATCCAAATAATTACCATCTTTCTTTGGAAAATATTCACTATACTGCTCTTTCCCCCCATTATTTAGAGCCATTTTCTAGTATTTTATGATGGCAACTCTTATAAATCTACAATTCTGAAAACTGTTAGAATTATTTATACTCTTTTTCCACTCTAACAAGGCCTGTTTATCTTGGTGAAAATCAAACATTTGGAAGATTAAGTGAACTGTGACATCACAAGAAGCACAAAACTAAAATGAGAAAAAGCATTTCTAGTCAGACTATCAGGTACTGTTTCGGCATATTAACACCCATAGGAGAGGCTTATTTGTGCCATATTCAACACAAGCAACTTCTGGAGTGTAAAGTTAATATCCATTTTCCTGCCAGTCCTTTTTGAATCTAAATCAAACCATAAAGAGCACAAATTTGGCAAAGTGGAATACATGGTCTGGCTTTTGTCACATGAATGAATAATGAACCAAACACACCTCTATCTTTCACTCTTATGTATCTCATTTCCTCTTAGGAGACCACGTTTATACTCAATTAAGGACTGCAACAGACTGGTAAGAAGTACTGGCAATCATGAAATAAGATATTTAATGTATAAATGTATTAATGTATAAATTAAAGCTTTCTTCTCACCATTCAATGACTATATAATCATGATTTCAACTGTTTTCTACTAGAGTTGACCAAATGTGTACACATATGAAGGGACTCCTAATAATATATTATTTCCTACACCTTCAGATGTAGAAAACCTCTCCACCTCTCCAAGTTGGTATAGCCGCAAGAAAAGAGAATTACTGTTCCCATCAGACAAAGAGAAAAAAATGTAACTTAACTTCATCAAAGCTAGGAAGATTTAAATTTCATTCACTTTAGCAAATACTACTTACTTTAGCACTATCCTGAAGAGAAGAGCTGTTGTTATAATGACAAAATTGGAGAAGAGTACAGCCATTGCCTTGAAAGAGAAGGAGAGGAACAAAGTTATACTCCAGACACACTGAGGACACCAAAAACCAACAGACTTCAAGTAATCACCTTCCTTCAAGGTGCCACAGTGAGAAGCACTGGTACTGAATTTTCTTCCTCACCCAAATGGTACAATAACACACCCATAAAATGATATTCAAGTCCCATTTCAAAATCTCAGGGAAACCACAGAGCCCAAGCTCCACTGCAGTGGAGAAAGCTATACTGAAATGAAGATTGCAATGCAACAGAAAACTTATTTAACAGACAACAGTTTCATTTACAGTCAGATCAGTTCCCCAGCTGGGCTGACCAGTCAGCTGCAAAAACAGCTGTGATGGCACAAAGGAGGAAGTTGCTCCAAAATGAGAATAAGCAAAGAAAAAAGCAAGGTGAGGCTGCTCCTGGCTGCAGTGCCATTTGCAGCGTTCATTAAATTCCAGACTTGGACAAGGCACTAGCAGAAAACAAACTTCTTGTATGTCAAGTGCTTTTGCTGTAGAGTTCAAAGGTAAAGAGCTGCTTGGCTTGAATTTTCAAGATTGCAACTGTAATAAAATAAAAATCATCTATTTCAAATTACAACTGAAGACAACTCTAAAGCTTCTGTTTAATTTGGGAATAACTGTATCAGTGCTCTAGTCCTTGTGGCAAGGATTGTCTGTTTTGCCTCTATATTAGATACTCTATATTGGGACACCAGACCAAGAAGAGGCTCTTTTTAGCACTCCAGTTACCAGTAAAGATCAGAATCCAGCAGCACCAGCAGGAATAAAAAAAAAAATCCTGGTTTTGAGGGTGGGGGTGTTTTGCAAACTGTTATTCTGGAGTGCGCTGTATAGTCAGCACATGCACAAAAGATCCAGGCATCTGAAGTTTTTGGTGCAAGAGAGGCTTAGAGTAAGCTCACCTTTTTAGACAATTTTACAAAATAGCATATATGGATTTAAGAGTACAAATCACAGACTTTTTCTTGAATTTTCTCATCATTTCCACACTCCAAATTCTGCTGTAGGGTGTCTTTTTCATTCACTAGAGGAAAAGCACAGATTCTTTTCTCATGATCTTCATTCCACTTTATCCCAGCATACTGTCTGCTGAACAGTAATTCTGATGATACAGCACAACACAGGCTCTCAAGTAAGCTGAAGACTTACTGACAATGAGACACCTGCCTAAGAGAACACATCTTCATTTTCCACTTTGTAAAATTATACTCAGTAAATATTCATGTGAGGTGAACGCTGTGGAAGGAACAACATATTGAATAAAAAAGGAAATCTGGCAGAAATCACTCTGGAACAAAAGAGCTGTTACGTAAAATGTAGAAATGTTCCATGCACACTCTGGTATTGCTTTACAGCCAATGCCCCTCATTCAACATCTCTGGTAACATTATGAGCAAAATCTTTAGAAGGATAGTTCAAAAATTAATTTCGAGTCAGGTTGTTCTCTGAAACTTCAAGAGACCTCTGTCCTAGATGAAAAGGAATAGGAATATCAAAGGTACCCATGCCACTAACCTGCACATCACAAACAAAGTCTCAAGAGGTAAGTCCCTAGGAAATTCAGCCCCTAAAAAGTATCCACAGTTATAGCTGAAGTTTCAAGCAAAAAAATCTCACCAAAGCAACTCTAACTTCAGCAATTGCTCACCCAAGTACTACTTAGTCCCAAAACTCAAATACTTTGTATTTAAAGTCATACGACCAAGTTCAGTCAGGTATGGCCATCTTCCTTTTAAGCATCTTCACATTCATGGTCATGTACACTGCCAAGACATTCTGTCTTAGAGATATTTAGTTATCTCTTTCAAGACTTCTTTATCCTAATAATGTTACAGTTTCAGCTAACAATCATAGAATTTCTCTAATTAAAAGATGCTAAAAGTTCTAAAAAGAGCAATCTTAGAGCATATGTCTGAGTGTGTGTGTATGTAAAACAAAAGCTGTGCATATTACAAAGGATTACCTTAACTGAACCAAAGGAAATTGCTTAAGAGAAAAATAGAATTTATGTAACCTCCTACGCATCAGGCTTTGCTTCTACAAATACTATAGCTGAATTTCCTTCCTAAAACTAAAAACCAAAACAACTCACAAACAAACAAAAAAAAAAACAACAACAAAACAAAACAAAAAAAAACAACCCCAACCCTAACCAACCAAAAATCACCCCCAGCAACAAAAAAATCCCATCAGTCAAAAACCCCCATACAACAAAACACAGAACCAAGCAGCTGTGCATGGTATTTCAAGATCTCTGATGCTCGATTTTATTAGTTTTTTTCAGCTGAGTCCTGTTCTAGACTCTGGAATGGATCATCCCTGGCAGAAACATACACCTAAGAGAACAATATTTTAAAGGAAAAGTCTGAGAGAGAAGGTAGAAAACCATTTATTTTTAATATTGAACAGGGGCAGCCACAGCAACCACAGACCATCTCACTGCAAACACAGATTCTGAACCAAAAAGTATCATGATATAAAAATAAAAGCAAGCACAAAACCTTAGAATTTTATGAGCATATGCAGGTTCATCCGAAAGGATGAGGATAGCTAGAAGAAAGTATCAACCAAATTTTGGACCTAAACATAGCTAACAAACAAATGCAAAAATTAAGTCAGTTTTCTTCATCCCCTCCTCAGTTTCTGTTATTTATTCCCTTTGTGAGATTACTTTTACTCACTTTATGTCACATACAGAGTGGTAAAAGCCCCACAGAAAAGTGCAGCTCAAATAATAGCAAGAGAAACAAATTGATTCAAAGAGAAATACAGAGTTGAAGAAGGCAAAGGAGGAAAAGTACCAAAACCCCTCTCACTTCTTAAGCACTTCGCCCTATTTCTAAATCATTTTGTATGGAGAAAATATATAGACCCTTCTCTGTTGAAAGCTGTACAACACTGACCAGAAGGCAAGAGAATGGGAAGGTAACAGATTATTCTTTCACTTGCCAGTGCAAAATAGCAGACAGCCTCAGTTACAATCTTGCCTTGCCAGTGTTTCCACAGTAGATAGCTTAAGAGCAGTATTACCCACTAAGACATTACAAGTCATTTTATTCAGTTTAAGTATACTTACTGGCTGGAGGTAGGAAAGCACGTAGAAGACAATCAAATTATCCAAAAAGTAAAGAAAGGCAGGAATTGACCATTTCATTGAATTACACACATTCCTCCAGGAAAAACATTCAGAGAGATGATCCATACAACCCTTTTCTGAAAGGAAATGAAATCAGTAAGTACAGCATCATTCCTTTTATTGAAAGCCCATTGCCTTGTAACATAATAGATACCACTGTTTGAGTAACACCATTAGACTGAAAACACTTGGGTTCTACAGTTCTCCGGAAACACAGGAGCTTGTGTTCCAGGGTAGAACACACACCAGGAGCAGCAACCCTGTGTGGTGGTCACCTTCTTGCTTCAGCAGAGAAAACGTCACAGAACCTGTTACATCCATCACAGCATCGAGCCACTGGGAACAAAAATTCCATTGTCAACCACTCTTTGAGGGCCAAAAAGCACTCCAGACATCCCTACTGGGTGTGACTTCCTGTTGGTTATTGATCAAATTTATAACAGGAACAATGACACAGATAGCAGATTCCTTCATAGAGCACACAAAGGTCAGCCAGTAAAGTCAGAAGCACAAAATAAACCACAACTAGGTATTTGCAGACCACAGGCTGTGATCTGGGCATAAAAAGAACATACAGGAAGAAAAGAAGAAATGAAGGACAAAGCACAAAGAATGACATTTACTTAGGTATTCAGGACACAAACTTTAAGGGGAAGACTGTGATAAAATTTAGACTACTCCAGAGTTGGTGCCAAAAGGTCTTTATTACCACAGATTTAAAACTACCCAATGACACCTAATCCTCTCCTGAACCAACGCAACGAGTTCAGCAAAACTCAGATATCTGGATTTAAAAAAAAAAAACCCAAACAAACCCAAACAAAAAAAGCCACAGAAAATATGCAATCAGCAGTAGGCAATGATGGCAAACACTGACTGAATATATTTACTGTCTTGGGTAAGTCTGTACTAAATGATAAAGGTGAAAATTTTATTAGCTTGCCAGAGCCATGACTGTTTCCCAGAAAAGTAGACAAAACCAACAGTTCAATTCAACATAAACCTCCAGTGCCTGACACCCTCTTCCAATTCAAATATTTGTCCTGTGCCATTTTGAAATGCTATGAAGTTAATCTCTCATAGTTTTTACATCAGGACAGAAAAGAAAGAAGAAACAAAAATCACCTACAGTGCAAAACCTGTGGCAAGTGAAGAGTGTCATCTGTTATTTAAAAAAGGGGTTTGTAGGACAGCAAATCTTAAAAAGTCAACACAGTTATTTAAAACATAGGTACTTACCTCTTTTCCTATTCCAGAGTGCCAACACTACACATAGGACCATTTTTACTACTTCAGAACACATGTTCACTGTTGTAGGAAGGTAATCATACTTGTTATCTGTGGGATCCAGCAAATCAGAGAGTACACAATCAGTTTCTGTCTCCTTCATTCATAATTAGAGCAAGAATCTATTTTACCCATTCAAATCACAATTTTAGTCACAAAAAGCTTCGTCAGAAATTCTGTTACAAATGTTTCACAGTTTATGATATACAACTGAAATCTTCCCTCATTTGGTCCCAATTCACAGCAGAACTTTTTTGGAAGAACTTAAGAACATGGCTGTTTTAAAAACAAATTAAACTAGGAAGGTTTTCCCCAAAGACCAATATGGTATTTTTTAACCCACACCAAAAAATGGCTTCCAGGATGAGATAACCCTCTTTTAAGACTGGCAATACCAGCCAGTTTCAGCACCCACTAGGATACCACTTCTCTCCTAAGCCTATTGCAAGAAAAACATTTCAATCAAATTATGTAGCGCCATAGTGCTTACACAACAATCTTGTCTTTGAAGAGTCAGCTATAAAATAAATCACTTGCCTCATCTTTTACAGGTAGATCATATACCTTGCAACCCAAGTTATACCTTTATGGTAGACCACTGGCTAGACAGAAATTCACCAGTGCAGAAATACATGTCCCTATAAATAGAATAGGAAGTTTATGCAACAACTCAGATGGAGAAGTAAGTTTTTTGAGTATGTTTTAGCCCAAATATCAACGCTTTCTCATTCAAGGTACATCATGGGTACTGCCCAAAAGTACCTTCATTGGCAGAATACTTCATCAGGAGGATTCGACTTGAGCCCAACGCAATGAACACTCCTCCAAGCAGAAAGGTCTGGCTGGTTGACTTGGAGCAAAGGGCAAATCGACTACACCACTCCAACTTCATTCTGCTGTCTCACGGTCAGCGCCCTTTGGATAGCAGGATAAAAAAATGCTATAAATAGTATTTCCAAAAACAGGTTATACAAGGCAAAATAAGTGTATTTTACTGCTTTGTGTTATACAAAGATGCTTGCATCATAGAACAAGCCATGATCTTGTTCTACAACTACTGTTTTTGTATTAAAAAAAAAAAAAAAAATCGAGTTCAACCTATGACCTAACACTGCCATGTCAATTAGACCATGGCACCAAGTGCCACATCCAGTCTTTCCTTAAAAGACCTCCAGGGATGCTGACTCCATCACCTCCAATTCCAATACATGATCATCCTTTCTGTGAAGAAATTCTTCCTGATGTCCAACCTAAACCTCCCGTGGCACAGCTTAAGACTGTGTCCTCTTGCCCTGTTGCTGGTTGCCTGGGAGAAGAGGCTGACCCCCACCTGGCTACACTCTCCTTTCAGATAGAGAGCAATAAGGTCACCCCTGAGAAGATATGTTACAAGGACCATCAAAGGGGAACAAACGATGTATATACACAGGGACTCTGAAGGTGGCACAAGGAGCCTGGTTCCTGAGAAGTCTGCAACTACGGCACACGGATTATCTAAAAGGATTAAATATTTCACACGCTTGTTTTTCTTTAATATTTTTTTAAGTGCTCTTGCTCCTAATCCCAGCAAGAAAAAGCGCTACAGCAGCGGAGAAAGACCAACCCCTTAGCGCTGACCTGGCGCCAGCTCGTTCCCAGCAGCGGGGGAGGCACAGCGCACGGAGCCGAGCACCGGAGCTGCGTCCTCCGCCTCCAGCGCCGCCGTTATTCGCCCCACCCGTTAACGGGCCCCGGGGCGCCAACAGCCGGCCGAGGGAGGAGCGGGATGCGAGAGCCCCTCTGGGCCACCTGCGGGCTGGGCTCCGTCCCATGCCGGCAGGGCGGCCGGAGCGCGGCGAACCGGACCGGGGGGACACCCACCTCGCCGCCTCCTCCGCGGCGGAGGAGGAACACCCGCCGGGTTTGCCGACCGCCTCCTGCCACGTCGCTGCTTCAGGCTGCAGCCGCGAGCGGCGGGGCGGCGGCCGCGCGAGGCTCCGAGGCAGCAGCGCCCGGGGCTCGGACGGCGCGGCCAGGCGCACCCCGGCGCACCGGGTCCCGGGAGGCTGCGGCAG